>CM042259.1:42305060-42625060 GCA_023566225.1 Romanogobio albipinnatus | reverse complement strand
TCCTCTCATGAGGGAGCCCGGAGACATATAAGGAACGACATCAGTGGAGGACGAGAGAGGACCATGCCTGGATTTTTAAGTTGTGTTTTGTTTATGTTTGTGTATGTATGCAGCAGTCGACCTTGAGGGGCTGACGCGTTTACTTTCATTTTATTTAACTTATTTATTTTATTAAAAGTCTGTTAAACGTTCACCGGTTTCCGCCTCCTTCTTTCCATAACAACAAACCTTACTAGATTGGTGCCGAAGCCCGGGGGGAAGGAAAGACATGCTGGCGAAGAGCCCTCGCTGCTGAGGGGGATCGTGGTGCTGAGGAGTTCGGGCAGTGCGGAAGAGAGAAGACCGCAAATGGCTGCCCGAGGCGATGGTGCTGGAACGAGTGAAGAGAGATCCGGTGGGACGGACAGCTCGCTGCCCCTGGGTCGAGGTGGGGTGGCTGTCGTCCTAGAGGGAGCAGAAGAGTCGCCAGCGCTTGCCCTGAGCCGTCTGCCATGTTGGGGAGGAGCAGGGAGCATGGGACTCGCTGCCCTCGAGAGGAAGAGCCATGGCCGGCTGCCAGGGGGCTGAGGAGGAGCGAGCCGTCCACCGAGCGTCCAGTACCATCGCATAGCACTGCAAGAAAGAGCCTCTCAGCCGGCTGAGGACCGAGCGGCAGTGTGTCAGGGAACCAGACCAATATTTTCTTTTTCCCCTCTCTTCACTCTCTCATCCGGTCGCTCTGGGGTCTCTGTCTCCCGTTCTCTCGTCTCGCCGGCCCATATCCCTGGACGCAGAGATTGGGCTCCCCGGGGGGGAGTAGGCGTAGTCCCGGGGTACTCCCCGGCCTTTGAGGGGTGTTAGGGGTATGTGGCGAGGTTGGCGAGGGACATGAGTGATTAAGAATGAGCACCACCTGCGAGTCACACCAGTCTCGAGTCCTTTCATGAGGAAGCCCGGAGACATATAAGGAGGAGTGCCATCAGTGGAGGACGAGAGAGGACCAGGCCTGGATTTTAAGTTGTGTTTTGTTTATGTTTGTGTATGTATGTATGCGGCGTGAGGGGCTGCCGCTTTTACTTTCATTTATTTAACGTATTTATTTTATTAAAGTCTGTTAAACGTTCACCGGTTCCCGCCGCCTTCTTCCCATAACAACAAACCTTACTACATTTATATATAAAATGACATGCTGTTACACGCCAGTGCTGAAATCCACCCGCATTTGGCAGGTTGGCGGGTGTTAATGTCAAACCCTGTATACATAGCTAAGCATAACACTTAAAATCTGCTAAAGAATGTGCTAAAAATCAACGGATGGTGAGGGCGAAATAATGCAAAGTAACTAACGCCGCACTTTCCATAAAAAATAACTAGGCAATGTAATGAGTTGTTAAAAGTAATGTTCCCAAACAATGAGTTTCGGTAATCGCACCTCAATAAACAGATGAAGTTTTAGTAAGGATGGATCACTTGTGCATTTCATTGTGTTGATTGGCGCAGCGGCTCTCATAGTGATGAGCCGCCTCAGGCTTTCTTGTAAATCTGGGAGAAGCAGCATGATTTTGAAGCCGGTTATACACCCTCAGTGATGCCTGTGAGTGAGGCATATGGCTGACTGAATGCACGTGACAAAAAGCACAGGCTCATCGGAGACCTCCTGAACTGCGGCGTGGATTGCAGATTTAGAAACGTTGAACTGGTAAGTAGAAATGTGCTCAGTTGAGAAGCAGTATGAGCTCAGCTGAATATATATCATCTTAAAGAGACAATAGTGCTTATTTTAACAATAATTATGGCTAATGTACAAAACAAGAGCTCATGGGATCAGTGAAAATCTCACACTGGAGACTCAACTCACAATTGCTAACAACGCTAATAAGCGCAAACAGATATTAGGTTTTGTTATTGAATCAATTTGTGGCTGAATACAAAATCTTTTTCACGAGTTGCAATGCAGTGTCTTGCACAGGTAAGATGCCTTAAAATGCAACTAAACCAGCTAAACACAAGCTTGGCCAGGCTGGGAGACCAGCTCAACCAAGACCTGCAAACTATTTTAGACTGCTTTCTTCTCCCAAGCAGAGACAGCATAAATGAAGACCAAACAAAAATTTGCCCAAAGCACAAAATCCCTCCACAGGCAGTTATTCAGTTTTTCTCTATATCAGTGCACTGTTTTCTGAATTAACTAAGCTGAAAGTCTTGCGTTTTCTTTTGGGAATGAATATTCATCATTTAAATAATTCCCGCCCAAGGAATGTGCAAAATAAAGGGGCGGGGCCTGGTTGAGTTAGTCATCATGTGTTGAAGCTGGTGGTTATAGTGAGGGGCGTGGCATTTCCTAAAAACGATTGACCAATCACAGCAAACTGGACCAGCTGACCTATCAGAGTACATTACGCTTTTTGGAAGGTGGGGCTTCATAGAGTCACGAAACGGGGTGTGTTTCCCGTACAACGTTGTAACTCACTGGCTGAAACCTGGAAAATGCTGCCTTTGGAGGACACATTTCAAGGTAGGAAGGCATCAAGGCACGTCCGAATCTAATGTTAGCTTCACTTCCTGTCTCCTGAGATACTTTCATCTGATCGAGTTTTGAAGGCAGCATATATATGTGTCCTTCACTGCCTTTGATATCCCACAATCCTGTGCTTTCCATTCTGTGACAGTTGAGCTGGAAAAAAAGATGGCATCTGAAAGTTGTGTTTGCTGGTCCATTTGTGTGTAAATGTATGTTTTTGACCAAAATTTTCCCCTTCTGATATCATTTGTAACAAGAAATTAAATGTAGATATTAAATATTTGTTTAGTTCTCACCAAAGCTTGCTCTTTTTTGCTGTAGATCATTAAATATTACACTGCATAAAGAAGTCTGTCTGAAATCAGTTTTGTGAGATGCCTTCATGCACAAACTCTGCCTTACAAGCCATTGTCTGATGGTAAAATCAACTGTTTTGACTATAAATCAAAACCCACTTATGTTTTCTCTGTTGTTCCTCAGGGTTCTGTTTTGGGACCTCTTTTGTTTATCATTTATCTTTTACCTATTGGCACCATTTTCAGGAAATATGGCATCCAATTTCATTGTTATGCTGATGACACCCAGCTTTATCTATCTTCTAAACCTTCCGCAAAGTTTCCCCCTTCTGCTCTTTTTGAATGCTTATATGAATTAAAAATGTGGTTTTCAGGTAATTTTCTCAAGCTGAATAATAGTAAAAACAATTGAAATTCTTCTCATTGGATCAAAACATACAATAGCTAAGCCAAACATTTCATCCGTAACAATAAATAACGGCTCTGTTCCTCTGTCTAATCAGGTTAAACGTTTGGGTGTCATCCTTGACAGTACCCTGTCTTTTGAAGCCCATATTAACAGTGTTACTCGTTCTGCATTCCATCATATTAGGAATATCAATCGGTTGCGTCCTGTTCTTTCACTCAAGAGTACTGCTACTGCCAAAACCGTTGGGGTAACAGTTTAGGACCCAGGAACAGTGGTGAAAAATGAAGACCAAGAGTCAGGAGTTAGATTAATTAAAGAAAAATTTACTGAAGAATAGTTCGCAGTTTCATCAGCAGAAGCCAGCTCACAAGAAGTTCGTAGGCCGCACTCCCTCTAACAGTCTCCCCGCCGCTGCTACTCTTGTGCATGCTCTTGTAACATCACAAATTGACTATTGTAATGCCTCGGTTTATGGGCTTCCTTCCAAATCTCTTCATAAATTACAGTTGGTACAAAATGCAGCTGCTCGAGTTATTACCAAAACTTCTATTTCAGAACGTATAACTCCTGTTTTATAAAATTTGCATTGGCTTCCAGTTAAATTTTGTGTAAATTTCATTTTACTTTTAACTTACAAAGCACTTCATAATTTGGCTCCTTCATATCTTCTTGATCTTCTTCATATATACATACCTTCCCCACTCTAAGATCGGCTTCTACACTTACAATTGTTCTTCCACACAGTAGGACAACTTCCATGGGGTCACAAGCTTTTAGTTACGCTGCTCCTCAGTTATGGAACGTGCTTCCTGTAGAAGTTCGCAATAGTTCAAGTCTTCTAGTTTTTAAATCTCGTCTTAAAACTCACTTGTTTAGGCAGGCTTTTGCGTGATTTTAATGTTATTGTCGTCAGTTCTGTATTGTCATTATTGTTTGATGAAATTGTTTTTTGTGTCCTTGAGTGCCATGAAAGACACCTATAAATAAAATGTATAATAATAATAATAATAATAATTGAACTTTCGGTTTAGAATTACAGTTTAAAAGCCCCCTTCGGTGATACTGGTATTACCAGTGTTGTCACACGTCGATTAACCAGTGGGAAAATTTCCTCACCGTCATATCCCTACTGAGCTCATGTTAATATTAAAATATTCTCCCAGGAACACTCAGTAAGATAATGTAAAATTAGAACAGCCTGTTTGTAAAATCTGTACCTTTTTGACTTCTTTGCTTGCAGTTTTGCTATTATTCTTGTGCACTGGCTCATTCACTAAGCTGAACAGCCAATCAGAGTTATCTCTCTCTCACCGACACCGATTCTACATGTTGAATCGGTCCAATTCAAATAAACCCCAACAGTGTCCGACTAGAGCCAAAAGTGCGGAACTAAGTCAGCCGCTCTCAAAAACCCGAAGTTGCCCGACAGCCGATCGTCGGCTTGGTGTGTCCCGGGCTTTAAGCCGAAAACATACTTTGTTTTTTTACACGTACGAAAGCGTATGCATAGTCGAACGCACATCCTTACAAAGTATACTTCTTTTGACTCGTACGCGTACACAGGTGCACATTTCTGAGCAATCTCTCGCCATGAGTTACAATCCATGTAAATACTGTAAAAAAATGTAATGCAAAGTACGCACGGTTACAAAAATCCGGCGGTGCGCGTTCAAGCATACTCTTCTGATGACGAAATTTGCGTCCCCCGGGTATGCGTAAAAAAAAAGTGAAGTATACTTCACTCCCTTTAGGAAACACACCCCAGAGCGTTACAGACAGACTGGGAAGAGAAGTGCTGCAAATAATGTCAAATAATATGTCAAATATTTTTAATGACATAATGTCATAATGTGGGAAAAAATAATGTTTGTTGAACATTCAAGAATGAACCTATTCTAGTAGAGCCCAAAAGCAAAATCAAGACTTTGAAAAAGGGCATAATATGGCTTCTAAATAAATAAACACAAAATAATAATGGCGGCGACAGCCCCTCGCGGACGACTGTCGCCTACATACAAACAACACAAATGAAAATAAAAAGCTGCAGCCCCTCACGGTCGACTGCAGCGTACACATAACAAAACGTAAATAAAATACAACATAAAGTCCAGGCCTGGTCCTCTCTCGTCCCTCACTGTCGTCGCTCCTCCTTTATACTCCCTCACTCCTCCGCGAGGGCCGGATCCCTCCCTGATGAGCGCCGCCTCGTCCCGCCCTCACGGTCCCTCGACCTCGCTGCTCGCCACACCCATATAATGATAATCCAGCACTATCGGTAAGAGCACATAATGAAGGAGCATTACATGATGATATTAACATTTAAACACACACAGGTGCAGAGGAGAACGGTGAGAGCAAAGATAAGATCACTCAAGCTGGATGAGATTAGTCACATGATGGATTACACGCTAAACTCCAGAACTTTAAGCAAATCACACAAACACACGGCTCCTGCGGTCCATCTGCAGGACGGATTAACTCGACGTGGGCTTTGCTGCTGTGAGGGTGATGGATTCGGCCGTGTCAGGAATCAATCGTCTCTCTGCTTAAGACAACTGTGGTGCTCTGAGAGATGGTATACCTCACAACAAGGTTTTTCTGGGTTACTTCATGATGAATGAGAGACCACCGAACAATCCCAACATTTCTGAAATTACAAGCTCAAAAGATTACATTTTGTGTTATTGAAGCTGGGCCGGGCGTTTGTGGCACTGATATTAACGGTGTGTTCTGCTCTCAAAGTGTTGGATGACCGTGCGTTCAGCTCGACTGCAATACAGGCTCATAAACAATTGATCACAGGACCACGAAAGGAGCACAACAGCACAATATTTACAGTGTTTGCAGTGCAGCAAAACATTCTTCTGCTACATTAATTTTTCAACTAAACATATACAAACTTGTGATGCTTTAATTATTTGCCAACACTTTACAAGAAGGTTCCATTTGTTAACATTACTACATTAGCCTAGTTAACATCAACAGTGAAAAATGCTTCAAAAGCATTTATTTATCTCAGTTAATGTTACTTTCAACGTTTAGCCTACTAAAGCATTCATAAAATCAAAAGATGTATCTGTTAATATTATTGAATGGATGTGAGCTAAAACGAACTAGCAATAAATAGTTTACCAATAAACAAAGATGAATAAAAACTGTAACAGATGTAATGCTCATTGTAAGTTAACGTTAACTAATGAGACCTTATTGTAAACCATTTATTTCTACTTTAAGACATTACAGATTCAAGTTTGAAACACTTCCATTAACTTGCACTGTTACAATATTCATCAGTCAAAATGTAGCCAACAATGTCATTATCATATTTGTGCTTGATTTCTATTGCTTTTCTTTCTTGTATGTTTTAAAACATCTAAAAGTGTTTTGTTTCTCGCATATATTATAGCTGAGTGCACTGAAACATAATGGTTTCAACTTAAAGTTTAGTCAACTTAACATGGAAAAAGTGACAGCTTGGATATTTAAGTTATCTCAAGTTAAATCTAGGGAAGTTAATCCAATGCTAAAATCCAAACGCCAGGCGTGTGACCAAAGTGTTTTCATTTTCATGACATTTTGTGACACAGTTATCATTTTCAGGTCTGGCGCCACGTTGTCTAAATAGCAAATGCCCTCACGCCCATCTGTTTGCCCATGGACATGCTGGTCTGAAAACCAGGTGTGTTCAGGCGCATTGTTGGCGTGTTGCTGAAAACGACTGCGCCATTGACCAACACAAACCTGCTCTAAAATCAATAACGTTATTTAAAGGGCATATTAGTAATACACAACGCATGTACACTCTAATTATTACACACACAGAGATGCGCAGCAGCACAAAAACATTTTTAAACATTAAAAATAAAAGGATTCCTCTCTGGAGAAGCGTTCAGTCTTTCCGCTCGCAAATTCTGCCATGCAAATAGCGAATCTGCCATGGTGCGAGCGCAACTGGCTTTTAAAGAGAATGGGACACACCCATGGCACATTAAGAGACTAGGTACAACCCTTTTGGACCATGTGCCTGGCACAGTTTTTTCCATCGTTAAACCAGCAAAAGTGGATTCGGACACGGCCTAAGTGCACTTGCACTGCGCTTCAGACCATGTGCTCAGGTCGTTAAAATAGGGTCCTATGTGTTGATTCTTACACCACCGTAGTCCAGTTTTCAGACAAGGAACAGTGTTTAGTTCCTCCCTTTAAGTCATTTTAAGACAAGACATGCTGACAGCCATCTTTTTATACACCCCGGGGCAACTGTTTCCAGAAACACTGTTGATATTTGAAATCAACCCAAACAAACACGCCCTTCCCTTCATTGCTCCGTCCCCAAAATCCACGAACACACAATGCAAGAGGTCTCTCTATCATAGCTGAAGAAAAGCGAAATAATGCCTCGTGAAAAATAAAGCAAAGATGATGAACAAAGGACAAGGAAGAACAAGAAATGAACAGTACACACAAGCAAGAGTTGGTTGTTAGTCACCAGCAGCACAGCAGCTCCAGACAAACAATGACACTCAAACTGTCCAGTTAATAACTGCCCTGTAGCTAACATTACAACAACAGCATCTCTGGGTTCTGTGAAACAGCAAAACCAATGTTGCTCACGCATGGAGCAGAAACGACATAACCTCGGTATTCGTTTTCAGGCCTTCTCGCTTGGGTCTCTCTGCAAAGCTTTTCTAATATTAACACAGTACCTAAAGCTCAAGCACAACCCTTCTTTTCCCTGTGATATTCCTTTGAGCTTTTCTTTTTTATAATGTCTCTCAGTTATCTCTCTTTCTACAGTCTTTCTTCAAAATAGATAACTGAGTGGGATGGATTTTTCTGTCCCGCCCACTCCCGCAGGATTCTGTCATGCTCCCGCAAAAATATATGTTCTCCCACTTCTGTTTTTAAAGTATAAGTATTTTTTTTCTGTACGTCCATGAAATTTCCAAGTTACATGTCGCCTGGCCACAACCTACACATCCAAGCATAAACACTCCCGATAAATTATTTGTTATTAAAGCATCAACATTCACAAACCGCTGTTAATTTAACATAAAAGCAAGCATAGGTTTGGCATGGCAGAATGCACGCAAAGTGCGCTCCCTTAATAATTCATCGCAATCAAAGCTCCATTATAATCAATGAATCTGTCTGCACAATCAATCTTTCATAATGTCTAGACTTTGAGAGGATTCGCCCGCATGCAGAATCCAGCACTGACGTTTTGAGCAGTGAGTGGATTCTAACCAATCAGATGCATTCAAGAAATCAACACGTTTGTGATTGGCATGTTATAAATAGAAACTCCTATGCTCCTATACTTGCACCTGTAAATCATTTTTATTGTTGCTTTTGTGCAATAGAACAATTGATTTGTTTTTAAATGTTTTATATGTAGATATTTCTATTTTGGCTCACTCTTTCTCCTCCCCATCATGAGTGGACATGCCCCCTATTGCTGATTGGCTCACTCTTTCTCCTCCCCATCATGAGTGGACACGCCCCCTATTGCTGATTGGCTCACTCTTTCTCCTCCCCATCATGAGTGGACACGCCTACTACAGCTGATTGGCTCACTCTTTCTCCTCCCCATCATGAGTTGACACGCCTACTACAGCTGATTGGCTCACTCTTTCTCCTCCCCATCATGAGTTGACACGCCTACTACAGCTGATTGGCTCACTCTTTCTCCTCCCCATCATGAGTTGACATGCCCCCTATTGCTGATTGGCTCACTCTTTCTCCTCCTCATCATGAGTGGACACGCCCCCTATTGCTGATTGGCTCACTCTTTCTCCTCCCTTTCATGAGTGGACACGCCTACTACAGCTGATTGGCTCACTCTTTCTCCTCCCCATCATGAGTGGACACGCCTACTACCGCTGATTGGCTTACTCTTTCTCCTCCCCATCATGAGTGGACACACCCCCTATTGCTGATTGGCTCACTCTTTCTCCTCCCCATCATGAGTGGACACGCCTATTACAGCTGATTGGCTCACTCTTTCTCCTCCCCATCATGAGTGGACACGCCCCTATTGCTGATTGGCTCACTCTTTCTCCTCCCCATCATGAATGGACATGTCCCCTATTGCTGATTGGCTCACTCTTTCTCTTCCCCATCATGAGCGGACACGCCCCTATTGCTGATTGGCTCACTCTTTCTCCTCCCCATCATGAGTGGACATGCCCCCTATTGCTGATTGGCTCACTCTTTCTCCTCCTCATCATGAGTGGACACGCCCCCTATTGCTGATTGGCTCACTCTTTCTCCTCCCCTTCATGAGTGGACACGCCTACTACAGCTGATTGGCTCACTCTTTCTCCTCCCCATCATGAGTGGACATGCCCCCTATTGCTGATTGGCTCACTCTTTCTCCTCCTCATCATGAGTGGACACGCCCCCTATTGCTGATTGGCTCACTCTTTCTCCTCCCCTTCATGAGTGGACACGCCTACTACAGCTGATTGGCTCACTCTTTCTCCTCCCCATCATGAGTGGACACGCCTACTACCGCTGATTGGCTTACTCTTTCTCCTCCCCATCATGAGTGGACACGCCTATTACAGCTGATTGGCTCACTCTTTCTCCTCCCCATCATGAGTGGACACGCCTACTACAGCTGATTGGCTCACTCTTTCTCCTCCCCATCATGAGTGGACACGCCCCCTATTGCTGATTGGCTCACTCTTTCTCCTCCCCATCATGAGTGGACACGCCTACTACAGCTGATTGGCTCACTCTTTCACGCCCCCTACAGCTGATTGGCTCACTCTTTCTCCTCCCCATCATGAGTGGATACACCCCCTATTGCTGATTGGCTCACTCTTTTTCCTCCCCATCATGAGTGGACACGCCCCCTACAGCTGATTTGCTCACTCTTTCTCCTCCCCATCATGAGTAGACATGCCTCCTATTGCTGATTGGCTCAATCTTTCTCCTCCCCATCATGAGTGGACACGCCTACTACAGCTGATTGGCTCACTCTTTCTCCTCCCCATCATGAGTGGACATGCTCCCTATTGCTGATTGGCTCACTCTTTCTCCTCCCCATCATGAGTGGACACGCCCCCTATTGCTGATTGGCTCACTCTTTCTCTTCCCCATCATGAGTGGACACGCCTACTACAGCTGATTGGCTCACTCTTTCACGCCCCCTACAGCTGATTGGCTCACTCTTTCTCCTCCCCATCATGAGTGGACACGTCTACTACAGCTGATTGGCTCACACTTTCTCATCCCCATCATGAATGGACACGTCCCCTACAGCTGATTGGCTACAAGTGTGTTGTGCTGCTCTTTTCCATCCACTTTCAACAGTGTCTCTCAGAAATCGCACCTATGAGAAAGAACAAAAAATGTTTCAGTAACTTATTTCACATCTTTAATAAAATCTGAAGTTAATGGTATCATGCATTCTACTTTAGCTTAAATAACGCGGAAAAAAGTGGTATTTTTCTAGGCTGGTCCAGCTCATTAGCATATACACATACTAGAGTAATTGAACAAGCGACTGGCTCTTCTATCTATTGAATGTTAAAGCAGACCGTCCCTGTTAGACACTGCCGTTTCCATCAGGTAATGCAAATCTAGTTATCATTAATAAATTATGTTAACATGGCTGAATATATTAGTGCTCAATGTGTATTTCTGTTCAAACTTCCATACAAAGCATCTAACAAACTAAAAGAAAAGATGCTTTGACAGCAGTCGTTCTGAATAAGTCCTTCCCACTGCGTCTTGATTTTGCAAGGCTGAGTTATAATATTCATGGCAGCGTCTTGCTGGGCGACGCTTTCCTCAATTATTAGCACATTCATGAACGGACCTCTGCCTCAACAAGTGTTATTCAGTTTTTCAGGCCTCTTGCGGACAGCTCGATTGTTGTAGTTTATTTTTGAGGCTGTTTTCCTGTGCTCTGAGAGCACTTTACAAGACAAAGAACACAACAGAACAACGTGTTCAGGTTAAACTCTCACCTGAGGGATGCAGCATTATCACAGCATGTTTCTCACTGAAACTGCATTTTTTGTGAAAGCTTTCTTTAGTTAGTCCTTGTTACAGGAGCAGGATATAATTATTACTGCACAATGAGGGAAAAAAACATTAAAAACACTGGAAAAAAACCTTAAGAATATAATTGTATAGATATAAATTTAAAGTTATACAAATATTCACAATAGACCCTTCTCACATTTCCGGATTTCTCAGAGCGGAGGTCGTCATAGTTGGGTTACATTTTATAGCTGTGAATGAGAGTATACAGTGAAAATATTTTTTGTGTCCCCATTTGCTCAAATAGCAAAAGAAAAACTCCACAATAATGATTTCACAATTTTCAAAAAGAGGGAAAATATAAAGTGAGATTGATAACGACAATCCATAGAAACAAAACACCCTCAGCAAAAGTAATATAATACAAAGTTTTAGTATAAAGATAGATAGATAGATAGATAGATAGATAGATAGATAGATAGATAGATAGATAGATAGATAGATAGATAGATAGATAGATAGATAGATAGATAGATAGATAGATAGATAGATAGATAGATAGATAGATAGATAGATAGATAGATAGATAGATAGATAGATAGATAGATAGATAGATAGATAGATAGATAGATAGATAGATAGATAGATAGATAGATAGATAGATAGATAGATAGATAGATAGATAGATAGATAGATTTGGCATCACAAATAATACAAAGCAACTGACTTCAAGGCAAGGCAAGTTTATTTGTATAGCACATTTCATACACAGTGGCAATTCAAAGTGCTTTACACAGAAAAGAAGTTAAAATATTCATAAGTGAATAAAATAAAAATATATATAGTATAACAGTTATACTAGCTAGGAATTAAAAGAAATAAAAAAAAAATAAAGAACAAAATCAAAAACTAAATTACTAAAAACTAAAAATAAAACAGGGTTAAATTGAAACATAAACATATAAAGTGCAAGCAGTTTGGACAAAGCACAGAGCTCATTCATTAAATGCATAAGATAAGGTGCAATCAGTCGGCCGTACAGTGGCACAGTGCTCATTCAGTAAATGCACAGCTAAACAGATGTGTGTTGAGTCTGGATTTGAAAGTGGCTACTGTTGGAGCACATCTGATCTGTTCAGGAAGCTGGTTCCAGCTACGACTGGCATAAAAGCTAAAAGCAGACTCTCCTTGCTTTGAGTGAACCCTTGTTATTTCTAGCTGACTTGATCCTGATAATCTGAGTGATCTGTTAGGTTTGTATTTAATCAGCATATCTGCAATGTATTTAGTTCCTAGGTCATTGAGTGATTTATATACAAGTAATAGTACTTTAAAATCGATCCTAAATGTAACTGGAAGCCAGTGTAAAGACCCGAGGACTGGTGTGATATGGTCATATTTTCTGGTTCTGCTCAGGATCCTGGCAGCAGTGTTCTGTATGAGCTGCAGCTGTCTAATGGTCTTTTTGGGAAGGCCAGTGAGAAGACCATTACAATAGTCCACCCTGCTGGTGATAAAAGCATGAACGAGTTTCTCTAAGTCTTGCCTGGAAACAAAGCATCTAATTCCTGCAATATTTTTGAGATGATAGTAGGCTGATTTAGTTATTGCTTTGACATGAAAACTGAAACTCAGGTCTGACTCCAAAATTACACCAAGATTCCTGACTTGATTTTTTGTTATTAGACCTTTACCCTCAAGATATGCGTTCACCTTGAGAATTTCATCTTTGTTTCCAAATGTAGTGATTTCAGTTTTGTCTTTGTTTAACTGAAGAAAGTTTTGGCACATCCAACTGTTAACTTCATCAATGCATTTACATAGAGAGTCAATGGGGCTGTAGTCGTTAGGTGAAAGGGCTAAGTAGATCTGGGTGTCGTCAGCATAGCTGTGGTAAGCCATTTTGTTATTTTTCATTATTTGGCTCAGTGGCAGCATATACAGGTTGAATAGGAGTGGTGCAAGAATTGACCCTTGTGGGACTCCGCATGTCGTGGATGTCCACTCAGACTTATACTCACATAATAAACTCTCCCTTCTAAGTATGACCTGAACCATTTGAGGACCATTCCGGAAAGCCCAACCCAATTTTCTAGCCTGTCAAGAAGTATGTTGTGGTCAACAGTGTCGAATGCAGCACTGAGGTCGAGTAGTACCAGAATTGATGTTTTGCCTGTATCTGTATTGAGGCGAATATCATTTATTATCTTTATGAGTGCTGTCTCTGTGCATGTTATGTGGTCGGTAACCAGATTGAAAATTGTCAAAGTATCCGTTTGAGCTCAAGAATTTGTTCAGCTGATTGAAAACAACTTTTTCAATGATCTTGCCTATGAAAGGAAGATTTGAGATTGGTCTGTAGTTGCTCAGTATGGAGTTATCCAGATTTCTCTTTTTCAGGAGAGGCTTAACTACCGCGGTTTTAAGGGAGTTTGGAAAAGTCCCAGAAAGAAGTGAGGCGTTTACCACTTCTAGGAGATCTGCTTCTAAACCGTTAAACACACTTTTGAAAAAAGAAGTGGGGAGAGTGTCCAAGGCGCAGGTTGATGTTTTAAAGCTGTAGTCTACGATGTTGAAAATCAGTCGAGAACGCCTGAATTTTTAAAAAACTCATCCCGCCCCTCCACACGCACACCCCTCCCCTCTGTGCTACCTGATCCCTCCCACCGGGAAACGACCTGAACAACGTCACTCAGTCAAGCAGGAGTAAACATCGGAACAGAGATGTACCATGTGCGATTTGAGTTCACGCCCACGCAAGATTAGCAACACATGCAATGTAGCGGAGTAAAGTTAGTTTTAGGTTTGATATTCGCCGGATTTTCGTTTTCCCTTGATACAGTTCTAAAGAGTCAACAATCTTTCAGAGACATAAATACCATAAATAGTTTTAACAATTATGCAACTACTGTATAGCAACATAAACAATTAATTCAAAACCACTTACGTATATTACAGCTGCATATTTATGCCTGATTTATACCCGAGAATGCTTTGACGCGCTATCACCGGGCTTCATGACAAAGGGAATGTCTCTAAATTCCCCAACAGCGTAAAAACGTCTAATTTGTATAAGTTAAAATGACTTTTAAAATAAAAAATAAATACAAATAATTCGAAGTTGTAGTACATTAAAAATATTTATGACTGACTTACTACAGGTGAAATTATGCCAATATCGCCCTTACTGTACGTACAGTACCCTAATATTTATAGAAAATAAATAAATACAGTAACTCACCAAAAGGGTTTTCGTGTTCCAAAAGTTGTAGTACATTAGTACATTGTACACATAGTACACGAAAAAATCCTTTTAGTGAGTTACTGTATTTATTTATTTTCTATAAATATTAGGGTACTGTACGTACAGTAAGGAGGATATTGTCTAAAACGAGATATTGGCAAAATATAATAAATATTTTCGCCCGCTAGGCATTTACATAGCCCTGTAAAAATGTATTTGAATTCATTGTTGAGACTCGATTTGCACTGTGTGGTGAATTTGCAGACGGTCCCTTAAGCAGCCTATGCCGATATGCGGCGAATATCAAACCTAAAACTAACTTTACCTCGCTTGCAAAGTTCTATCGGCTCGAACAGAAAACCGCTAACGTTAGGCCTATTTAAATAGTCAAGCACTTCAAGACATATAATTACTTTGACCCGTGATAGGCGATGCTAAACGGCTAACATTCCAATGCCGACCGGCAGCATGATCATGTTGTCAGACTGATAAAAAGCTATTTATATAATACACCACACCATAAAAGTATAAATAGATGTTTACCGTCTCAACAAAAAGTCAGCCATGTCAGCGTCGGTTTTAAGTCCAAAGGTTTCTCTGAAGCTTCCTCCAATGGGCAACGGTGGACCCTATATTGATTCGGCTTTGAGTCCAGCGTTCTTCACATTTGTTTTTAATCTCTTCTCTTTCCTCAATTGACTTTCTCTTTCTTCCAACCTTGACTGTTGGGGCGAGCAGGGGCCGCTTGCTGCTGTCTGTTTGTTGGTTTTTCTCCATTGCTGAGTTGATGCTGCCTACTTGCCAGCGAAATTTCATGACGCAGGAGGGGGCGGGGTGGGGTGCGGTGGGTGCTGACGTGAGTGGAGCAGGGGATTGGATGAGAGCAGTTAACCAATGTAAGCTGTCCGGCCGGACAGCTTACATTGGTCAATTTCTCTGCGGGTGTACACCCAATAGAGTGAATGGATTTTTTTCATTCTTTTTTCTCTTCATATTGTTAGGATTGTACTGTAGAACCATAACCAGCATCTAAACGAGGTTATTAATAATGAACAATCTTTGAAATCGTAGACCATAGCTTTAAGGTGCTGTACAGTTTCTTCTAAAATTTTACCATCAATTGCTTCAAAATCAGTACAAGTGGACTACAAGTATTGTCTTTCGCCACATGCGTTCAGATTTCCTGCATTGTCTTTTCATTAATTGCACTGCTGTTGAGTTTCTCCAAGGTGCTTTTTGTTTGCCACTCTTTTTCTTGACTTTCACAGGAGCAATATCATCAATTACGCTCTTAACTTTTGAGTTAAAAGAGTCAAGGAGAAAATCAACAGAGTCTGCAGATATGCTTGGTGTTAGAGATATAGCCTTCATAAACAGCACACTAGTGTTCTCATTTAAGCATCTCTTTTTGACAGAGACAGTGCTAGTTTAAATGGCAGGAGAGATTGATATATCAAAGAAAATACAGAAATGATCAGACAGTGCCACATCCTTAATAACTATCGATGAAATGTTTAGACCCTTACTGATAAGTAAATCTAGAGTGTGTCCACGATCATGTTTGGGTCTGTGTACATGTTGTGTCAAATCAAAAGTGTTAAGAACAGTCATGAGATCTTTTGTTGTACTGGATTCAGCATTGTCAATGTAAATGTTAAAATCCCCAGCAATAGCAAAACAGTCGTACTCAGATGAGATTGCTGATAACAGCTCTGTAAAGTCCTCAATATAGGCCGGAGAATATTTTGGAGGCCTATAAATAATGATAAGCAGGATGCGTGAAGCAACTTTAGCACAATGCCCAGATATTCTAGAGACATATAGTCACCAAATGATACTTGCTTACATTGATAGACATCTTTAAATAGAGTCAAGTCAAGTCAAGTCAACTTTATTTATATAGCGCTTTTAACAATGTAGATTGTTTCAAAGCAGCTTTACAGTGTTAAACAGGAAAATTATGCAACATAACTTTATTAAGCTGTATAGCCATTTGATGTCATCAGTTCATTTCAAATTCCATACGGTGACAGTGTGGGCTTTAGATCAATAATTAGATCAGTAAATTAGTTTATATGGTTAATTTAGTTTATTAATTAGATTTATTTCGATGTTTAGTTGAAAATTTTTAGTGTCCCCAACTGAGCACGCCAAGCCAGAGGCAACAGTGGCAAGGAAACCAAAACCCCATCAGGTGACCTAATGGAGAAAAATAAACCTTGGGAGAAACCAGGCTCAGTCGGGGTGCCAGTTCTCCTCTGGCCAATTAACAAACAGCGTATTATTATTATTCTGGCAGCTTTACAGGTCAGAGGTCATAATAGATCGGAATAGAGCAGCTAAACCTCCACCCCTCCTGACTGCTCTGCACACACTCATAAAAGTTAGGAGGGGCTGTTTCATTGAGGACTGTTGCACTGCAGCTGTCTTCTAGCCACGTTTCATTTAGAAGCCAAAAATCTAGGTTGTTTGTGGTTATTAAGTCGTTGACTAGAAATGATTTGTTTTTAAGTGAACGGATGTTTAAAAGTAGTATTAGTTTGACAAGTAACAGGCCACAGATTAGATGGGTTTGCCATACGGCCTGAGAACTTAGACTTTCTATCATATAACAGAACAGAAATAGAGAAAGAGACAGGCACACTGGGTTCCCGCTTGTTGTGTAAACATTTGATAAGGTTGCTGTTGACGTTGCGAGGACCCATAATACATCACTGAGAGCTGGTATCAGTTGTTTTTGGTGCAGATGGAGGAGGGTGTGTGCCCTGGTGTTGTGACCGAAGAAATCTCACAGGAGGGGCAGAGCGAGCTGGGCCCACAGTCTTTGGTGGTTGTGGGGCTCTACGCTCTTTGAGCACAAATATGCTTACAAAATCTTTAAAGTCCTCATGAAATCAAAATCGATCTTATTTACTTTGTTAGCACACATTATAGGTTTTAGGGTGAACAATTAATCCGTGCAATTTAATACACAGAAAAAAAAGTTTGCCGTGGTAATCTTTAATTAAAATCTGAAAACGTACTTCCGGTATGGAATGGCGTTCCCTTTCCAATGATGGCAGTTTGACGGCTTGGGTTTGAATATCCTTAACCACTCCCCTCCAACCGCTAGTCTGCTATGAGCGCGAGATGGAGAGGAGGAGCACTGAAGTAAAACCCTTCCCTCTATTCAATATTCCGTCTCACTTGGAAATACGTCACAGCACTGAAATAAAATCAGTTGCAACATCCAATTCACTGGGACTTTCACACATTTTTTATAATTTTCCTATTTTCCTAGGCTGGACATCAATTTTCGCCACTACTGTAGATTCTAGATTCAATTCTAAACAAATTAACTGAATTGAAAGAGCTGACTCTGAAATTGCAGAGAATTTGTTTGTTTGAATACCGATTTAAAGATCGGACAAAAATAGAAACTCTTGGCCGCATCCAAAACAATAAAAAAACATTTAAAAAAAACATGGTATAGTGTCATGGTAGTCTTTGGTTGATGGATTGAGCTTACCTCACACACACACACAGGCTTGCCAAACAAAGAACAAGTGTCATTCTCCGACTGGTGTGAAAATTCACAACTCATAAGAATTAGCCAAGTATATTTATCCCACATAATTACCATCTTCATTTTTTCGTTCATTCTCTGGCAGTGCTGAGAACCATCTGTTTGGATTGGGAGGTCAACGTCTAACTGATAATACTCTCACTTTTAGGGAACGAGTGCTTGCAGCTCTCACTCTCTCCTCAGACGCAAAACAGGATGTCGAAATTACCATAATTCCCATCATTCAAATGCTATGCAAATGACTGGCAGTACATCAGCATTTGGACCTATAAGGAAGGTTACAGGCATCATATATGTGTTGATAAATATTCAGTTAATCGGTAGAGCCATGTGGCGACGTGAGCAAACCAGCACGTCTGCAGAACACCGCTCCGACCATGATTGTTCGAAGCATGAAAAGAACCGCTAAATATGGAGTGGGATAATTAAACATGCTCAGTCGATAATTAAACTACTAACATTTTGTATCGTATCAGCGTTTCGTCCAGGTGTATCCGGCGTTTTAGTAGCCTGAAACCGGTATTTTTTTAAAACCGGGTCCCAGAGTGGATAAATCTGAAACCGACACCCTTACGTTTGCGTGTGTACAGCCAATTTGTATATTTTGTGAAACGGTGATGTCATCACACCACGTCCCGCATGGGAAAGACTAGAAAGGGATACAACTATGGGCACTGGGCATGCGCACATCAATATTGCGTCATTTAATTACTGTATTTGCATTATTGGTTGGGGTAGGTGTAGACGTTAACACAAAGGAAGATATTTGGAAGAATGTTTGTAACCAAGCAGTTCTCGGCAGCCATTGACTACCATAGTGTGGTGGTGGTGGTGGGGGGGGGGGGGATACTATAATAATTTGTTACATTCATATAGCGCTTTTCTAGGCACTCAAAGCGCTTTACATAGAATGGGGGGGGATCTCCTCATCCACCACCAATGTGCAGCACCACCTGGATGATGCGACGGCAGCCATATTGAGCCAGAACGCCCACCACACACCAGCTGATTGGTGGAGAGGAGACAGAGTGATGAAACTAATCGTATATATATATATATATATATATATATATATATATATATATATATATATATATATATATATATATATATATATATATATATATATATATATATATATATATATGGAGATGATTAGGAGGCCATGATAGAAAGGGGCCAATGGGCAAATTTGGCCAGTATGCCGGGGTTACACCCCTACTCTTTATCGAAGGACATCCTGGGATTTTTAATGACCACAGAGAGTCAGGACCTCGGTTTAACGTCTCATCCGAAGGATGGTGCTTATTACAGTACACTCTGAAAAAAAAAAGGTTCTATATGGCACCAAAAATGGTTCTTCGTCGTAATCATAGAGGAACCACTTTTGGTGCTATATAGCACCATATCTTAACATGTTCTGCATATGGTAGCGGTGCGATATAGCACCTTATTTAGCGGTGCTATATAGCACCTTAGTCAAAGAACCGGTGAAGAACCTCTGAAGAACCGCTGAAGAACCAGAATTGGTGCTATATAGCACTTAAAAAGGTTCCCCTATGATTACGAGCCAAGAACCATTTTTGGTGCCATATAGAACCTTTTTTTTTAGAGTGTATAGTGTCCCCATCACTATACTGGGGTGTTGTGACCCACACACACCACAGGGTGAGCACCCCTGCTGACCTCACTAACACCTCTACCAGCAGCGTCCTAGTTTTCCCAGTTGGTCTCCAAACCAGGTACTGACCAGGCTCAGCCCTGCTTACCTTCAGGCTACAGTACTAATGGTAGTCAATGGCTGCCGATATCTTCTTGGTTACAAACATTCTTCCAAATATCTTCCTTTGTGTTCAGCAGAACAAAGAAATTCATATAGGTTTGGCAACTTGAGCGTGACTAAATTATTCCTTTTTGGGTGAACTATCCCTTTAATATAAAAACTGTTCATGTTAGCTCAGGACCATAAACATTAACTAAGACATGAACTGTTTTTCATTGTTAGTAGCTATGTAGTTATCTAATTTTAACAAATTAAACCTTATAAAGTGTTTCCGTATACAGTATAGTGCTATAAATTAAATGTTGATAGCAGCTCAGATCATCTGACCCTGTAAAAACATGATAAAAACAAATCTGAGACAAATTTCCATTTGCTCTCGATAAGAAAGAGCGGAGATAGTAAAGAGATCTCACTGGAGATTTTCTTCCCTACATGATGGTACTGGTATGCTAAAATGTTATTACCATCCCAATGGTGGGGTAAAAAGAATGTTTTTTTTTATTATCATTATTTGGGAAACTCTACTCGCTGCTCTTAACTCCGTCAGACATCATAACACAGAAACTCATTCAGCGGATTCTGCAACACGATACTAAATCGCTATCAGAGTCACAGTAATGCTTCACCAGTCCCCATGAGACTGAAAACTGATCATTTCAGCGGCACCTCCACATCTAATATGAACAAACTTCCTTAAATCTCTGGATCACGGCTCTGCTTCCACATATTACGCCGGCTGGGATTTTGTTCCTGGAAAGCTCTGCTTTAGTTCCCTTGAGCTGCTGGGCTGGATAACAGATAACACGAGTGAGGAAGTGGAAATAACATTAAAGATGGTTTGTTATTGACAAAATGCATCTGCTATGCCTTAAGTTGAGCAAGTAATGCGTTCATAAGATGACTCAGCAGCACACATATTATATTAGTAAAAAAATGTATTGCTCACGTTAACTAATGCATTAACTAATGTTAACAAATGAGACCTTAATTCTAAAGTGCTATCAAAAGATGAATCAAGATTTGTTACGAGACCAAAGACATTTGATGTCAGATCTGGTATGATGCAACTTAATGCAGCACATTTGAATTTGATGTGAAAGTTAGAGATTTGTGCGCTTAAGGGCCATATTTTAAGGATCTGAGCGCATGGTCTGAAGCTCACGGCGCAGGTGCACTTAGGGCGTGTCCAAATCCACTTTTGCAGCGGAAAAATGGTCGCCGCACTAGGCATTTGGTCCAAAAGGGTTGTCTCTTAATGAGTCATATGGGTGCGTTTTGGGCATAACGTGCAATAAATCTCATCTCCCATTCCCTTTAAAAGCCATTTGAGCTCGCACCATGGCGTATTCGCTATTTACATGGCGGAATTTGCGAATGGAAAGACTGAACGCTTCTCGAGAGAGGAATCCTTTTCATATTTTAAACGTATATGTGCTGCTGCGCATCCCTGTGTGTGTAATGAGCAGAGTGTACATGTGTTGTGTACCTGCCTAAAGGCGCATATTACTAACGCGCCCTTTAAATAATGTTGAAGAAATTCATTAAAGTGGAACTAGACTATGCATAAAAAAGCAAGGTTTGTTTGTAGCTCAAGCATGACGCGAGCAATGCCACGGTCATGGGTTTGAATCCCAAGGAAAGCATAAATTAAAAAACAAAATGTATATCTTGAATGCAATGCAAGACAAGCCACTTTGGATAAAAAAATTTGCCAAATGCATGGATATAAATATATTATAGACATTTTTCACTTTGCATATTTCGTACTGAAATGAAGCTGTCATGATGCTGTTTGTCCTTTTAGAAGCTTGACGGCTCAACAATTATTTATTTTTATTATCTAACATTAACACAATTTAAAGGGTTAGTTCACCCAAAAAGGAAAATAATGTAATTTATTCCTCACCCTCATACCGTTCCACACCCGTAAGACCTTCAATAATCTTCGGAACACAAATTAAGATATTTTTTGTTGAAATCTGAAGGCTCAGTGAGGCCTGCATAGCCAGCAATGACATTTCCTCTCTCAAGATCCATTAATGTACTAAAAACATATTTAAATCAGTTCATGTGAGTACAGTGGTTCAATATTAATATTATAAAGCAACGAGAATATTTTTGGTGAGGCAAAAAACTAAATAACGACTTACGGTATATAGTGATGGCCGATTTCAAAACACTGCTTCATGAAGCTTCGGAGCGTTATGAATTAGTGTGTTGAATCATGATTCGGATCGAGTGTCAAACCGCTGATTCGATGTGCTGATTCATAACGCTCCGAAGCTTCATGAAGCAGTGCGGCCATCATTATATAAGTCGTTATTTTTATTTTTTTTGGCGCACCAAAAATATTCTCGTTGCTTTATAATAATACAGTTTTGTACAATCGCTATGACAATTTTTTCAATACTTTTAACAACTTTCCTAAACTCTTAATGCAGTTAGCACAACATCTGTCTGTGTAGGCTATACAATTAACACATTTATTGTTGTTTTTACACAAAATGCATACAGAAATGAACACAAATTTAAAATGCTTGAACTTCTTTTACACACAAGCTCAACCAAGACCAAAACAATGGATTGGTCTCTCAATGGATTTTACTGCCAAATTTAGCCAATGCTTTAGCACTGTATGTCAGAAGAGATAACACCATGTTCTAAACCTAACCTTATAGGCTAAAGTCAAGGTAAACAGCTGTTTATATTGTGAATTGAAAAACAATGTATTTTATTTAATTGTTACTGAGAAACAGCTGGTTGAAGTTATGCAGAGAACATGTGTTAGGGTTTTGGTAGACATAGTGTTTTGTGTTAGTGAATTATTGTATTTTGAGTTTAGTTTACAATGTGTGGTTTTGAGCATGAAATTAACCGTTTTGGCAATTGTGTGCTGTAGGTGTGTTGGCGTGTTAAGAGTTTAGGAAAATGTTTAAAAGTACTGAAAAAATTGTCATAGCGATCGTAAAAAACTGAACCACTGTACTCACATGAACTGATTTAAATATGTTTTTAGTAAATGAATGGATCTTGAGAGAGGAAATGTCATTGCTGGATATGCAGGCCTCACTGAGCCATCGGATTTCAACAAAAATATCTCCATTTGTGTTCCGAAGATGGAACGGCATGAGGGTGAGGAATCATTTTTGGGTGAACTAACCCTTTAATAAATCCATTGCTCATAGTGTGTTCATGTTAACTAATGCATTATATAATGTTAACAAAGGAGACTCAAGGTCATGAGTTTGAATCCCAGGGAATGCATGAATTGAAAAACAAAATGAATGCAATGTTAATGAAAACATTTTACTCCGTTACTGAAACAAAGCTGTCATATAACATGAGGCTTTTTCTTTTCTTTTTTTTTTCTCGTTTTGAAGCTTGACGGCTCCTGATCACCGTCTACTTCCTTTGTATAGACAATGACAGCTTGGACAATGTGCTAAACGTCTCATTTCATAATTCACAGAAGACAGAAAGGCATGCCGGTTCGGAACGACATGAAGGTGAGTAAACGATGACAGCTAGGTTCATTTTGGGGTGAACTATCCCTTTAACTTGTCATAAAACCAGAGCTCTCAGATATAGCAAGAGCGATTTCATGTTTGATCGAGAGGGATTGGGTTCACAGTTCATCGCGCAGCACATCTGAGCCGAGTCGTTCTCGAGATGGCAGTACAACGAGGGAGAAACATCTTCATGCTTCGGTTGAGGGACAATTTGTCTGTCAGAAAGAAGTTAGCACATATTTCGAGGGCAAAAACTGATTCCACCAGCAATTACCGGAAAATGGAAAGCGGCCCACAAAAACACGTATTTACAGCAGCTTGAAGAGTTGTGTATTACCGCTTTAATTAGTTGTTGCTGTTAATTACAGTTGCTAAGAGCGTGTCCCATAGCAACTGCGGCAAAATGGCCCGTTTATTTAAGAGTCTCTAATGCTGCTTAGCAGATAATTGTTCATTAATATATGGGGTTGTGCATAAATGCATGACCCGGCCTTTGTTGCAATGCTAGCTAATTCAAATGACTCTTCGCCAAAGTCACACAAGTACGACGTGTGCATGAAAATAAGGTCTCTGGCATACTTACAATGAAAACTATTAGATGAGCGCCAGTTCATAAATAATTCCGGGAAACACAGTAGGAGGGATTTGCATAGATGTCATTGTGCGTCGACAATAGACTTCATTCATTTATGATGATAAACAAAACGAGCGATGCCATTTAGAGGGCACTGTATGCTTGGCCTTTTAAGAAGAGGGGAAGGTGGTGCGTATAATTACATATCTGAATATGGATTGCCTTTTCTCATGTGATAATTGGATTTACTCCAAAGTGGGTTTATTCCAGCCCACGTCGACAGCAAGCCATTTAGGAGAAATATGAATTGCTCAACCTACATGCGATTCTGAATAATCATGATTCTTCAATGCTGTCGGCAAAACGCTTCTGACGGAATAAACATAAGCAAGGGTTACGCCGGAGCAGCGCTGGGCTGTAATTTACTTTTATAGACGTTTGTTTTCTTCCCAACCTACGGCTTTTCAAGAGCAGGACGTGGAAAACATTTTCCGGATGCGTGTCAGAAAAACGTTAACAATTGCAGACTCCCACCCCGTGATCTATTCGTCCTGTGCCAAGAGCTGCCGGTTGAACAGAGAGATTTCATGCAAATATATATGTCTCTCATCTAAACACGGCCACTTTGAACTCGTTCCTGGAGGCATTGCAGGGAAAGATGTAGGAAACGGTGCTTTAAGCCAAATACTCTGGTTCCTCTCGGAGAGGTACAGTCTGCTGACTGGCGAATTAATCTGTGACTCTCCGCTGAAGCATTATCAACACTGAGCAGCAGTTTATCACACAGGCTGTAAACAGATGCGCCACAAAGCTTGAAGGAAATATCTGAAAGACCTTTCATTCTCTTTATCTCGAAGTTATTATAAGTGCTGTTTGTTTAATCTTCAATATTACTGGTGCTCAGGGCGACGAGATACAGGTATTAAACTCTGAGCAACAAAAAACACATTCAGAACAAACCACACAGCAAACCTGGCATCACCATAGCAACCACCCAGAATTCCCCAAAAAAGCATTTTAATCAATACTCAGAATACCCCAACAACTGCACTGCAACACACTAAAACACTTATAGCAACTGCAATGCCCTGGCAACATCCAAGCAGTTACTCAGAATACCCTAGCCCTGGAAACATCCTATCAATTACTCAGAATACCCTAGCAACTACATGGCAACACCCAGTATACAACATCCTATAATAACATCCTAGCAACCACTGTGCAATGCTGTAGCATTTACCCAGAATAGCAATACCCTGGCAGCATCCTATAACATCCTAGCAATCACCTAGAATACCCAAACAACTACATGGCAACACCCTGGAAGCATACTTAATCTTAGCAACCACTAAGCAACAACGAACAACCACCCATAATGCCCTAGAAACCCTGGCAACATCCTAGCAACCACTGAGCAGCATACACTAGCAACTACATAGCAACACCCTGTCAGCATCCTATAACATCCTAGCAATCACCTAGAATACCCGAACAACTTCATGGCAACACGCTGGCAGCATACTTAATCTTAGCAACTACCGAGCAACCACTAAGCAACAACAAGCAACCACCCATAATGCCCTAGAAACAACATAGCACCACCCTGGCAATATCCTAGGAGCCACTGAGGAATATCCTAGCAATTACCCAGAATACCCTGACTACTACACAGCAACACCCTGGCAGCATACTTAATCTTAGCAACTACTGAGCAACAACTAGCAACCACCCAGTATACCACAGCAACTACATAGCAACACCCTGGCAAAATCCTAGCAACCACTGTGCAATGCTGCAGCAATTATCCAGAATACCCTAGCAACAACATAGCAACACCCTGTCAGCATCCTATAACATTCTAGCAATCACATAGAATACCCTAACAACTACATGGCAACACCCAAATCACTTTATTGTCACACAACCATATGCACAAGTGCAACAGTAGGTGAAATTCTTAGGTGCAGTTCCGAGCAACATAGCAGTCATAACATGACATGTACAACATTTAAAGCAACATCAGATAACACATCTGATGCGCCCACAATTACTCACAGCACAGTAAACTCTACAATAAACAATAAATAATTTACACAATGTGAGTGTATTTCTCACAGCTTTAAACAATATACACATACTTACAATATACATATACTTTAAACAATGTACACTAAACATACATTAAACAATATACATTAAGCTATAATAATAATATACAATGTACAGTATACAATATTAATCACAATAGAGATCCAATGTACAATAGATGCTATATGATAAATAAATGTGTATATAATGTGTGTGTATCTACAGTGGGTTGTGCTGAGTGATATTCTGTCCAGTGTGTGTTATGAACTGATGGATCAAGAGTTAAGGAGTCTAATTGCTTGTGGGAAGAAGCTGTTCTGGAGTCGGCTGGTGCGTGTTCTGATGCTTCGGTACCGCCTGCCTGATGGCAGCAGTTAGAGCAGCCCATGGCTCGGGTGGCTAGAGTCTCTGATGATCCTCTGAGCTCTCTTCACACACCGCCTGGCGTAAATGTCCTGGAGGGAGGGAAGCTCACCTCCGATGATGCAGCTGGCCGTGCGCACTACCCTTTGCAGGGCTTTGCGGCTGCGGGCGGTACTGTTGCCGTACCAGGTGGTGATGCAGCCAGTCAGCAGGCTCTCTATGGTGCTGCTGTAGAAGCGTGTGAGGATGTGGCGGTTCATTCCAAACCTCCTCAGCCGTCGCAGGAAGAAAAGGCGCTGATGAGCCTTCTTCACAACGGCCTCGGTGTGGACGGACCATGAGAGTTCCTCTGTGATGTGGACACTGAGGAACTTGAAGCTGCTGACTCTCTCCACCGGTGCTCCATTGATGGTGATGGGGCGGTGTTCTCTCTCATTCCTCCTGAAGTCGACCACCAGCTCCTTGGTCTTGCTGACGTTGAGGGAGAGGTTGTGCTCCTGACACCATCGTGTCAGAGTATGCACCTCCTCTCTGTAGGCCGTTTCATCATTGTCAGTGATGAGACCTACCACCGTCGTATCGTCAGCAAACTTGATGATGGTGTTGGAGCTGTGGGTTGCCACACAGTCATGTGTACAGGAGTACAGGAGTGGGCTGAGAACACAGCCCTGAGGGGCTCCAGTGTTGAGAGTCAGTGATGAGGAGATGTTACTGCCCATTATGACCACCTGGCGTCTGTTTGACAGGAAGTCCAGGATCCAGCTGCATAACAAGCTGTTTAAGCCTAGAGCCCGGAGTTTCATGTCAAGTATGGAGGGCAAAATGGTGTTGAATGCTGAGCTGTAGTCTACAAACAGCATTCTCACATACGTGTTCCTCTTTTCCAGGTGGGAGAGAGCAGTGTGTATTGTTGATGAAATGGCATCATCAGTGGAACGGTTTTTGCGGTATGCAAACTGCAGTGGGTCCAGTGAGGGGGGGAGAACAGAGCAGATGTGGTTTCTGACTAGTCTCTCAAAGCATTTGCTGATGATGGGGGTCAGAGCAACAGGACGCCAGTCGTTTAAGCAGGTGGTTTTTGACTGCTTCGGTACAGGCACAATGGTGGACGTTTTGAAGCATGTGGGGACCACGGACAGGGAGAGGGACAGGTTAAAGATGTCCATGAAAACTCCAGCCAGTTGGTTTGCGCACGCTCTGATGACGCGGCCCGGAATGCCGTCTGGACCCGCTTTACGGATGTTCACCCGCCGGAAGGATCGGGTTACATCCGCTACAGATACAGAGAGTGAACTAACCTCTGCATCTTCAGCCACAAGCTCTCTCTCCGCGAGGGCGGTGTTAGTTCCCTCAAAGCGAGCATAAAAGGTGTTGAGCTCGTCCGGGAGAGAGGCAGCGGTATTCACGGTGGAGTTTGTGTTCCCTTTATAGTCCGTGATGGTGTTAATTCCCCGCCACATGCTTCTGGAGTCGGTGGTGCTGAACTGTCCTTCAATCTTGTCCCTGTACTGGCGTTTTGCTGCTCTGATGGTTTTCCGGAGGGCATAACTTGCTTGTTTATGCTCCTCCGCATTGCCGGAGTTAAAAGTGGAGGTCCGCGCATTGAGTGCCGCGCGAACATCCCCATTTAGCCACGGTTTCTGGTTTGGGTACAGCCAAATTGTTTTGGTCGGAACAACGCCTTCTACGCACTTCCTGATGACACACGTTACGCTATCAGCGTAGACCTCGATGTCGTCATCAGAGGCCGACCGGAACATCTCCCAGTCCGCGTGATCAAAACAGTCTTGTAGCATAGAGTCTGATTGGTCCGACCAGCACTGGATGGTTCTGAGGGCGGGTGCTTCCTGTTTCAGTCTCTGCCTGTAAGCGGGCAGAAGGAGAATGGAAGAGTGGTCCGATTTGCCAAATGGTGGGCGCGGGAGGGACTTGTAGCCATCCCGGAAGGGAGAGTAACAGTGATTCAAGACACGGTTCCCTCGCGTGTTGAAGTTAACATGTTGGTGGTATTTAGGTGCAATGCGTTTGAAGTTGGCTTTGTTAAAGTCCCCAGTCACAATAAACGCAGCCTCAGGATGCGCGGTTTCCTGCTCACTCACTGTCCTATACAGTTCCTTTAGTGCCCGGTCTGTGTCGGCTTGTGGGGGAATATACACCGCTGTGATGATGACCGCGGTGAATTCCCTCGGTAGCCAGAATGGTCGACACAGAACCATGAGAAGTTCCAGATCAGGAGAACAGAAAGACTTGATAGAATGTACGTTCCTCTGATCACACCAGGATCTGTTGATCATAAAACATACACCCCCGCCTTTGCTTTTCCCTGAGAGTTATTTTTCTCTGTCCATTGGCTCTGCTTCCCCTTCTCCGGCTGCGTTTCCGCGGTCGGACCGCCCACACAAAGGGCTCCGCTGCCGTGTTTGTAAACAGCTGGTCATCACTGAAGAATTTAAAGTCCGGTTTTCGGTGTGCGATTGCCGAACCAATGTCCAAAAGTGTCTGTCTGTCGTACGCAGTAAGGCAGACAACATCCAAGACAAAAAACACAAAAACTATAAACTATAAAGAGAACAAACAAAAAACTGCAATGTAGTAACGGAGCTCGCGACGCAGCAGCCATCCTCGGCGCCATCTTGAGTCGAGATGGAAGCATACCCTGGAAGCATACTTAATCTTAGCAACCAGTAAGCAACAACGAACAACCACCCATAATGCCCTAGAAACAGCATAGCACCACCCTGGTAACATCCTAGCAACCACTGAGCAGCATACACTAGCAACTACATAGCAACACCCTGTCAGCATCCTATAACATCCTAGCAACCACCTAGAATACCCTAACAACTTTATGGCAACACCCTGGCAACATACTTAATCTTAGCAACCACTAAGCAGCAACGAGCAACCACCCAAAATGCCCTAGAAACAGCATAGCACCACCATGGCAAAATCCTATCAACCACTGAGTAGCATACCCTAGCAACTACATAGCATCACCCTGTTAGCATCCTATAACTTCCTAGAAACCACCTATAATACCCTAGCAACTACAGAGCAACACCCTGGCAGCATACTTAATTTTAGTAACTACTAAGCAACAATGAACAACCACCCATAATGCCCTAAAAACTGCATAGCTTCACCCTGGCAACATCCTAGCAACACTGAGCAATGTCCAAGCAATAACCTAGAATACCATAGCAGCTACATAGCAACACCCTATAAGCATTGTAGCAATGACCTAGAATACCCTAAAAACTACATGGCAACAGCCTGGCAGCATACTTAATCTTAAGAGAGAGAGAGAGAGAGAGAGAGAGAGAGAGAGAGAGAGAGAGAGAGAGAGAGAGAGAGAGAGAGAGAGAGAGAGAGAGAGAGAGAGAGAGAGAGAGAGAGAGAGAGAGAGAGAGAGAGAGAGAGAGAGAGAGAGAGAGAGAGAGAGAGAGAGAGAGACAGAACATTCATTACTTTATAAACTAAATGGCAATGCCCTGGCAAAACTTAAACATCATTGCAACCACAGCACAATGCCCTAGTAACCACCCAGAAGCCCTAGCAACTGCACAGCAACACTCTGGCAACATCCTAGCAACCACCCAGAATAACCTAAAAACTGCATAGCAACACACTAAAAAATGTGGCAGTATATTTTACACAGACAAACATGTTCTTCAGAAAATACATTAATCTACTGCAGGTCAAAGGAAATGAAAACACAAACTCAGCGTGTGAATAATGCCGCCTCGGATGCGTCGTTGATCATTTGCATGAGTGTCGTGTAAATTCAGGCCTTCAAACATGCGTCATTCTTCACTGCAAAACATGACGTGTCACAGGAAGCCCTCTGGACCGTGAACGACCCACAAGACGATTTAACTCACCCTCATTTTTATCCTCATTAAAGGAATTACTTTGTCAAAGCAAAGACAGAGAGGCGCATCTGAAAATAAAGCAAACTGCTCAGGCTGAGGGTTTGTGGAAGAAGATGGCCAGAATGAGACAGCGGCTCGTTTACTATTATTGGCTGCGGGCTGTTCTGAACGTCTGCATCATTACTCTCGGACGTACATAAGGAAGTCCAAATGTCTGGAGATCTTCCAGAGTTCACAACCTGAATAATGCAAGAAAGCATTACAGCACATTGCTCTCTGTCCGCTAAAGTACGGCCATTCTGGAAAATGTGCCTGTTCAAGGTGCAGCCTTGACATGTCAGTCACTGGTTATTGCTTCATTTATGATGCATGTCAGTTCAGAACGAGTGCATGAAGGCAATGCACAGGGATGCAGTGCACATTATATTTTGTGTCCGAAAATCGCCCCCTATATCCTTAAACAGGGCACATTTCAGGGGACAAACATTTGTAGTGGTGTCTGAAACCATAGTGGACGTTATTGAGTGCACTCATTCAATCCTACAATGCACCACAATAACGAGTGTACACTCAACAGCTTGAGAATACCCATAATGCACTGCGAGGGTTGCTCGCCAGAAGATTAGCCTGGTCCTACCAGACTCGCATACATTTAATTTGTACAGAGAGTCTGGCCACTCTCCATTAAAGAGCATTAACTTTCTTGAAGGCGGGTACTCTGTTGAAGTTTAAAACTATTGGATCTGCCCAGAGCCACTCTGGATCATAACCAATCGCAAACGTTTGGTCGTGACGTATGTCCTGTGGTGGAACTGGCCAGAAACCACATAGCCGTGCACGCTGTAAACAACAACCATCCTCCATTGGAATGAGCAGAGGAGTGTGTGAAGATGTCTGTCAATGAGAGCTGCAGGTTATGTTCGTCGAATTTAAGAATTAACGGAACAATTGCTGGATATTCGGCAGCGTTGCCACAACGGACCATCAACGTCAACGTCAACGTTCTCAGCCACTCCCTCTGTTCGCTGATTGGATCGGTTAAATTTGGCTGGAGAAAACCAGCGAATATCAGAGGTGGACAGTAACTAAGCACATTTACTTGAGTACTACACTTTTTGAGTATCTGTACTTTCCTTGAGTAGTATTTTTTCTGGAAACCTATGACTCTTACTTCACTACATTTGAAAGACAAATATCATACTTTTTTACTCCATTACATTTCTATCAAGGCCCTCGAAGTAGAAAGTCGTAGCGCTTTGAAAGTCAGTGGATGATTTGTTTTCTTCTTTAAAACGTGATTGTTTTTTTTGTTTTTTTATTGCAGACAGCCTATCAGTAATCACTCTTGTAGGATCACATGAAGTTCAATGATTTCCAAGTATTTTTTGAACACCAATCAATTGATGGCAAAATAGAAGGCGGCAGTTCCCAGACAACCATAGTCATACTTAAAAGTAAAAATTCAGAAGAGCAGACGTGGATAAGTCTGAAAAAGTACGACGGCACGAAAGTGCACACAGAAAGCTGCGTCTCAGACGTCAGACCACAAGTACTGAATTTTAGTCAATTAAAAACTAAAATCTTATTCTAGTCAAAAGACTGACTAAAGCTAAATCCAAATTTGCTGTCAAAATTAACACTGGTATGAAGTATGATTGGTCAAATGATTTTTATAGATTTACCCGCCAAGTTGCCATAGCCTTGTGGATACAGCGCTAACGCATAGCGTTCGACAATGATGTTAGTTAGCGTACACATTGGGTTGTTTAGAACGGATAGGCATAACAAATGTTTATTGCACATATCTTCTGATGATTTTATAATAATACATATATTACAACATGCAGTCAATAATACGACTGTAATATTCTATATGTTGCGCGAGCCACTGAACAGGAAAGCGGTCACGTGAAAAAAGAACGAACGACTTGAACGAGAAGACTCGGGTGATGAACGTATCTTTTCTGTTTCCGGTGACTGCATATTGCATATGGGTCTGGGACTTGATGAACGAATGACTCAAACCCGAACACTCGAGACTGGTGAACGAATCAATTCTGTTTCCGGACGCATGTATTACATGAGGCTGTCACGGCCTCAGATAAGACATGATGACGGAACTAACGGCTCATACCCGAGAGGTGAACTAAACTTTCCAGGGAACAGACGTGTTTAAATGTGAAGTGACAAAGGAAAGCACGATTTGGATCGGGAGGTGAGGTGAACTAACAGACTGCATACATAGACTGAAGCAATTTAAGCAATTCATTAATAATTTATTTCTCAAAGTTTGGCCATGGCTGCATTAGCTTATAGTTTATTTTTTATTCCAAAAGTACTAAATGTGTTGAAAAATGTAGCATGTAAGGTTTTAATTAGATTCTGCTGAAATGAACGAAATGACTTGAAAAAAGATTCGTTCATTTTGCTGAACGAGATTCAAAGATCCGAGTCAGTAAAATGATCCAAACTTCCCATCACTAGTCATCCTCAATTCTACTCAGAATTTGAGTCTGATCCTGCTCCGTTGGGCTGTGATTATGGGGCGTGTTTCAACCGAACCAGGAAAGACCTCAATTGGATAGACCTACAACCAATCAGAGCAACGGAGCGACGCATAACGTTAGTTGTCAAATGTCAACAGAACTCAACTGCACTGTGTTGCCAAGTCCGCGGGTTAAAGCGACCCCAATTATGTGATATACAGACCCAGGAATGCGAATTTTAGCAGGCAGCCCTGCCAAAATAACAAATATTTTACCCCCCAAATGCCATCTTTTTCCGGAGAACCCCCCCGGAAAAATATTGGGCTTGTTTTTGGCTAGTTTTGAGTAGCAATTGGGCGAGTTTTGTTGTAAAAACTTGGCAACCCTGACCGCACGCACGCTGGAATAAGTCACGTTAGAAGAAAAAGATGAGTGTAAACAATCTTTGCCGGTGTTGTAAAAAAAGAATTTAAGGATACACAGAGTACTTACCAACACCATCATCATTTCTGAGAGAAATAGTAAAGGAGAACGCATATACAAACAAGCTCTCCGTTTAGGATTAGAACAAATTCAGCCCAAGCGCCTTTGATGACGTGGATGATTACGTCACTGTTTATCATCTGTCCATCATCGTCTAAAGCCCGCCCTGACAATTTCATTGGTCCGAACAGTTTCTGTTCGGGCATAATTACTTCTCTAAAGATCAAGTCCAGACCGAACTGCCCGAGCTCAAATGTTGTGGGCGGGGCTAAGTTCGGCTGGCATCCAGGCTAAATTCAAAGTGCTTTACACAGAAATGGAATTAAAACATTTGTAAGTGAATAAAATAAAATATATAATGTATATAGTATAACCCCTATCTGGAATGGAAGAAAATGGAGAGTCAGGTTTACTTTAAAAATATTTGTCAGATAACTGTGCATTTAAACAATACCCTTATACCCTTGCAGACAAATCTTCTTGGACAGGAACACCAGGGCTATCTCTACCTTCTATGGGATCAATCAATCAATCCTACCACCACAGGAAATCATACAAAGACAACTTACCTGTGATGGAGGATGACTTCTCAGTACAGTGTTTCTTGGAAATATCCCGGTAACAGCCCAATGTTAATGGGATATTGCAGGCCAATGTAAACTTTTTTTCTTTCTTTTTTATCTATAGCATTTGTTATGAAAAATAGCAACACAGTTAGAAACTATAGCTACAACATGCCACAGGTGTAACATACTGTACATCTTTAGTTGAAAATCTACTCCCTTAACTGATTATCTATTATAGATCCTACAACTAGTCAAAATTTACCACAATAAATACAACAGAACATGATCAATTCTAGTAAATATGGTCATCGGGAGTTTAAAAAGCTTGCAGGATGATGTTATCCCCTATTTTCATCTGTCATTTTAGTGGCTGTTTTAGATCATGTTCGACTTTCTCTGTAGTGTTTATTACATTCTCAATATAATAGGATGCACATTTTATCATCAGCGTCGCACATGAATGGCTCCTGCAAATCTTAACACTTTTGGAGCGTGCTGGTGAACGCACCTACAGTGATTCGCACGCCACTTAATTAATTCAACAAATGGGCTTCAGTCACAGTCATATTGCACAGACAATTGATAAAAGCGAGAAGTAGCGGTACGCAAGATAAAGTGCAGGTACGCTTAAGAGTAAAATGTAGCCGCCCCACTTCGAGCACTGAGCTAGGGATGCTCATATTGACCGTTTAACCGTTAACCGAAAGTAAGAATTTTGACCAATTAATACTATCAGTTAAACGGTTTAAAAGGTTTTTTTTTTCTTTGCTGCATGGTTAAAAAATATGATGTATTTGTTAACTCACGGGGCGGGTCGACACGTGCAACCACACCTGTCTACACAGACATATTTCGCAAAATGAAGCAATGGAAAAGAAGTAACGTTAGGCCTACTGTGTGGGTCCATTTGACAGAAAGGGCGACGAAGTTACTTGCAGAATATGCTACGCGGTATTAAAATACAGCATTAGTACAAGCTCCTGACTGGTGGAAAGCAAATGAAAGGCGCTTCCCGAAGCTGGCCACTCTAGCGAGGCGTTATCTCTGTATTCCCGGGGCATTGGTGCCATCTGAAGCCTTTTCGTAGTGTGGTTTTGGTCAAGTTTATTAAAGTAAACATTGTCACGTATGTTCTTCTAGCCGCTTTTCCTGGTGGTTTGTAGAACAATTACTCCGAGTCGTCCTCTGTCGTTTCAAAGAATAGCACAATGGCGAGCAGCATCGAGTATAAATAAACACGTCCCTAAACGGACAACGCGCGCGTGCAGTCAGCAGAGGCTCGCGCTGCGGAGCCAGACGAAAGTACTGCCGCGGGTCTAACTGTCAACAGGCTGCGCTCCAGACTAACCCACATCACTTATACATGTTACTTAAAAAAAACAAAAAAAACATACAAGGTGTGGATTGAGGTAGGCCTGCTATTTTTATTTGACAAAAAAAACTATTCCGGTTCTTCAAATGGATTCAGTGTATTCTCGTATTGTCATCTTAATTTGGTAAATATTTAAGTGAAAAATATTTAGTGCATGCCTATTTATTTTAGGCTTTTTATTTATATTATTTTTTTCTGTTTTTCTCTGTTGTCAGAAACGCTGCAGGTGCATGAACATTTGATAATGTGTGAATCCAGGTTCTTGATCTGTATGCTGCGGTTTGCACTGTAAAATAAACCCGTTGAAAAAAGTCTTTTTAACGGGTCACAGACACTCGTCAATTGTATTTTTTATTTAATGCAAATTCAATATTATAATCTTATCAGTTAACGGTTAATAATCGGATAATGAGCGGCGGTTGTCGGTCGGGAAAATTCACAGAAATGAGCATCCCTACATACAGCTATAAATTTCTTTTTAATTAAGGTTTTATACATGCTAGTTTCCATGTCAAGAGTTCAAATAAATCTTTTCATTACTACTGGAGCTTCAGTTTGCTATGTTTCAAATGATTAGTAAACAGCAAGCACAAACTATTCATCAAGGCATCAAGACACGTCCCAATCCAATGTTAGCTTCACTTCCTGTCTCCTGAGATTCATCTGATCAATTTATGAAGGCAGCATTGTTGTTTTCGTCGCTGCCTCTGATATCCCACAATCCTGTGCTTTTCATTCGGTGACAGGTGAGCTAAAAAATAAAGGTGGCGTCTGAATGTTGTGGTTGGTTATCCGTTTGTGTGTAAATGTTTTCCACCTGTGATGTCATTGCTAGTGAGAAATTACTATTGTAGTAATTAAATATTTGCTTAGCTATCACCAAAGCTTGCTCTATTTTGCTGTAGATCATTAAACGTTACACTGCTTTAGAAGTCTGTCTGAAATCAGTTTCGTGAGGAACCTTTGTGCTCAAATGCTGCCTGCAAAGTCATTGCTTGAGAAGGCAGCGAGGGACATGTCAGCTGTTTTCAGACACAGCCTATATTAGTGGAGTAATGTAGGGAATAGAGAATCCAACTGCTTGAGCGCTTCCATCCACGGGGTCTCCGTTCCATTATGGAAACTCAGTGACAGGACTTCAAGACAAACACAGAAGTTCTGGAAGGAGCGGGTTTGCCAAGCAGAGAGACCAGAGGCGTCATGCCCATTCAAACCGAGGGAGCACGTCCCCTCTCAGATCTTTCCTCCAAATGGATTTGAATGCAGCCTTTTGAAGAAAAAATAGATAATTAACCAAATGAAGTGTACTGTACAATCACACCGGTGTGATTAGAATCATCACTTGATCAACTGCTAAATTCAAATCGCACTTCTGGCACTGAGAAGGACTCGCTCAGCGTACGTCATATATCAACTGTTCAGCGTTTTCAACCATATAATGTTTATTTTATGATTCTTACATTTAGATACAGATAAGTACTAGCAAAAACATTTATAGTTTGTAAAATAAACATTATTGTATTTGGAAGCGGCAATAATCCTTTCAAATATACACTGCGTGCAGAATTATTAGGCACGTTAATTTTCTGATCATATTTTTTTTCCAGGCACATTTTACCAATTCCAAACCACATTAATCTTAATAACTACTATTCATTTTTGTATTTAATCATTTATTCATGGAGGCTGGAAATGAAAAACACCTTATATTCAGGTGTGCAGAATTATTAGGCACGTTTTCTTTTACAGATAAAATGAGCCAAAAAAGAGATTCAAAAATTATTGTATACTGTACTGCTCTGAGACAGAAGGTAGAAGATCCAAATGCAGCTTTATTAAAGGGTAATCCACACTCGTAGTCATCAAACAGGCAAGCGTTCATAACATGTAATCAGTCCAATAAGGCAAACAAGACAACAGGCAAGTAATCCAAAACCAAGAGACAAGAAACCAGGGAAACGCTCAGAAATGCAGTGATACAACTTACAAGACTTCGCAGTGAATGACAGAGTGAACATTGTTTATATAGGCTGGGGTAATGAGGTGATGAGACACAGGTGCAAACAATGAGTGATGATGAGTCCAGGCAAAGGATTATGGGTAATGTAGTTTGTGATGGAGTGACAGTCCGGGGTGGAGTGCCCTCAGGTGGTAATCAGGGGCACTCTCACTGGTGATTGTGACAAATACAATACTAATGCAATACTAGACATTGCAGTTAAGGCATGACCATTGGACAGTGAAATGCTCATTAGGTCAGCAGGGACAGACAAAAACAGGGTAAAAGACACATGTTAGCTGCAAAAGCATTACGAAGTAAGGTGAAGAATTAATTGTAAAACCATCAGGAACCCTTTAGTCTCCAGCGCCACCATTTTCCAGAGCTGCAACCTACCCGGAGTCTCCTGAAGTGCAAGGTGTCAGGATCTCAGAGATTTAAGTTAGGTAAAGAATCCTAAAAAATGACTCCGACTTAATAAGAATCACAAGTGGAAGTGTTGTAAAATACATGAACTTGATGAAGACTGTTTTTTATAGGCTTTATAGACAGATAGGTTGAGGGTGACTCTTGAAGAACCAGCACCAAATCCTCTTGTACCAGTGTTTGACGAATTCATCTTCCAGATTCTGGCAGTAAGTTTTGGGAGTTCAATTTTAGTCCATCTCTTTGTTACATGTCTATGGTTTTCAGTGCTTGTAGTTTTGTTCCTGTGACCTAGGCTGCGTCCGAAACCTGGAAAATGCTGCCTTCAGGGGACACATTTCAAGGCAGGAAGGCACCAAGGCACATCCGAATCTAATGTTAGCTTCACTTCACGTCTCCAGAGATACCTTCATCTGATCGATTTTGGAAGACAGCATATTTGTATCCTTCGCTGCCTTTGATATCCCACAATCCTGTGCGTTCCATTCTGTGACAGTTCAGCCGGGGGAAAAAGATGGCATCTGAAAGTTGCGTTTGCTGGTTTCTGTTTTTTTTTATCAACATTTTCTACTTCTGATGTCATTTCTAGCGAGAAATTACTAATGTAGTAGTTAAACATTTGTTTAATTCTCACCAAAGCTCGCTCTATTTTGCTGTAGATCATTAAACTGTTACACTGCATAAGAAGTCTGTCCGAAATCAGTTTTGTGAGGTGCCTTCATGCACAAACGCTGCCTTACACGCCATTGCAAGTCAACGAGTCACTGCCTAGGTTTTCGGACGCAGCCCTAGTTTTTCCCCAGTCTGTCTGATTAGTCATTTCCATCACCTGTGTATTTAGTCCTCTGTTTTTCCTCAGTGTTTGTCCGCCGACGTTCATGTATATCGGTGTTTCTGAGTGTTCCCTGTGAGTTTTGTCATTAAAGTTCCTGTTCCAAGTTCTCCTTCACCTTCGTGAGTTGAGTTACACCAGTTTTGTAACTCTCTTATCCTGAAGTCTGTTTTGCAGACGATGATCAGAAAATCAACATGCCTAATAATTGACATGTTTTATCCGAGCCTAGTCAACACATTGTGTAGGTAACTATAAAGTTTACTATAATCTTAGAATATTGTAGGTACAAAGTTAAAAGTGCCCTAAATTTGTCATCTTTTGGTGAATTTCTTTGTTTTAAAGTTAGTTTGTCACACAGCCTGGGCGATTTATGCAGAGCCAACAAGTTTTCGCGTGTGGGTGGTTGGGGGAATCCATCCAAAATTTGACAAAATAATTTAGCCTTAAATTGACTTTTACCGTTCGACCAAACTCTGAACTTCAAAGAACAACTTCTGATTCACAAAATGCGCTGTTGAACGCCGAGATAAGGTGCAATTTGCCTTGCTGTATCAGTGCATAAAGTGGAAATGAAGCAGTCAGTCAAGTTTATATTTTTAAGAACAGTGATTTCCACTTCAATAAAAAATGATATACAAAACACAATGAATGTAACCATTTTAAAGAAAAAAGGATGTTTTGTTATAGCTTTTGGAGCAAGGGCGCCGCCATCTTGCAATACCACAGCGTGTGACGTCACAGGTAATATAAGCATTTCTTTACTTTTTTTAGGGTGTTTTTAGATCTCTAGTTCGGGTCATTTGGTCCGAACCAAGGGCAAACAATTATACATTGTAGCATTTTTCAGCTTTTTTGGTTCCTTTTCACACCACACTGATTGCTTTGGTCCGAACCAGTTGAAACAAACCAAAATGCAGTCACATGACAACATCCACATCACTCATTGGCCATGGCATATTTCCTAAACTGCTTTTTGATTGGTCAGAATTTACGTGTGGAAAAATTCCAACAGAAGAGGAAAAGCCAGCAAACAACACAGAGACAACACAACTATGGAGAGACGACTGCGCGGGCTGGTTTTGTCCCTGGCCATAATCTATTACATTGTTTGTATACACCACAATACGCAAACAATACTATTCCTATAATGAAGCCCGGTTGCGGCTAGAAAACAACGATTCCCGGAGTTGTTTGCTAAACAATGAGAAGATTGTGCTGTTCTTGTGAGTTTTCGAAAGTTGGGACCTAATATGGTCATCAGACCAAATTTCTATGAGACTCTGTATCAAACTGTCAACAAACACTTCCTCATCCCATAATGCACAGAGCAGCTGACTACAGCAGCTGGTTTAGACAAAAATTAGGTCCCGTTCGAGGTCGGATCACGTTCTCACCACAAACGAACCGCTCCAGAGTTCGTTTGAAAGCGTACAGAGACCACCTCTTCAAGTAGGTCTCGGTACACTTGTTAGGTCTGCTTTTGCTGCTTTCACACCTGACCAAACGAACCGCAGCAAATGGGAAAACGACGTCTAGTACGATTCAACCAAACTAAATGAGGCAGGTGTGAAAGCACCATAACACACGCTTGTTTTGAAATGGTGGAAGACGAAATTAAAAGGACTGTTGAGCCCATAATAAGTCAAATTGCTTATGCATTTGAGCCGATACGGCGAGGGGACCGAGCAGTACTACCATTACGGGTGGAGGCTGATCTGTCCTACATATTGCGCTTCACCAAGCTACAGAATACATGGAAGACTGAATCAATGCAGGACTTATATAGGCCTAGGCTATTCTGAATATTCTGGATTAGCGACAGTAAATGCGCTGTATATAATAATTAATAATACATATCAATATGATGGCATCACAGTAGCCTAATTATTGCATTGAACACTTAAGTAAAGTTCTACTATAAATAATAATAGTTTTTATAGTTATAAAAACCCAACTGGTGCCCCTTCAAAAATGTGCATGACGCCCCTGATCGAGACTGGGCAGGACATGTGTTACGCATAGATGACGGGAGGCTGCTGAAAGCAATGGGGAACTTTGCCAGGGTAGGCGAAATCAAGGAGCCCCTACACAAGCGCTATAAGGATCAGCTGAAGCAACAGTTGATGCAAGTTGATATTAACCGACAAGACTGCGAGATACTGGCAGATCCAAGTGGAGAAACATCACATTGAAGGCTGCCAGGGAAATTGAGGAACACAGAGTGAAAACTGCCCAAGTGAAGCGTAAACAAAAGAAAGAATTGGCTGCACAAGAACCCAACGACAGCGACCCAACCTTTCCATGAGCCATCTGCTCTAAAGTCGGCAAGTCTAAGATAGGCCTTTGCGGTCACTTGAGAGCTTGCCGCCTTAGATAAAAGCCTTCACATTGATCTTCAGACATGAGGAATACGCCAAGAGAGAGTGAATTAGGTTATAGGAGCTGATTTCTAACACAGCTCATGTCAACCTACGCTGTCGCTCATGTGGAACCCCTGTCAATGTCATAGTGGTACAAACCACATCATCTTACACAGGAGATGACATGCTGAATTCTAAAACGCAGTCAAATATTCTAGTGCAGTTTGACTTGAGTATATGTGCATGTTGTGTTTGTTGCAACACGTTCTCACACCCAACTTGTCACATATTGATGCTTGGTCAGGACCCTTGGGTGTCACTTTTTAATGCACAGGGTACTACATTGATTTGAATGAGAATCCTTTGGCGTCATACACAGACGCATTGGGCATGGGAATGTTATTGTCATGATGTTATATATTGGGTTATGATTTTGCCATTATGACATTGATTATCAATTTATTCAGGCAGCATTGTTTTATTTACATTCATTTTATTTGTGCTATTTAGACACGTTTGAACACGTAACCCCATCCCTAAACCTACACATTTGTGTATATGATATAAAATACAGGATATAACACAAAGACATGACTGCAGGCACAATTGTGTGAAGAAAATCCCCAAAATCGATCAGCGTCTCCATGCACTGGCACCAAAGATCATGAACACATTCAAAAATTGCCGCCCGAAGAAACTCAATAATCAGCTTTGATAATGAAATTGCATTGGCTCTCGTGTGTCTCGTAAGTGAATGCGTCATGCTAAAGTGTCGGGTGTATCTTTTGAATGAGATATGACTGAGTGCGTTCATGGAGAGGCGGGATCATTTGCGTTTTTTACGTATATCGGCATCGGCAGAGTGTTGGAATCTGCTCTTCAAGACAACGGTAAGTTTTAAAGGGGTGATGAATTGAGAAATCAACTTTCCCTTGAGCTTTTGATATATAAAAGGTCATGGTAATATAAGAATATCCTGTAAGTTTCAGAGCTGAAAACTTCCTTGTTAGTCAAAGAAAAGCTTTTATTGACACCAGACCCAGCAAACGCTCGGTCCCAGAATGTGCCAGGCTATGTCGTCAGAGTGTAGTGAAGCACCGACTCAATAGAAGAAGACAAACGCCTGATTCTGTAGCCCCGCCCACCGACTCATGCTACTAACATGGCACAGGCCTACATGGAGCTAAACCGGACAGAATTTCTAAAAATACTGCATAAGCTTCATTCGGATTCCAATATCATGGATTAACTTTATTTTTAATGAATATCCAGCTCACGTGGGGAAGACATTGCGCGTTTGTTGGATGTTCTTTTCACCATGGATTCGTTTGTAAACAAAAGACTGGATGTTGTGATAGTATTGCATTGTTACAGATCGTTTGATATCTATTGATTATGTGTACGTGTCTAACTGAACATTAGCATGCTGTCAAAGGCTGGATAATCCTTTATTTGTGGTGTTAGGTTCATTCATTGCGAATCGGGATCAGACTCGGACATGTATGGGCTAGGGCTCGCAAAGCCCAACGTCCCGGGACTATGTGTCCCGGACTACCAAAACGTAAGCCCAGCCTGCCGACGGGCTAACTTAAATAATGAAATAACATTCCTTCCTTGATGTGCGTTCACTCTCTTGACTTGATAATTGAATGAAAAATACAATCGCGGAAGTTTTGATAAAGCAGTCTGCAACGTACTTGGTGTGTGTGTGTTATGTACGGTTCACAGTTATATCCACCAATTGGGCGGGCCAAGTGATAAAAAAATAACATTCCAATCAATCGCGGGTGGATGAGAGATAAATCATTGTTTTTGTTTGATAAAGACGTTTTGCGAGCCCTTTGGGACTAATTATTCTGGTTGCCGTTTTCCCACATGCTTCAAAACAATCCCTCACGGTGTACTTGCGGGCAGCCGAAGCTCATTAAATATGCAAAGTTTATCCAATCCTAGCCGTGGGCGTTTACTTCCAAGTCTTCAGTGCCGCACGCCCATCAAAACCCAGTGTTTCTTGAGAGAGTCTCAAAACCAGGGTAGAAAATAGCCTATTACTTATTCATTATGATGTTTTTGAATGTAAAAACCACGCAAACGTCATAAGCTGACCTCAGACAACATTTAAAAAGCCAGTTCATGACCCCTTTAAATTTTCAAAGCATCTTTTGAAGTGGAAACTAGTGTTGTCAAAAATATCGATATTTCGATACTGAAATATCTGAAACGATTCCAATACTCCTTTCTGCAGTATCGATACACCGATACCAGCTGCGCATTCTTGCTCTACTGTCTGACAGCAACACGCACCGCCTCCTCTCATTCACTCCAGTTAGATAGTGCTTGTGGAACCGGGTCTGAATTTCGGTGCGGGACTGTGTATAATTCCAGTCATTCACGCAGACTTCGCGCTCACATCTGACATGCACACACATAATAAAGCCTCGGCTCCACATATCAGCAGCCCGTATCGGTCATCGCCTAAGGCTGATTGTATTAAAGGCTCATTATTTTGGGACTTTTATTATGACACCGAAGTTGCAATAATGTTCCGGTGAACAGAATGGTTAGTTGAGTTGCTGCTGCTGTCCGCTGTGTCTGTGAGCTGTCAGCTGTAAAGAGGTTAATTCCTGTTCAGTCACAGAGATTTCGGCTGATGTAACATTGTGATGTTAGTCACTGACCTCAAAGTAAGCTTTCAGAATATATTTCATATTAACAGTACTTTGAACAGCGTTATATGCGTCCGTGTTATACGTGCATGCCCAGACATGTCCTGTAGCGATCGTTCTGGTATTCAGATATGCCGTATTATTTCACATGTGATTTCCTTTTATGATAATGCAGATCAGTGTTACAGGTATTAATAATATCTTGATGAGGCAATATTGATCTGTTAAACTGGTACAATACTGAACAAGTGATTTAACGTCATGTTTGTTTGAATGCTGCTCATATGCGAAAAAAAGGGATGTCCATATATGGGCACTGTATGTTGTTTATGACAAACGATCGCTTATGGCTTGCATTTCCTGTAAAGATCCCTTGTTTTTATTTGTGTAACTGGATATTTAGTAGAGAAATGTCACTGATGTTAATAAGGAATACTTAATTTCCATCATGTATCAGTGAATGTGTCTTATTGTTATAATGTTATACGTTATTCATTTTCTTTATTGTACTTATTATTTTCCAGACTATTTACATCATTGAATGTTCATCTGTAGTCCATACATCTACCTTCAATACACAGTGTTAAGCTGATCACCTGTCTCCTCGTTATTGGTGCTCTGACCGGCACCCAGGGGGGTTTACTCATTCATTAGCCAATCAGAACCTTACAGTCCAAAACCTCTCCAACAAATTGGTCCTTCGAGCCGGATTGAGTATTCCCTTCTGACATTATGGACTCTGACTCTGAGGAGTTTATTGGAGGAACTCGTCCGAAGCGCCATGTTCGTCCTCCAGCTTACCTGCAGCAGTATGAGGTACAATATACTCAAAGGAGACCTGTCGTTGAGCATGTTGCTCCACGCACCTGGGAGGCACCTGTCCACCGGACTCCTCCTGCATCCTTCCAGCCTTCCACTACCCCTCCTGGTGGTGACCTGGTATATTCGGATGATTCACAGATCAGGTCTTCGAGTTATAAGCCTCCACATCATGCTGTATTCACCCAGCCATCCTTCTCTTCACCTCAAGCAGCTGATTTCACTACCTCTGCACACGACAGTGAGCTACAGTATCTGCGCCGCGAGCATGCACAACTAATGCAGACCCATCAGGCTTTCCAGGCGGACTTAAAGGAGTTGAGAGAAGTTCGTGCAGAAGTCAGAGAATTAGTTCAAGTGGCTCAGTCCCTTCGAGCTGACCTCAGTCAAGCTAGAGCACAAAACCAGCAGTCAGCTTCGCAGTTATCTAGTTACCCCATAAGGCAGTATGAATCCATAACTTTAGCTGAAAATGAAAACTTAGCTGAGCTTCCCCCACCGCCATGGCCTGAACCTAACGTTGACCTGAGGGCACGGGTGGGCGCCCTTGCACTATCTGACATGGGTGTCACGACTTACCAACCCATGATGCCAGAGACTATGAAGTATCCCTTTGCTACTCAATCACGCCCTCCTCAGCCTTATGCTCCTGATGCTTTTGGCCTTCCTCCCCCTCCTACTCCTAAGGAGCTTCAAGAGTTATTAACACGCCAGGCCATGCCCTTACCTGCCAACCGCACAACAGTGCCTATCTCTCCACGATTCAGCTCGGTGCCCGCTCATCCGAGTCCTCCAGCTTTAGCCCCTAAGGCAGAACCCAATCTACGACCTGTAGCACCTTATTCTGGGTCTGAATATGTGTACAGAGGACCTGCTCCTACGATCCCTAAGTTCAGCCGACCTGATCCAGGAGAGTTTGCTCGACTCCGGATAGCTTTGGAGAACCTGCTTCCTCCAGACGGGACTGAACTTTTCAAGTACCAGATCTTAGTTGATCATCTTAAGCTTGAGGAGGCTAGAATGATAGCGGATGCTTATTTGAACTCTCCTACCCCATTCACTGATACAATGGCTGCACTTCATGAAAAATTTGGCCAACCGCACCAGCTAGCATTAAGAAGGATTGCCATGGTCCTTGAGAGTCCTGACATCAAGCGAGGTGACATCTCTGCCTTTCAGAGTTTCGCTCTCCAGGTGCAGTCACTAGTGGGCCTACTGAGAACCTTGGGACATGACGGTGAACTAGAGTTGAGTTGTGGGTCCCATGTTGCACGCCTTCTGTGTAAGCTTCCCCCTGAGCAGCGTGCTGAGTTCAGACGCCATATGTTCCGCCAACCTGGCACAACCCCTAATCTGGTTGATCTTTCGAACTGGCTCCGCTACGAAACCTGGTGTCACAGCTACGATGCTGAACCAATGTCTAAAGGCTCGCATATCAAGTCAGACTCTGGGAAGAGAACTGTGACCATCCTGCATGGTGTTGGAGAATCCCGGGGTGAGACTGCGGTCTCTTGGAAAGGTGCCATTCCACAAACCAAGCCTCCTAAAGGGAAACGCTTTTGTCCTTTCTGCGACCAGACTGAGCATTACCTGAGCCAGTGTGCATCCTTTGCTAAGCTTACCTCCGACCAGGTCAGGACCTGGATTCGTAGTAACAACCGTTGTTGGCGCTGCGCCAGGGCACACCATGCCGCTCAATGTGATCTGAAGAAGCCCTGCAACCTCTGCCAAGGTACCCATCTCCGACCTCTTCATGAGGTGAATGTTAGTCCATCCCAGAGGGAGGATTCAGCTAATGTGGAAAAGAGCTGCCTGACTAATTCATCTCCAGAGCGGTTCTTCCTGGATAAACCCTCTGTCGGAGGTCGAGTTATGCTCAAAGTGGTTCCTGTAAATCTGCATTATGAAGATCGCACCTTGGACACATTCGCTCTTCTTGATGATGGCTCAGAGAGGACCATTCTGCTTTCTACTGCAGTTAAGGCTTTGGGCATCCAGGGTGTCCCTGAAGATCTTCCATTGCGGACAGTAAAAGATGATACTCAGGTCCTTCATGGTTCCTCCATATCCTTTCGGATCTCTCCCCTCTGTAAACCACAAACCAGTTACAAGATCCATCATGCCTTTACTTCAGACCGACTTAACCTATCACGCCAGTCTTACCCTGTCGAACAGCTACGACAGAAGTATAGACATCTGCGGGGTCTTCCTATCCAGACACTTGCAGAAGTCCAGCCTTTACTCCTCATCGGTTCCGATCAACCCCATCTCATAACTCCAATAGAGCCTGTTCGATGGGGCGGCCTGGGTGCGCCAGCTGCAATTCATACGTGTCTAGGATGGACGCTTCAGGGCCCCATACCTACCATGGGGCGGCCTCCTGCTGCACGGCAATGTCTGTTAACCTCCATGGCTCCAATCCAGGATGAACTCTTCCAGAATGTTCAACGACTGTGGCAGTTGGATACGGTTCCTCAGTGGGAGGGAAAAGAGGTAACCCGCTCTAAGCAGGATCAGGAGGCTCTTCGGCTGCTTGAAATTAAAACTCTCACTTTGGAAACAGAGGGAATCCACCGGCTGGCTACTCCCCTACTACGGCGAAAGGACATGCCTTTGTTGAATGCGCCTAAAGAGTCAGTCCTACCTACCCTTCGCAGTGTTGAGAGGCGCTTAATGAAGGACCCTGAAAAGGCTGAGGTCTATAAAGAGGAAATGAGGAAACTCATTGAGACAGGAGCAGTTCGGGAAGTGTCTGAACCTTTACCTGATTCGGCTGAATGCTGGTACATTCCTCACCACGTTGTTAGCCACAATGGGAAGTTCCGTGTTGTCTTTAACTGTTCTCATCAGTACCAAGGACAAAGCCTCAATCAGTACCTGTTGCCAGGGCCCACCCTTGGGGCTTCGCTGTTGGGCGTCCTTATCCGCTTTAGAGAGCATCCTGTGGCAGTGAGTGGGGATATCAGGGCGATGTTCCACCAGGTCCGTCTTCTCCCTGAGGACCGTCCTCTACTCCGTTTCCTTTGGCGGGACCTGAAGATGAATGAGGCACCCAAGACACTCGAGTGGCATGTATTACCTTTCGGCACGACCTCCAGTCCATGCTGTGCTACCTACGCACTGCAACGCCAGGTACGACAACACCCCCAGACAGATGAGGCAATTCGGTTTTCAGTGGAGAGATGTTTTTATGTCGATAACTGCCTGCAGAGCCTGCCCACTGCTGCCGCAGCCCGAAGTTTGATTGATCGACTACGGAATATCCTTTCTGGTGCTGGATTTGATATTCGCCAGTGGGCCTGTAATGATCCTAATGTGGTGAGTCACCTACCAACCAATGCCCGATCTGAGAGTGTGGAACGGTGGTTGACGCAGGAGAAGTCAGACATCCCTGAGTCAACGCTGGGTCTGAGCTGGAACTGGCAGTCAGACACGTTGTCATACAAACATCGACTTGTGGTATATAACACTCCCACTCTGAGAAACATCTATAAGGTCCTAGCTACCCAATATGACCCACTGGGATGGCTTCTACCTTATACGACACGAGCGAAGGTCATCATTAAGCAACTGTGGCACAAACAGAGAGGGTGGGACGACCCCAACCTTCCACCCGAGCTTCTCCAGTCTTGGAATGCATGGGAGGAGGAACTACGATACCTTCCTTGTATCACCTTTCCCCGGCCTTATGTACCTCCTGAAGTGATGGGGATGGAAGGAACTACTCATGAGGTACATATCTTTTCCGATGCTTCTGAGCAGGCATATGGAGCGGTTGCTTACCTCCGGACTACCGACCAGGACGGTCGGACCTACCTGTCCTTCATTATAGCACGCTCCCGTGTCACTCCTAAACGGGTTCACTCTATTCCTAGACTGGAACTCTGCGGAAGTCTAGTAGCTGCACAGTTGGCTAAGTTACTGGAGAACGAGTTGACCCTGTGTATCAAGTCTGTTTCCTTGTGGACCGATTCTACCACTGTCCTTCAGTGGTTGAATTCCGAGTCCTGTCGATACAAAGTCTTTGTGGGAAACAGAATCGCAGAGATCCAGGAGCTGACAGATAAGTGTTCTTGGCATTATGTAAGCTCTGCAGACAACCCTGCTGACGACCTCACAAAGGGGAAACCTCTCCAATACCTTACGGCCCCGAATCGATGGTCTCAAGGACCCTCTTTTCTCCTCCAGGATCTCAAGGAGTGGCCTGTAATAACGAAGAGTGAAACCATGGCAGACAAGGTCGAACTACGGAAATCTGCCTTCTGTGGGATCAATACCTTACCTACCTCTTCTGGCAACACTATTGGATGGAACTACAACACCTGGCAGGAATTATTGGATGTGACGGCCCAAGAACTTACCCTTGCTTCAGGTGCTTCTCCACAGGCTGAGGACTACCGCCAGGCTGAGCTCCATATCCTCAAACGGGTGCAGCAGGAATCCTTCCCTGAGGATTACAAACAGTTGATGGCTGGAAAGTCAGTTAGGTCTGGAAGTCGACTGATTACCCTAGCCCCTGAAATGGATCCGTCCAGTGGATTGATCAGGGTAGGAGGTCGTTTGAGGAGGGTTGCAGGAGTCGAAGACTCAGTTTTACATCCTCTGGTCCTAGATCCTAGACACCCAGTCACCTGTTTAATCATTCACCATTATGACCATCAGTTACATCATTCTGGATCAGAACGACTGTTTGCGGAAATACGGCGATACTACTGGGTTCTACGTGGCCGTGAAGCTGTTCGCCGATTCCAACATAACTGCCCAGAATGTCAACGATGGAGGGCCCAGCCAACAATCCCTAAGATGGCGGATCTACCTGTTGCTCGCCTTCGACTCTACAAACCTCCCTTCCATTCCTGTGGAGTGGACTGTTTTGGACCCCTACTAGTCAAAATTGGAAGGCGCACCGAGAAGCGTTGGGGTATCCTCTTTAAATGTTTGACCACGAGAGCCATCCATTTAGACTTACTCCCCAGCATGAGTACAGACTCCTTCCTCATGGCCCTTAGAAGGTTTGTCGCGAGGAGAGGAACACCAGCAGAGTTATGGTCGGATCGAGGTACGAACTTCCGCGGTGGTGAAAGGGAGTTACGGGAAGCTTATACCGCCTTGATTCCTGACTTACAGCGTCAGCTTGCCCGCCAGAGGATCCACTTCCACTTTAATCCCCCATCGGCTCCCCACTTTGGTGGAGTTTGGGAGAGAGAGGTGAGATCCGTTAAATCAGCCCTGTACACTGTTTTGAGTTCACAGTCAGTCCCAGAGGAAGTCTTAATGACAGTCTTGCTGGAAGTAGAGGCCATCCTGAACTCGAAGCCCTTGGGATATGTGTCGACAGACGTGGCAGACCCTGACCCGGTGACGCCAAATAGTCTCCTCATGGGGCGGCCAGATGGATCTCTGCCTCAAGTAATTTACCCTGAATCAGAGATGTTGAGTCGTCGGCCCTGGAGACATTCCCAGGTATTAGCGGACCGATTCTGGGCCAGGTTCATAAGGGACTATCTTCCTAGCCTTCAAACTCGGCAGAAATGGCAAGCCTCTCCACCTGACTTGAAGGAGAAAACATTTGTCCTGATCGTAGATCCCCAACTTCCTCGGAGTTTATGGCCTGTGGGACAAGTCATCAAGACCCACTTAAGCCTGGATGGTCATATCCGGTCCGCTGATGTGGAGATAAAGGGCCACGTTTACACTAGACCGGTAGCCCGCCTGGTCATCCTGCCGGCCTTACCGAAAGATGGACCTTATGCCCCCAGCCCTGATTAGTTCTGTCGCCTTTCATGGAAGCAAAGATGCTCCACATCTTTGGGGGCGGCTGTATTAAAGGCTCATTATTTTGGGACTTTTATTATGACACCGAAGTTGCAATAATGTTCCGGTGAACAGAATGGTTAGTTGAGTTGCTGCTGCTGTCCGCTGTGTCTGTGAGCTGTCAGCTGTAAAGAGGTTAATTCCTGTTCAGTCACAGAGATTTCGGCTGATGTAACATTGTGATGTTAGTCACTGACCTCAAAGTAAGCTTTCAGAATATATTTCATATTAACAGTACTTTGAACAGCGTTATATGCGTCCGTGTTATACGTGCATGCCCAGACATGTCCTGTAGCGATCGTTCTGGTATTCAGATATGCCGTATTATTTCACATGTGATTTCCTTTTATGATAATGCAGATCAGTGTTACAGGTATTAATAATATCTTGATGAGGCAATATTGATCTGTTAAACTGGTACAATACTGAACAAGTGATTTAACGTCATGTTTGTTTGAATGCTGCTCATATGCGAAAAAAAGGGATGTCCATATATGGGCACTGTATGTTGTTTATGACAAACGATCGCTTATGGCTTGCATTTCCTGTAAAGATCCCTTGTTTTTATTTGTGTAACTGGATATTTAGTAGAGAAATGTCACTGATGTTAATAAGGAATACTTAATTTCCATCATGTATCAGTGAATGTGTCTTATTGTTATAATGTTATACGTTATTCATTTTCTTTATTGTACTTATTATTTTCCAGACTATTTACATCATTGAATGTTCATCTGTAGTCCATACATCTACCTTCAATACACAGTGTTAAGCTGATCACCTGTCTCCTCGTTATTGGTGCTCTGACCGGCACCCAGGGGGGTTTACTCATTCATTAGCCAATCAGAACCTTACAGTCCAAAACCTCTCCAACACTGATGAAAAAACAGCACTAAATATATATATCGGTCGATCCCTAATTAAGATCAACTCTGTTCTTCACATGAAGATATCGTATGACTTCAGAAGACTTGGAATGCAACATGAGTTAATACTTTTATACTGTTTTTGGTCAGTTTTTTCAATAAATACCTGTGACATTTTATTTGCCTGTTTTGTGTTTTATATTGTTGAGAAGTGGGCAGGTTTAGGGTAGGAGTGGGGTTAGTTGCGCCAAAATATAAAAGTAGCCTATAAATATTCATAAAGTCATGTCTGCTTTAACAAATGCAAAGTATTAAATGCGTCTTGATCTGATGCATTTGGCAAACAACTGAAATCTATGGAGTACCCTACACGTCGAAAACTTATGCCAAGTGTCAGTATGTGATGAGTTGGAAGTGAGAATGTGTTGGCATGTTACAATGAAATAATAAGATGCAACGTCTCTTTACATTAAAGGGTTAGTTCACCCAAAAATGAAAATTATGTCATTAATTACTCACCCTCATGTCGTTCGACACCCGTAAGACATTCGTTCATCTTCGGAACACAAATGAAGATATTTTTGTTGAAAGCTGATGGCTGAGAAAGGCCTCCATTGACATTCAGTACATTTACACTCACAAGACCCATAAAAGGCGCTAAAAACGTCGTTACAAAGTCCATCTCACTACAGTGGCTCTACAATAATTTTATGAAGCGACGATAATAGTTTTTGAGCGGAAAAAAAATCAAAATAACGACTTTATTCTACAAGTTCTTGTCTTCCTTGTTGTCCTGTGCCGTCGAACTCACGAAGCAGCACGACGCATGCGCGAGAATATGACGTAGCGCCGTCGTTCGGGAATCCATGAAATGCACACTTTAGTCCCATTTTGAGCACTACGCCGAGACCTAAAGCACGATCAATGTAGAATTCAACAGCTTAGATACAGCGCGTCTTCCTCTGCTCGTTGTAAACAAATCTCCTCGCTTCTGGGTCACGTGTTCGAACGCCGGTTCTGCGTCATATTCTCGCGCATGCGTCGTGGTGCTTCGTGAGTTCATGGCACAGGAAGACAAGAACTTGTGGAATAAAGTCATTATTTTTATTTTTTTTCGCTCAAAAACTATTGTTGTCGCTTCTTAAAATTATTTGTAGAGCCACTGTAGTGAGATGGACTTTGTAACGACGTTTTTAGTGCCTTTTATGGGTCTTGTGAGTGTAAATGTACTGAATGCCAATGGAGGCCTTTCTCAGCCATCAGCTTTCAACAAAAATATCTTCATTTGTGTTCCGAAGATGAACGAATGTCTTACGGGTGTCGAACGACATGAGGGTGAGTAATTAATGACATAATTTTCATTTTTGGGTGAACTAACCCTTTAATTCAAGGCACCGATGTTTTCCTACAGAACGACCACTGGCTCTGCACCCCTACACCTAAACTCACTACTTGCTTGCGAAGCTTGCGTTCTGCAAGGGAGCAGCGTCTTGTGGTGTCCATCCCAAAGAGGCACAAAATCACAATCACAGAGGAGTGATTGACCGAGACCTGCCTAACTCAACCCGAGCTGATGAGTCTGTAACCATTTTCGAGAAACTGCTAAAGACGTATGTTTTTTGGTCAACACTTGACCCGGACCAGTCACAGCTCTTGCATATTGTTGCCCTATTGTTGATTTGATTGCTTCTTTTGTTCTCCTCATTTAAGTGGCTTTGGATTAAACTGCTAAATGATTAATTGCACAAATGGAGTGCTAATGCTGAAGATCATCTAACAATCCTCAACAACATAAGAGATTTTCATAACACATATTTTGCATATTTCCAGAAATACTCTGACAGTGATTTAAATGAATTTTGAAATTTTTGACAGATAATGCCTTGGAGTTTATTTTAGATCGAATATGAAGCACGAACACCGTCACAAAAAAAATTATTTTAAGAATGCGTTTGCCTCAATACGCTTGTGTCTGACTTAAGGGATATGTGAAGATGGTCTTTAATATGTAGGCTACAACTGAATAACATGTTCATGCCAAAGTTTCTTTGATCACAAAGTTTTTGTAAGTAAAAATGAAATCATCTCAATAAAAAATAGCAAAGCTAAAGTGCTACAGCTGAACTAAATTCTGATTTGATCACAAGTGATGCATTCTGGGAAATGAAGTGCTCTTCCACCCTGTCTGTCTATCTATTTATCTATCCATCCAATCTATCTCTGTCTATCCATCCACCTATAAATCTTTCCATCCATCCATCCATCTCTATCCATCTATCTAGCATCCATCTCTTCATCCATCTCTCCATCCAACCATCTTTCCATCCATCCAACCATCCATCCATCTATCTCTGTCTATCCATCCACCTATAAATCTTTCCATCGTCCATCTCTATCTGTCTATCTACCCATCCATCTCTCCATCCACCCATCTCTCCATCCAACCATCTGTCCATCCATCCATCTATCTCTGTCTATCCATCCACCTATACATATTTACATCCATCCATCTCTATCCATCTATCTACCATCCATCTCTCCATCCATCCATCCATCCAACCAACTATCCATTTATCTGTCTATCCATCCACCTATAAATCTTTCCATCATCCATCTCTATCCGTCTATCTACCATCCATCTCTCCATCCATTCATCTCTCCATCCATCCATCTATCTCTGTCTATCCATCCACTTATAAATCTTTCCATCATCCATCTCTATCTGTCTATCTACCATCCATCCATCCATCTATCTCTGTCTATCCATCCACCTATAAACCTTTCCATCATCCAACTCTATCCGTCCATCTACCATCCATCTATCCATCATCCATATCTGTCTATTTATCCACCTATAAATCTTTCCATCCATCCATCTCTATCCGTTTATCTACCATCTCTCCATCCATCCATCCATCCATCCATCCATCCATCCATCCATCCATCTATCTCTGTCTATCCATCTACCTATAAATCTTTCCATCATCCAACTCTATCCGTCCATCTACCATCCATCCATCCATCCATCCATCCATCTGTCTATTCATCCACCTATAAATCGTTCCATCCATCCATCCATCCATCTCTATCCATTTATCTACCATCTCTCCATCCATCCATCCATCCATCTCTCTCTGTCGACCCATCCACCTATAAATCTTTCCATCCATCCATCTCTATCCCTCTATCTACCATCCATCTCTCCATCCAACGCATCCATCTAATAAACAACAAAAGATAGATAAAATGTAAATGCCTTTCAAACTTTTTAAAACTGTCAAAGACTTTGTCAAGTTGGCAAGCAAAGTTTGTCTTGATAAACTTTTTAGTTTGCTTTTCTAGATAAAAAAGAAAATTTCAATGTATTGTAAGTCTGCTTTCATTCAAATTGTGATTTTGCTTTCTGTTTGCAAACTTTATTGCATGCATGTTTCATTGGCAAACAATAAAATGCTTATTAAGTGTACACAAAATGTAAAATTTCTGCAGTATATCTGTCTCCCTCATTCAGACAGTCATAGTTTGACTGCAGACTCAAATTTACAATACACAAGCACTGATATGAATGCCTAGCAATGCATTGCAATCCCAAATGTATTGTATGCTGTAGAAAGCTCTTGAAAAATATTATTAAAAAGCTGAATAGAAATATTACAGAATAATGAAAGTGTGAGGACACAGAACCCTTTCAGTGGCTGTCAATGGAAAAATGCATTACAGTTATAGCATCTGTACAACACACACAACTAACCAGAAAACTGATGTAAAAGACAATTTACAATAATGCTCACAGCAACAATGCTAAGACTGCAAGTGTACTTGCAGTGTATTACGAATGTAATTGCAAGTGTTTAAAAGTGCATGCCTCGAGGCCGACATCTCTAAGATGGGCTACACATGGAACCAGCTGGAAAGAATGGCCAAAACAGAGGAATCTGGAGTTCCCCTTCAGTCGGTCACGTTCGACGTACGTCGGTTGTACCAATGAATTGGGATCACTTCAGAGAGCCCCTATCAGCTTTGAGATTTAGAGAACGGGCCAATGGGCCATTGGTGTGCAAGATTTGTGGGTATTAACAGGAAGCTAGAGCAACGCACTGATGTCATTCACTTCGGAGCCGAACGGTGTTGATGAAGACAGACTGCCTGCTTTCAGCAAGAGTTTTTCCGAGTTTCAGAGAGAAACGCTCGTGTTGGTGATAAGGCACGAAAACAACGGAGACGTACGTCCCATCACCACAGTTCCTTACCATCACTGCATGGCCGAGTCACTAGTTCGGCTCCTCAGTGAAACCTCAGTGCGTTGCTCTCGCTTCCTGTTTATACCCACGGCGCGGGGCCCAATTCATCGGTACAACCGACGTACGTCTCCGTTCCCTCCTTCAGGGAACGAGGGTTACCATACGTAATCGAGACGTTCTGTGGTTGACTAGTCTCTGCTCTTCAAATACCAAAAAAGTTAGCCTGTATGGACAGTGTTTCTTGAGTAAAAGAAAATGCTGTACTTAGTCAAACATCAGTTCTTTATTTACCCTTGCAATGCAAACGAGCAGATCTCTCTCCAAAAGTGCATGGCACTTCATTAACGATAGAGGCGGGTGGAGTTATGAAGTTTGACTGACAGTTTGAGGAACCAATGGAATTACAAGGTTTCGTCACAACCTCTTTAAAGGCTTTTTATTGGTTAAATATTTGCAAAAACCCACATACAGGCATATGACCAATAGCATTAATCTTATAAAACAAAAATGACGAAATATTGAGATACATGGTTTCAGCCTGATAGCTTTTATTTTTTTGGAATTTTATAATTTTACACGGCACACATGACAACTTGTCACGCAGGGGTGTAGAATTTAGTAGGGACGCTTGGGACGTGTCCCTACCAATATCCAGTCTGTAGCAATAATATTCATGTATACAGTATATTCATATATAACCACTGTTGTCCAATTGTGTCTTGTGGTTTTAATATATTACTTATTTTATTTAACCTTATTTAACCTTATTTAACCAACTCATCTGAGATGTGTGAAAGTCCTCCAAGTTCTAGTTTCACCTGACTGTCAATTGCTGTAATAAATTTATCAAATGTTCCAAGGGATTCATATATGGTATTCATTGTATTATGTTCTTGACTAATTTTGACAATTGAACAGACTATTGTGCATGTGATGACTTATACAATAAAATGACGCTGATACGTTTTGGAGCGAACAACCATTAGACTGAGTATCAAACAATCAGTTTAGATCAACAAGATCTATTCACTTAGAAATTGTGCTAAATGTAGGCTACCTGTACTTAATCATTTGCAAAGATTTACTGAGACATTGAGACATGTACTTAGACATTTGCAATTTGATGAAATTAATGAGAAATGCTATTCTGTTTGTAGATTTGTTCATGTTGTTTTGAGACTGTAATTTCTGTTTCAAGAAATGAGCCAAATCAATGCAGAAAAACTGTAATAACAGACGTAGACGTGTTTGTCTTCTTCATATAGCAAGACAGTAGACACATTGACATTGACTATTTAATTGCAATAGTTAAGTCTCTATTAAACTGCCTCCTTGTCATTATTAGTTACCTGTAACATTACAGAATTCATCAATTAACACATTTTTAAGCTCAATATAGGCTAAAAACCTTAAAGGGCTCCTATAATGCCCATTTTTACAATATGTACAATAAGTCTCTGATGTCCCAAGAGTGTGTATGTGAAGATTTATCTCAAAATACCCCACAGATAATTTTTTTACAGCATGTTAAAATTGAGGGTGAGAAAACGCTCAGTTTTTTTGTGTGTCCCTTTAAATGCAAATGAGCTGCTGGTCTGCTTTCAGGAAGAGGGCAGAGCTTCAAGAGCTCATGTTAGCATCTCCGATTATCTCACACAGACACACACTGAAAATGTCAGAATCTGTTCAGCCTTTTATGTTCAAACTGGAGTCGGACAATGATGGAGAGCCTCAAGAAGAAGTGACAACATGTAGAATGAGACAGGAAGTTTCTGAATGGTTAGTTGATGAATTTATACTGATGTGGAGTTAACTATCTTCAAGTCATTTATTAGCATATTCTGTCATGATAATCTATAAATCGCTCGTGTGGGAACTGCTGTAAGATGCACAGAGCCAGAGAATATCTGCTGCATGACGATAGAACAGGTATAGTTTAGTTTAATTACGGTTATAACTTATATTGTCATCTTGTTTTATGACATGCTATTGCATTCGTGTTACGTACTCTATTGCAATAAATGTGAAAAGACTGCTGCTATAGCTTGAGCGACTCCCAAATGTGCTACAACAACTCTTCATCTTCTGAACATGGCCTTGCGCCCTTTGTTGCCTGTGTCCGGGGGTGGGGATAATGTCAATTTTAGGGTTAGTGATGTCACCAACCCGGGAAGAATCTCGTTGTAGTCCCTACCAGGTTTTTTGTAGTCCTTAAAAAGGGATTTCTGTAAAAGAAAATATCTCCATTTGCTTTAAACGTTGAGTCAACATTACACACTAACTAACGTTAAAAAAAGGGAAATCATAATCAACCCCTTTAATAGATTATCTGATTAATTTCTCAGCTTCTGGGGATGTCTCCACTAATTTCAAAAATAAAACATACGCCCTGGCTGTCACGGCACACTGTGCGCCGCGGCTCAGTGGTTGGGAAATACTGGGCTAGAAGCATGTGCATTCACTCGTATGTATTCCCTCATTATTTGACCAGAGTAAGGTGGAAAAGTGTGGGGAAATTCTGATACAGCACATATGTTCGTATGGTTGAGAATATTTCATCAAACTTTAATACTTCCAACCTGACCAGCACTTCCATCTATTTCAAAAACTCTGGAAAACAAAAGGAAGCCCAGGACAATTGGTTATTGTATTTCTTGAGAAGAAAAACATAAAACTGCACAACGGCTATAACTGTATGAAGAAAACAAATTAGAACTCCAAAACCAATTTAGGTTTCTATTAACGTTCCAGCTTCTGTTCTGTTCAAAAGCTGCTGCGCTGGAAGAATTGTATTTTTGGGGGTTTCCGCTGCTGGAATTTTCTGAAGCTCTCTGTAAATGGACTGATCCCTCAGAGAGATTCATGATTGTACCTGTTTATCCAGTCCGAGTTGCCAAGACGGGTCAATTATCTGTCTCAGCCAGCTGGAATGCACCAAAGCTGGTCAAGAAGCTTGTTTGTGTTATTCAGGCTATATTTAGTTTGCGTATCACCACTGAACAACACTGGATTGATCATGAGGGGGATTCTCTCATGTACCTTCTTCTCAAACTTTAAAGTTTGAGTTCAAGTTTAAGGCGCTGACGCTTGCATACAGAGCCACCACACGCTCAGCTCCTGCATACTTTGACTCCATTCTACAAATCCACACCCCCCCCCCAGAAGCCTTCGCTCAGCAAAGGAACGACGGCTTGTGGTACCATCACAGAGAGGGAAAAAATCCCTTTCCAGAAAATTTTCATTCAACGTTCCCAGCTGGTGGAACGATCTTCCCAACGCCGTCCGAAACGCAGAATCATTGACATCATTCAAAAGTCAACTTAAAACTCCCAAAAGCAGCTTTCAGTGAAAAGTTCTTAAAAGAACAATTTTTGTTTTAGCGAAGAACATTTTAATAATAAAAAGAACCTTTTCCACTATAAAGAACCTTTTGTTCAGTGCAAAGGTTCCATGGATGTTCAGTTCTTCATGAAACCAAAGATGCCAATAAAAAAACTTTATTTTAAAGAGTATCTCACATTAAGCAATTAAGGCTACGTCTACATTAATCCGGATAGATTTGAAAACAGAGTTTTCATTTCAAAACGCTCTCCGTCCACACTAACGTTTTCCAAATTCAACTTACCGCATATGCGTAAAACCTCATAAAAGCTCACTGAGATGGTACAGACATCATAAAGTTATCAAAAAATTCTTCTGGCAGGATCATTTTATTTAGCAAAATATCTCCCCATTCACTGATGTGTCCAGGTCGCACTCTGTCAACCATTATTATGTTTGGCCTAAAACGCAACTCCACTCGTGTTTTGCCAGTCCACACTACGATTTCAAATTTATCTGCTTTTTCAAATTTATTAGAATTTTCAAAAAGCTACGTTTTCGTTGACTTAACGCCGTCTCAGTGTGGACGGAATGCCAAAACGGAGAGAAAAAGATGTGATTTCAGACGAAAACTTATTAGTGTGGACATGGCCTAAATATAACTTGGAATCGAGCTATAGGGCCCTATGAGACACAGTATAACTTTTAATAACAAAACTAGGAACACATTTAACACGTCCAACATGAAATGAGAACCAACAAACACTGAGGGCAAACTGAGGGTTTAAAAACACAGAGCAAATGAGGATAACAAGGAGCAGGTGATGGACGAGGCACAGGTGAAAGACATAACTGATTAACCAAACTGGGGAGAAACAGAGTAAAAGAATCTTAACCAAAACACACAAAACATGGCATATATATGTAACAGATATATTCTTGAAAACTCAGAGATGTGAATTCGGACAGCAATTAAATTACCACACGACCTTGGTGTTTGTCTAAAACAGTAGGTAATTCGGCCAAGGATTTTTACGCGGCTAATCACTGACTAGCCCCTGTAAATGATGACAATACCTTCCGACCCCACGAGAAACAATTACCGATTGAGCCAGGCTAGTAGTTGCCCCTTTTTAAAGCAAAATATTTTTAAAGCAAATATGTAAATTAAGTCTCTGATATCCTCAGAGTGTGTATGTGAAGTTTTAGTTTAAAATATCCCACAGATCATTTTTTTATAGCATGTTAAAATTTTCACTTTTTGAGAGTGAGAAAAAAAAACGTTTTTGTGTGTCCCTTTAAATGCAAATGAGCTGCTGCTCATGGGGCGTAGTTCAAGAACTCCAGTTAGCAGCTCTGATTACCTCAAACCGGAGTCGGACAAAGATGGAGAGACTCAAGAAGAAGTGACAACATGTAGAATGCAACAAGATGTCCCTGAATGGTTAGTTGATGAATCTTCAAGTCATTGATTAGCATATTCTGTCATGATAATCTCGCCCCCATTTGTTGCGTGTTTCCTGGGGGCGGGGTTTATGTAAATTTCAGGGTTAGTGATGTTACTAACCCGGGAGGAAGCTACCAGCCGTTTGCTGTAGTCCTTAAAAAGCGATTTCTTTAAAAGAAAAAATCTCCCTTTGCTTTTAACTTCGAGCGTCGTAACTTTGCAGATGTTGTTTGTGCTAAAACAGCAACATTACACACTAACTAAAGTTAAAAAGTGAAATCATAATCAACCACCCCTTTAATATTCACAGACACTAGTCCATATCAGTTTGAGCCTTACTTTTGATTAATTCATCCAAATTTTGCCACATTTTTATGACATTGAATCATGACTAAATAAACAAAAACAGTCTATTTAAAAAAATATTGAATTAATTTAAATTGTTTTATTTATTTATTTATTTTTTAAACGAATGAATTAATGATTCAATGACTCGCTCATAAAGACTTCACTTGTTTCTGAATGAATTCACATTTTTCATAGAATCTCTTGAATGAATGATTCGATGACAAATACATTTTTAACAGTCACTTGTCTCCACCTACTGGTGTAATAGTGTAATTGATACATTCTTTAGATGACGCATCAAGTTTCAATAGGTGACACTCTATTTTGATGCAACCGTATAGACATCAGTGTTTATATCCGAACTATAAACTTTTATCCCAGTACTTCACTTCTGTGATATTGTAAATAATGATACTGTGTAGTTGAAAAGATTGTTTGTGGAGCTGTTTGATAGCTGCTCTCTCTGAGTCAGCGGCAGCATGAACGCAGATTTGAATGTTCAGCTGTGATCTACATGTTATACAGTAAATTCCATTTTTATGACTGGATTCTGATATTTAGTCTGTGGTTTCCGCATCACAGAAATCATAAAGGCGTCTATATATAGCGCACAAGTCATACAGACAACTTATGGTACTTTTGTTTTGTCACTTTTGGAGCATAACAGCAACCATTCATGCTCATTGTATGAAAAAGGGCAGCATGAACACACATCTCTTTTTGTGCTCTATAGAAGAAAGAAAGTTATACAGGTTTGGAATGACATGAAGGTGAATAAATCATGGCAGAATTTTCCATTTTAGGTGAACTACCCCTTTAATAAATAGAAAGAAATGGAGATGTTTATGTTTTTGACAATGTAGTGTCAGGTTAAAGTCGGAGATTCTTACTTCATCCTGTTCCAAGGACTGATAGATTTTCTCATTCACAGATCCGAGGCAGAAAGCCAAGACGACGCAAAACACCACTAAACGTCACGCCAACGGCAGAGTCAACGGCAGAGAAGAACTCTTGAAAAGGTCTTCCAAAAATGCAATGATTTATAGCAAAGCAAGGCCAAAATCTAAATTCCCAGCAGGTGAGTGGGAGAGCAGTCACATGAAACGGTTAGAAAATATGGTTTTGAGGAATAAGATTCAGCTCCTGGAGCATGTCTGCTTCTCGCTGCAGTTATTGATCACACAAACGGGGAGGAAATGTCAGTGGTTTCATTGTCCTTCAGTTTAGTTTGGCCTTTGGTGTCAAATCCTATTAAAGAAAATCACAGCACTCTTGCTGTCTATCAAGTCGTCAAAATGCCACGGGTCAGGACGACACCTGTGGCATCACATACAGAATCCAAAAGACACTCAAATGCTCGCCCTTTCTCCAATTAATTCTAACTGTGAATGTTTTTACATTTCAAACAGCTCAAAGATTGCTTTTTCAAGGCTCAAGAGACTTTACAGAGTTCTGAAGTTTAGTTTTATCCTATAACACCAAATTTTGAAGGCCTCTAAACTCTCAACACGATCAAAACTTTGCTGACAAACCTCAAACACAGACCTCAAATGTCTGTGTTGTTGGCTATTGACTCGTTCATTCAAATGCGCTACTATTCCATTGTTTTTCTATGTAAACATGCACTAGTCTGACACACTAGTCTGACGCTCCGCTTGCTACTGCTAACATTAAATTGCATACAATAGTCCATAAACCAAATTATGTCCTCATAAACCACGAGTAAACACACACAAATGTTTTAAAACTTGTGCATTTAAAGCCGCTAAGCAAGCATATAAGTTACAGTTACAGTACATACCATTGAGAGGTCCTGCTGTAGTCGTCGTTGCTGCTGCTTCTCCTGTTCAATTTCAGCCTCTAGATAGTCTCCGGTTACGTATGTAACCTAGGTTCCCTGAGAACAGGGAACAAGACGCTGCGTCAGCTGACGCTACGGGTAACGCCTCCAGCGTGACAGGTGCCTGAAATCATAATCACAAAACGTCAATCCTATTGATCGGCGACAGCCTATGATGTAATCAAGGTGCGACCAGGAAGTATATAAGGGCGCCTTGTCAACATGACAGCATCTAGTCGTCTGAAGGGACTGTTTGGCAGGCAAGCCCTTGAGGCATGGCAACGCGACGCAGTGTCTCGATCCCTGTTCTCAGGGAACCTAGGTTACATACGTAACCGGAGACGTTCCCTTTCGAAAGGGAACTCGTGCTGCGTCAGCTGACGCTACGGGGAACGATATACCCACGCTGCCATGCCGAAGGGAGTGCATGCCCACTGGGCAGTGACAACTGTCAGGACAAGCAAATTCAACTGAAATGTCTGAACCACTCCCCTTCTGGTCACATTAGGCTGCCAGTGACAACGCTCCCTACGGTCAAAGCCCAAGTCATAAACCTGAGAAGGAACCTTCGCACCATATGAAGTCCTACCCTGGCCGTTCGAAGGCCTGGAACCAGCACATTCAACAGAAGGGGTTCCTTTAAGGGAACGTGGCTAGGGGACCTGACGGAACACGTTCCAGTCACTATTCGGGAGGAATTCACCGAATGCCACCAGGGAGGCCTGACCTAGCGACCTCTATGTGGGACATGTCAGTTCGGCCAACCCTGTCTGTTAAATACAGAACCTCTGGTACTCGCCTCCGAAGAGACATCCCGCTAGGGTACTGCAAAAAGGCAGTGTCCTCCACCAGCCGGACCTCAGAGACGGGTTATCCTGGAGAGCAGCGCTCAACGAAGTGCTTTTTAACCCTTGCTAGCGAGGGGAGTTTAGCCGCTCGATCCTAGGATCTACCGAGCACCTATTTTAAAATGTGCTCAGGAGGCCTAACAAGGCCTACGGGCTGATCCTAGCTGGGAGGCCTCGAGGGGCCTACAACCGACGGATCAGTGCCAAGCGGCCGTAAGCTGTCAGCGTAAGCCAGTTATGTGCTCCCGACTAGGGAACTCGTTCCCCAGGGAGGCCGGAAGGGGCCTCCACCTTGTGACCTGTGCTGACTGCTCAAGCATCCGCAACACAGTGGAGCTTATCCTCAAGGAGGCCTAACAGGCCTACTACCTGATAGCAGCCGAGCTAGCCCTCGAAGTAGCTGGGAAGAACAGGGACTCGCTCCGTAAGGGAGGCCTAGTGAGGCCTACCACCTGCTAGTCATGGGCGTTCCTTCAGGGAGGCTTGATTAGGCCTACCACCTGACAATAGGTGCGCTAGCTATTTCCAGCTCATTACAGTGACTGGACCCGTCCAGTGACTGTGAACAGGAACGTGCCCTCAGGGGAGGCCAGGTGAGGCCTACTACCCAATGGCGAATCCCTCAGGGAAGCCCAGTGCAGCTTGTTACCTGTTAGCAACCCCTGCTACCATGAGTCACCAAAACTGGGGACCGGGGAACAATCTCAGGGAGGCCCGGCGCCTACGACCTGACAGCAGAATGTGCTAGCCTCCAGGGAGGCCTACTACCTGCTAGCAACCCACGCTTACCGCCACAGAGACTGGGAAAGCCATCCAGTGACTGAAGCTCGGGAACGCCTCCTCAGAGGAGGCCGGATGAACCTGGTACCCCACAGTAGGCCCTCAGGGAGGCCTTGCCTACCACCTACAAGCAGCTTGTGCCAGCCGTCGAGGGACTGACGCCTCAAGGATGCCCCCTCGGGGGAGACTGGGCGTGGCCTGCTACTCACAGCAGGATCTCAGAGAGGCCTGATGGGGGCTACCAACTGAGTCAAGGTAACCCATAAAAAATGCATCTGTCCATCAAATAACTGCTCCACACGGCTATGGGGAGTTAATAAAGGCCTTCTGAAGCAAATCGATGTGTTTGTGTAAGAAAAATAACCATATTTAAACTTTATAAAGTAAAGTTCCAGCCGATCGCCTTCCGTGGAAAAGTGTTGAAAGTGCCTTCTCGCAATTCAAAATGCGTACGCAACGTCTGACGAGCGTACCTGGTCATGTTAGTCTTTCGATCGGCAGAGACACTTTCAACAATTTTTCCATAAATTGAATACGGAAGGCGATCGGCCGAAACTTCACTTTATAAAGTTTTAAATATGGATATTTTTCTTATACAAATGCATCAATTCGCTTCAGAAGGCCTTTATTAACTCCCCATAGCCGTGTGGAGCAGTTATTTGACGGACAGATGCATTTTTTATGGACTTCAAAAACAGAGCAACAATTACTGCTATAATAATACTTGGAAGAGCCAGGATTTTTGTAATATAACTCAGATTTTATTCGTCTGAAAGAAGAATGTCATATACACCTAGGATGACTTGAGGGTGAGTAAATCATGGGCTAATTTTAATTTTTGGGTGAACTCTCCCTTTAAGCAATTTTTATTTTACTATATCTCTTTACATGAATATTATTTTCTTCTTAAACTATAATTCCGTCATTTTAATAACCCAACTAATGACTCATGCGCACTTTCCAATAGGTTGCACTCACTTTTCGCAGTCCGTTACGGAGCTTTTCAATTGTGATTTTGCATAGTTTTTTAAACGTTCATTCATGTAGTTCATATGAACACTTTACAATATTTCAATAACATAATTTATTTTGTAGCCTATGCTATGCTTTGCAAGACAAAAAGTTAAGTGTACTGCTAATTATAAGTGAAATGTAAATCCTGAGTTTCGGTCTGAGTGTTTTTCCCATTTTCTTGTTCTTGATTTGTGTCATCAGAATAACCTTCATTTGACATTATGGGCAAGGCAAATTTTCTTTAAAAGTATTAACCAGACAAAAGTTATTTGACGTTCACTTAAGTTTGGGTTTATCTTAAACTGCCGCTTCAGTGCAGTAAAGCCAATTGTGACAATGAGCAAGATTTCCTGAGACATTACAATAAGGCTACTAATTATTCATTAATAAGAACTGTTTTTTGTACAAAATTAAATAGGCTATTTTAAGTTAAATGTACAGTGTAAGACATGTAAAAAAGACAAGAGGCTAACAATGTCAAGATCAATATTTGTGTAGCCTGCCTGACACGGTATTAATCTGAGGATTATTTCATATTATTTAATTAAGTATCAACATGTCTCAGATGTTTTTCCTAAAATGTAAGGAATAATAAAAATGGATCCAATTGAGTCAATAGTTGTCATAAGAGAACAGAGCTATAAAAGTAAAGTGTATAGAAGCTCATTTGATGAGGAATGAATATTGAAATCTCAGACTTTTGACTGTAGTGTCAAGATTTCTTCTAGGAGACATGTGGCTTTTTTTCTGAATAAACGTCTGAAAACTTCACCAAAAGTTTGCATGTACTCTCTGGAGGAGAAAAAACTGAGATATTAATTACCAACCCCATACCCCCCCATGGTTAAGCTCAAGTTTAAAAGTCCCCTGAAGGATCCCATCATACCTTTTCTCAAGCAGTAATGCAATCTGAAAAAGTACGAACCAGCGCTCTTTTCTTCATTCTGCGGCCATTAGCTAAATATAAAGGTGAATGATTTTCTCGTCTAATATCCAGCGTGAGCTGGAGGATCTGAAAGTCAGCGAAAGTATGAGGTAAATTAGAAAATAACAACCGAGCAAAGGAGCAGCCATCAGCGAAACACAAAGACGTTCAGCAGGACGGATGTTGCGGCGCTCTGATACAGATAACCTTGTAGAGGTGATGAGAGCTTGAAAAATTTCGATGTATTTGTTCTTTAAACACACCGTGGACGTGCTGAAGCAGCATTTATGTTGCCGCGTGCTTAGCTGCGTTTGATTGTATTGATTTCATTATGCAGTCTTGTTGTCCGTGCACACACACACACACAACTTGTTATTAAATTATTCATTGCATCCCCTTTACAAATGAGAAATTGAACATTTTAAAAAGAAGACATCAATTCAATAGATGCAAGATGCTGATAATGTACAACTCTGACTGAACTAGCGAGAAATAATTGTTTTGCTTAACGGCATGTCCACCTGAGAGCGTCTAATCTATATGTGCGATCTCTCTATTAGCTGTGCTCAAATCAGGGGCGGCACTGAATGAACATGTTATGCAAATGAGTTTCTTCAGGCCTCGTAGGACGTTAAAGTAATATATTAGACAGCAGGTGAAAAGGTCAAACGTGTAAACATTTCCTTCCATAGCTCAATGTGATTCACTAAATTAAAATATAGAAATATATACTCAAGGAATATAAAACATTATGACTACCTGCCTAATATGCTGTTGGTCCTCTGTGTGTTGCCCCGAGGCATGCACTCTACGAGCGTCCTGAAGATGTCCTGTGGTCACAAAGACTTCAGCAGCAGATCCTCCATGGATCGGACTTGTTTGTTCAGCACATCCCACAGATGCTCGATTGGATTGAGACCTGGGGAATTTAGAGGCCAAGTCAACATCTTGAACTCATGTTCTTTAAACCATTCCTGAACAATGTGTGCAGTGTGGCAGTGTCATTATCCTGCTGAAAGAGCCACTTCCACCAGGGAACACCATTGTCAGGAAGTCGTGGACCTGGTCTGCAAAACTCTTTAGGTAGGTGGCACGTGTCAAATTGACGTCCACATGAATGGCCAGACCCAGGTTTTCCCAGCAGAACACTGCCCAGACTCTGCACTCACACTCTCTCACCGGCTTGTCGTCATCCCACAGTGACACATGCACGGCCGTCCATGCGATGTAGAAGAAAACGGGGCTCATCGGACCTTCTTCCACTGCAAGGTCCAGTTTGCCTGGCCATAAGGTTCTGGCCCTTTTCAAAGTTGCTCAGATCTTTATTCCATATCTTTGATTTATCCCATTTCTCCTGCATCTAACACGTTGATTACGAGAACTGATTGCTTGCTTACCATCTAATCCAGACCTAAAAGGAACAGGCTGACTTTTTGGGACTTTAGCTTGTTCACCGTATCCCCCAGAGTTAGATAAGTCCATACATATCATTCTCATCTCCATGCGTGAAATAACTCTGTCTGACACACCCACCGCTAGCCTAGCTTAGCACCAAGACAGGAGGTAAATGGCTTGACATACCAACCCAGAAAACGTGAAAAAGGACAACCCAGTATCTTTGTTTTGGTAAGCCTTTTTCTGCAAGCATGTGAAAAAAATAGCCGCTCAGATATTGTAATATTACCGTCCTTTAATCTGCACATTTCCACACACACCGCCGACAGACTGTTCCGTATTAGCATAGTTGTACAGTTGTACACATAGACAGTAAAAGAAAAGGGCACAGCGACCTTATAGACTTCCACGGAGGAAAGTGAAGTCAATTAGAATCACTCACTTCCTGATGGCTGAGCGTACTGCGCAGCCTCAGACTGAGCTTGACATTTCCATTTATGCATTTGGCAGACGCTTTTATCCAAAGCGACTTACAGTGCCCTTATTACAGGGCCAATCCCCCTGGAGCAACGTGGAGTAAAGTGCCTTGCTCAAGGACACACTGGTAGTGACCGCTGGGATCGAACCAGCAACCTTCTGCGAATCAGTTCCATGGTTTAACCCACTGGACCACCATCTCACTGGACGTGTTATTAACCACCCAGCCAAATTTGAATCATAAAAAAATCAGCCAAGTACATAAAATACAAGACAACACTCATGTACTGATCACGACCGTCTATGATCACGACGCACCCGATGTCGGCGGGACGGGAGGAATGTAGACCGGGGCAGGGGAAAGTCGGTTCTGCAGCGGATTATCAGTGAATCCCAGTTGTCTCCGGTGAAAGTTTGTAAAACGATCCGGTGTAAAGTCACTGCAGAAGCAGGTGTCGGTGGTGAGCCTCAGCTCTCCATCAGGGTAGCTGTTCACAAAATGAATCCACCTCTTCTTGATGTCATCATTTTTGTTTTGTAAGCTGTTTTGTAAATTGTAGGCTGTAGTAACCAACAGTACTGACAGTAACTCGTGATCGAGCGGGCGAACTGATGCGAATGCGCTCTAGTTATGATAGTGTTAAGGGAGGAGCCAGGCTCGGTGGCTCCAGTGCGTCATCGAGCCACCGCTTTAGCCCCGCCCAGAAAATCCTGAACACAGCAATGGTGAAAAACTGTTTAACGGTCTAACTTCTGAATTCAGTACTACATAGTTCACAGTCTTTGTTATGTGTTTCAGCAATACATTTCTAACATTTATAATGTGTTTAGAAACAAATCTCAGAATTGCCTTTACAGGGACTTTAAACAGTCCGGTTTTAAATTATTTTATAGATACCACTGCAACAGCCGCTCTAGCGCTCCCCTGGTTGCCTGCCAAAATGGTGGAGTTTAGGCTGTGACGTCAACCTCCGGAGCTCTATTGAAGCTCCGCCCTCTTCTTAACAGAACAGACAGGGAGCACCAGCTCATTTGCATTTAAAGGGACATACAAAAACAGTGTGTTTTTGCTCACCCCAAAAAAGTGGCAATTTTAACAGGCTGTAAAACATGATCTGTAGGGTATTTTTGAGCTAAAACTTCACATACACACATATTTATATAAGCGAGTGTAAATGTCAGCATTTCCATATATGTCTAAAGGATTGAAGTCTGTTGGGTAAAATAAGAGCTTATTGATGCAGTTCAGTACGTCTAGCCTATTTTATTCCAACCGTTACTCCTGATCCGAGGCTTCCGTAAATATTTAGTTTATACGTAGAGTTATGTTTTAACTAAGCCTAATGGTGCAACACAAAAGTATGTAGTAGTGCGTAAGTTGTAAATTAATGCTCATTTACATCAAAACTAGGCTAAGTTGTAACACACACAGGGAAGTGAGGTTCACACTAGAGGTCTTCACGGGTCCAAAAATTAGTACCCGAGCCCGAAGAGACCCGTAATGTGCTAAACGGAACCAACCCGGACCCGTCTTTTATTTCAAAAGCTGAACCCGGACCAGTGCAGATCCGAGAAATTTCAAAAATGTAGTACCCGGAACCAACCCGGACCCGTCTATTATTTCAAAAGCTAAACCCGGACCAGTGCAGATCCGAGAAATTTCAAAAATGTAGTACCCGGAACCGACCTGGACCCATCTATTATTTAAAAGCTGGAACCGAGCCCGGCGTGAAGACACAGACCCAATTGTCACATATTCCACAATAAACTGATATTAACAAGTCAATAAACAAGTTGCGAAACATAACTTTTTGTCTTACCTATAGCCGTCGTCTCCCTTCCTTGTAACGTTACTTGATTGTGATGCATTGCACCCTTGCCAGAAAGTTAAAATCCATGTTATTCCTCTCTTGTTATTCCAAGCATGCTTAATTCACTCATCATTTCAGCTTTAAAAGTCCACTTTATGTCACGGTGACGGATGACAAATGCGTCTTTGCAGATTTGCATTTCGACTCTAGTTAACTCGCATAATAACTTTGACTGTTTGCCTTTTTTAACTATAATAACGATTGCTCGTGCGGTGGCCGCTGACGTCCACATTATTTATTTGCTATCATCTCTGTGAGCCGAATCTGTTCACCAAAACGTTAAGATTAAATAAGACGGTTCATTCATATTATTATTAATAATCAGTCACAGCGGAAGCTCGGGTTGCTAAATGTATGAAATGCGGGTGGCGCAGTGTTGCCAGATACTACTACGAAAGACGAGCAACAACAAAAAACAAACAAACAATATAAATCCGAAATAAGTTTAAAAAAGCTTGTGTTTTGGGAATAAAATAAATATATCACTTAACCCTAACATGCAACTTACTACTTTTTTAACTTCCTAAAGTGTCACGTTAAGTGGGAAAAACGAGTCCAAAACTGCTTATAATAACTGGATCTGGCAACACGAGGCGGCACCCGCGCCCTCACTTACAAAAAACTCTTGAGTCCCGTTCACTCTTCTCGCAGCGACATGAATCGCAAACACTCATATGAGCCTATAGGAGGTGGTTCACACGCACTGATCTATATAAATGATTTATATAGATCAGTGTTCACACGGCTTATTAGTCATTTAGAGAGCTTGAAATTGTATTTTTGAATATGAAAAAAATTACTGAGGTCCGGACCTCATAGCTGGCTACGGCCGTGATTGCAAGCAATTTATTATGTGCATAATAGGAAGTTTCAAGTATAAGCTAAGATAAGTAGCCTGTGTAACCTGTGCTATAAAGATCTGATGGCCAGTCAAGGATAAGAGATATTTTTACCATCTGTTAACTGGTTAGTCCACCCCAAAGTATTCTCTTGGACCCCTAAAACACTTAAAATCAGTATGTGACACTGCTGGGGAACTCAGCGCTTTTTTCAGCTCAATTTACTCGGTTGTATCTTAATTGAGATCTTAACACTGTCCAACAGAAAGCAGCAAAACATATTTAGCAGAGCTCAGTTCCCTGTGAGAAAAAAAGAGAACGGCTAAAATTAACATAAAATGAATTTGTGGCCAATTTTGGAACAAATTATGTTAACTGAGACAGTTAAACGAGAACTTTTGCACAGTGTAGGACATGCAGTTTCTTAAAGGTGCAGTAAGAAATTTCTGGAAAATGCTGTTGAAATTGGATCGGACTGAGCAGCACAACACGTTGGGGGAGGAGAGAGTGAGCAAGAGGAAGATTTAAAGAAAGACTGTAGAAAGAGAGATGGCTGAGAGACAAAAGAGAAAAGCGTGAAGGAATATCACTGGGAAAAGAAGGGTTGTGCTTGAGCTTTAGGACTTGCGTTAAAATAAAAAGGCCTGAAAACGGACACCAAGATTGCGCCGTTTCTGCTCCATACATGAGTAACATTGGTTTTGCTGTTTCACAGAACCCAGATGTGACCCGTTCAGGCGAAATTAGTTTTAAGATTCGGGCCGATAATGTGGAAAAACAATGAAAAAATAGATTTTTCTTTTTTTTTATAGCTAATTTCAAAGAACATACATTCAAAAATAATCTCCCAAAGTTTCGTAGTCCAGATAATTGAATAAAGGTATTTAAATGATTATTAAAGTTGACAAAGTTTACTAAATTCGCTGGAAATGAACATTGCTTTTCTCATCTCTGCTCTCCGAACATGGTGTTAAACGTTGTATAGAACCAATCAAAAAGCTTAGAAATGTACACAAACAGTGACACAAACACTGATCATTTGTCAATGGGAAGCCCCGTTTCGACTGACCGGCACGTGATTTGGTCCAGCCGTCCTCCTGTCAGACTAGCAGCGCTCTGTGTAAACAAGCTAGCAGATCTCCTCAGAAAGATACTGCAATTCTGCTTAGCTTTGGAAATGACGGAAATCACTGAATCATTTCGAGTGGCTATAGTGTAGGGGTAAGACGCATGGCAGGAAGGTTTGACGCAAAACTCTGCCTTTTGCCGAGCTCGCTCTACTCCCTTTTCCCATCACATATCAGATTGGAAAGGCATTTATTTTCAATAAAAATTAAGCAAATGTTAGGGGTAGGTAGGTTGCTCGCTCACACGCACGTACGCATGCACACACACACAAGCAAAAATGTAGCACCTCTGTTCAGTTTTTCTGATTTTATTAAATCTTTGTAAAAGTGCCTTTTAAAATATTCATTCGAATAAATACTTTAAAATAATTTGAGCTTCAGCCTGGTTTAATAGCATTTATATATACAAATGTCAAATTAAGCTGTAAAATAATTTGTTTATCCCTTTAAATGCAATGGATTTTGAAAGATATTAAAGCAGCACTCGGTAACTTTTCAACCTTCATAATATATTTTCAATGATACATCGACTTACAATAGGTTGAATGGCATGTCTGCCATAGACTGACGGGGTCTGTATCGTTTTTAATCGTACTTTTAAACTTCGGGTTTCGGGTAGTAACCCGAGAAAAAAAAGAACTACAAAATTCGACTGCTTTACGGCATATACGTCACTTCCACCATCACCCCCACTTCCTTAAAGGGTTAGTTCACCCAAAAATGAAAATTATGTCATTAATTACTCACCCTCATGTCGTTCGACACCCGTAAGACCACCGTTCATCATCTGAACACAAATGAAGATATTTTAGTTGAAAGCTGATGGCTGAGAAAGGCCTCAGCAAGCCCTCCATAGGGATTCAGTACATTTACACTCACAAGACCCATAAAAGGCACTAAAAACGTCATTACAAAGTCCATCTCACTACAGTGGCTCTACAATAATTTTACAAAGCGGCGACAATAGTTTTTGAGCGCAAAAAAAAATCAAAATAACGACTTTATTCAACACGAACTTTGGCCTCTGCCGTGAACTCATGAAGCACCATGACGCATGCGTGAGAATATTACGCAGATCCGGCGTTCGGACACATAACCCAGAAGCGAGGAGGAGATGTGTTTACGAGCAGAGGAAGACGCGCCGTATCTAAGCTATTGAATTCTACATTGATCGTGCTTTAAGTCTCGGCGTTGTGCTCAAAATGGGACTAAAGTGTGCATTTCATGGATTCCCGAACGCCGGCGCTACGTCATATTCTCGCGCATGCGTCATGTCAACAAATGCACGTGCGATGCATCCCCCGATGCAGGATGATAGAGTTTACGACAGTAGTAGAGGACAATACTGTTTCCCAACTGTAGGGGGACCCCGAATGCATAACATACCTAGTGCTGCTTTAACAAAAAACAGGCAAAAAAAACTTTTTTTTCCTCAGGTTTTCAATTGGAAAAAAGGTGGACAACCATAATTCAAATGGGTATATCTTTAAAACCATTCAAGGTATGACTTTAGAATATAATGGTCTCCTCTTTCCATTGATACCAAAATCTCAATTTTGAAATTTGGGTCACTTTGACTCATTTTGCTGGATCAGGTCACATATGCTGTTGTTGTAATGTTAGCCTTAGCAACAGGACAGTTTGAGTGTCTGGAGCTGCTGGCGACTAACAAACAACTCTTGCTTGTATATACTCTTGTGTACTCTTTGTTCTTCCTTGCTGTTTGTTTGTCATCTTTGCTTTATGGAGGGGTGTTTCTCAGAAAATGCTAATTGCACTAATTTTAGTGGTGCTGGTCTCACTTTATATTAGGTGGCCTTAACTACTATGTACTAACATAAAAAATAAGTACAATGTACTTATTGTGTTCATATTATATTGCAAAACACTTTCGCTGATATTGCGGGTAAAGTTAGGGACAGGTGTGGTGGTACACAATAAGTGCATTGTATCAATCGATTAATTTAAAATGTTAGTACATAGTAGTTAAGGCCACTTAAAGGGATAGTTCACCCAAAAAACAATTTTTTTATGTTTTTCTGCTTACCCCCAGGGCATCCAAGATGTAGGTGTCTTTGTTTCTTCAGTAGAACACAAATGAAGATTTTAACTCCAACCATTGCAGTGTGATAGTCGTATAATGCATGTCAATGGGGATATTTTAGAGTATGAGAGCAATGAGAGTAAAAACACAGACATACGAATCCTTATTAAACCCTGCGGCTCGTGGCGACACATTGATGTCTTAAGAAAGAAGAAAGCCAACAGTATTTATGTTATTTTTTTACCTCTTGTCAGACGAACGTCATCTAGTATTCCCAGCGCCATAACTTCTGGTGAATAAGGTCAAAATACTGGCGTGATCAAAGATATATATACGTAGATGCCTCATTTGACCGATCCGCGCAGGCACTAATGAGGAATTTATGTATATGTATCTATGATTGTGCCGGTATTTTATTACCTTATTCCCCGGAAGTGATGGCGCGTGGACGGCTGATGCAGAGCCATAGAAAAAAAATAATAAAAAAAATATATATGAATATTTTTCTTACACAAACGCATCGATTTGTTTCAGGAGGCCTTTATTAACACCCTGGAGCCGCGTGGAGCACGTTATTTGACGGACAGATGCATTTTTTATGGACTTCAAAAACAGAGCAACTATTACTGCTATTATAATGCTTGGATTAGCCAGAACATTTTTAATATAACTCGTCTTTTATTCGTCTGAAAGAAGAATGTCATATACACCTCGGATGACTTGAGGGTGAGTAAATCATGGGCTAATTTAAATTTTTTGGTGAACTAACCCTTTAATATAAAGTGGGTCTGTGGTGCTTGCTAAAGCAATCATCACTATTACTATTGTTCACACGCAGGGTCAAAATGAAGCTGAATTAAATTCAGTTTAATTTCAAGTTATTTCAGCACTTGATACTGTATAAAGCAGTCTGAGAAGTTTCGCCGCGCCACTGACCTTAATTTATAACTGATTGTTTTCTTTTCGGTCAATCACAAGGATTCGTTCGCTCGTGGCCTTTTCACACAGCCATCTTTTGTAGAAATGGAAATAAAATATGTTTAATCATTTGGCATAAAATGTCATTACAGTTTCTGCAACAGTTCACACGGTGACAGATTGAGATGTGGGGTGTTTGGTTGCAAGAAAGAAAGAAAAAAAAACCCAGATTTGATTCTTTTCACTCAGATGAATGCGTCTAGCCGGTGCTTTGTAAGTGCTGTTTCTATGAGATGAAATGCCCCACTCTCATCTTCTCCAAAATAATCACTTTTTATGGTTGTGTTATATTTCATGCCTTTCTTTTCATGATGAATGATGCACACAGGATGCTGGGGTTGGAATGGCTAAAGATGCATAACTCTTCAGTGAACTCACTAGATGTTTAGACATCATAACTCTTCGATTTCAAAACTCAGACATTACTAGACAATTGTGGAACGTATATATAATAGAGCGGCAACTGTTTCAATGGCCTTTTGTCATAAAGTTTTTTACCCTTTCATTTTATCCACAGGGATTTCAAAACATGAGACTGAATATCTAGATCTGAATGACATTACAAACTTTCATTTTAAACAAAAGAAATGATACAAGATCATTACAAGACTTTTTACCACGTTTAATCCATGTACTTATACTTTCTTACTGCTTTACTGTATATATGTACTCTTTTCTCTACGGAGGAAGGAAATGGGATTTTTCTTCCAGAAGCCAATTGTTGCGTTCTACTGTGGCACATCAAAATTAAAGGTCAAAATGCCACACTTAAGAGTTTTATTTGGTCACTGTTGTCGTCTTTCTGGGGTTTATTCACTTTTGCACTAGCCTATTGTGGTTCCTCCTCATGGGACACATGACCACGAGCGCTCAAGTTTGATTCGCCATGAATTATCTCCAGACCGTATTCCCTGCACTCATAACTCAACCTACAAACACAGATAACATTGAGCTTCTCAAGGGGAGACTTCATGTGTACAAAACAGGAAGATTTCTTATCCAGTCCTGATATATTACGTCGGAATATTTTGTAGTATGTGCAAATACAAACGCTTTTAAAACACAATAGAGGTCTATAAACTTTACAGTCAATTAAATTAAAAACAGAAAAGATTTTAAATCACAATAGTCTCATGTTAATGTGTAAATGTCTATATATAAACAGTGATCAGGCATAACATTATGACAGGTGAAGTGAATAACATGGATAATCTCTTCATCACAGCACCTGTTAGTGGGTGGGATATATTAGGCAGCAAGTGAACATTTTGTCCTCAAAGTTGATGTGTTAGAAGCAGGAAAGATGGGCAAGCGTAAGGATTTGAGCGAGTTTGACAAGGACCAAATTGTGATGGCTAGACGACTGGGTCAGAGCATCTCCAAAACTGCAGCTCTTGTGGGGTGTTCCCGGTCTGCAGTGGTCAGTCTCTATCAAAAGTGCTCCAAGGAAGGAACCGGCGACAGGGTCACGGGCGGCCAAGGCTCATTGATGCACATGGGGAGCGAAGGTTGGCCCGTGTGGTCCGATCAAACAGACGAGCTACTGGAGCTCAAATTGATCAAGAAGTTAATGCTGGTTCTGATAGAAAGGTGTCAGAATACACTGTGCATCACAGTTTTGTTGCGTATGGGGCGGCATAGCCACAGATCGGTCAGAGTGCCCATGCTGACCCCTGTCCACCACGAAAGAGCCAACAGTGGCACGTGAGCATCAGAACTGGACCACGGAGCAATGGAAGAAGGTGGCCTGGTCTGATGAATCACGTGTTCTTTTACATCCCGTGGATGGCCGAGTGTGTGTGCGTCACTTACCTGGGGAACACATGGCACCAGGACGCACTATGGGAAGAAGGCAAGCCGGCGGAGGCAGTGTGATGCTTTAGGCAATGTTCTGCTGGCAAACCTTGGGTCCTGCCATCCATGTGGATGTTACTTTGACACGTACCACCTACCTAAGCATTGTTGCAGACCATGTACACTCTTTCATGGAAACGGTATTCCCTGATGGCTGTGGCTCTTTCAGCAGATAATGCGCCGCCACAAAACAAAAAATGGTTCAGGAATGGTTTGAGGAGCACAACAATGAGTTTGAGGTGTTGACTTGTCCTCCAAAATACTCAGATCTCAATCCAATCGAGCATCTGTGGGATGTGCTGAACAAACAAGTCCGATCCATGGAGTCCCCACCTCACAACTTACAGGACTTAAAGGATCTGCTGCTACTATCTTGGTGCCAGATACCACAGCACACCTTCAGGGGTCTAGTGGAGTCCATGCTTCGACAGGTCAGGGCTGTTTTGTTAGCAAACACAATATTAGGAAGGTGGTCATATTAAATTAAACTAATTAAACTAAGAGAGATTTAGTGTGCATGCTAAAAATGCTTGACACTTACATACTGTTAATATGACCATGTCATGATACATTATGATAAATATCAGAATATTCTTGTGCATGAAAACACAGTCAATGTCACCCAGTGGACTGGCTCATAAACTCTAAAACTTTCACTTCATCATATTAGAACATCCTCAATCCGTGGTGATTTTAATGCACAGACGGTTGCTGCTGCACTTTCTTTGAAGCCGTTTGAACAGGAAGGAAAACTGCATGGAAAGGATAAAAGGGCCATCAAACAGCTGTGTGCTAAAGAGGTCACCTCTCTAGTGTGCACTCATAAGCTGTCTGAAGGGGAGCAAAGTTACCAGGACACCATCCAGCAGCGGACAATGTGCAGTTTAATGTGGGAAGCTTGACTTGATATATCACAGAAACCTCTAGACTCCCACATATTGTCTTAAAGACAGATGCTTCACTGAGCTCGTGGGTCGACATAAATGGATCTTTGTGCAGCAGGTAAGTTGCTCGAGCTACAGCTGCGATTGAGTTCTGTAGTACGACGTCGTCTGTCAGCTCTCCTAAACCTAACAGCACGCTTTACAGAAAAGCTCCACAAACCAAGTGATAAAAGTGTTATATCTGAACATGTTTCTATTTGAAATCCTCACGTAACAGAATCAACACCAGCCTGACAAACAGAAAAATCGCTAATCTCTTGATGATAAACATTTAAAGACAGAGCTCTCATGAGCTCTATGGCTGTTAAAGGATGTTATAAGCTTCAAAACCAAAGAAAACGCAATAAGAAAACCTGTAAATATAAAGGAATTTCAAAAGTGTGATTTTCAGGTATGGGAAAGTCAATTACAATTGTAAAAGGTTGTGGTGGATTTGTGGAAATTACTATAGTCAATAAAAAAAATTCTAGTTCTAAGTGTTTGTGAGTACAAAAAAATATATATTTAAGTCATGAAAACTGTCAAAATAGTTTTAGGATGTTATGAATATGGCGATGTTAATGTATTTGGTCTTGGTGGACAATGAAATAAAACTATTCTAAATTAATTTCCTCAGCGTGCTCAAATCTCTTGTCATAATTATGTGGTGCTGATATAGTACTGTATAGTTATTTTATATTTCTTAATAAAATTGTGCCAGCTGGCACAAATGCTACAAAGAAACAATGAATTATTACACAGGGATCACCCCAGGATTAAAAGTGGTCGGAAGTTTTTTTCATCCATCCATCCATCCATCTTCTTCTTCCGCTTTATCCGGGGCCGGGTCGCGGGGGCAGCAGTCTAAGCAGAGATGCCCAGACTTCCCTCTCCCTAGACACTTCCTCTAGCTCTTCCGGGGGGACACCGAGGCGTTCCCAGGCCAGCCGGGAGACATAGTCCCTCCAGCGTGTCCTTGGTCTTCCCCGGGGCCTCCTCCTGGTTGGGCATGCCCGAAACACCTTCCCGGGAAGGCGTTCAGGAGGCATCCGGAACAGATGCCCGAGCCACCTCAGCTGTCCCCTCTCGATGTGGAGGAGCAGCGGCTCTACTCCGAGTTCCTCCCGAGTGACTGAGCTTCTCACCCTATCTCTAAGGGAGCGCCTAGCCACCCTGCGGAGAAAGCTCATTTCGGCCGCCTGTATCCGGGATCTTGTCCTTTCGGTCATGACCCAAAGCTCATGACCATAGGTGAGAGTAGGAACGTAGATTGAATGGTAACTCGAGATCTTCGCCTTACGGCTTAGATCTTTCTTCACCACGACAGACTGGTACATCGACCGCATTACTGCAGAAGCTGCACCGATCCGTCTGTCAATCTCCCGTTCCATCCTCCCCTCACTCGTGAACAAGACCCCTAGATACTTGAACTCCTCCACTTGAGGCAGGAACTCTCCACCAACCTGAAGTGGGCAAGCCACCCTTTTCCGACCGAGGACCATGGCCTCGGATTTGGAGGTGCTGATCCCCATCCCAGCCGCTTCACACTGGGCAGCAAACCGTCCCAGTGCATGCTGGAGGTCCTGGTTAGAAGGGGCCAACACGACAACGTCATCCGCAAAGAGCAGAGACGAAATCGTGTGATCCCCAAACCTGACACCATCTGGCCCTTGGCTGCGCCTAGAAATTCTGTCCATAAAAATTATGAACAGAACCGGCGACAAAGGGCAGCCCTGCCGGAGTCCAACATGCACCGGGAACAAGTCTGACTTACTGCCGGCAATGCAGACCAAACTCCTGCTTCGGTCATACAGGGACCGGACAGAAAGTTTTTTTCAATGAGCCAGAAAGTCACTTTGGAGGAGGCACAACAAATGTACAATGATACTAACGTTAGTGTTTCTAGCAATACAGCAGATGTCACCTGACCTGACCTGACCATCGTGAAATATAGTTCTTAAGGAGATGATTTTTGGAATATAATATATGAGCAATATCATATGAGTAGCAGTGCGATATGGCTGTAGGTATCTCAGCACGGCTCAGTGCTGCTGATATACAGCCATATCGCACGGCTACGAGTGTGATATTGCATTTATACAACAGTTTGATGGCACAAGGGAGTAAATAACCAAGAAACAACAACTCTTTTGTGCAGAACTACTTCCTTCCGCCATGGATTTAAATCTCAAGTTGACAGTTAAACAGTTGTCGCTTCATTGAAGCTTACTGTGTAGAGAATTATGAGAGAGGGATCGACTAAACGAGTGTATTACCTCCTATTAGTGTACAACTTCCTTGTTTACAACCAGTCACTCATAAAGACAGTCTTTGTTGCCATCTAGTGGTTTAATAATGTAACTGTCACTGAAGTCGACTATTGCAATCACTGACGGACCCTTTCTCAATACCAAATACAGCATATTTATGTAAAATAATATTCATTAAACAATAATATTTAAATTAACAACAATAGCCCTTATAAAAGACAATAGGAAATAAAACACAAGCAAACAATTCAGTCAAATGTACAAAAGCAGCAGTAGTCTAGTAGTCCATACAGGATTTAAAAGAACACGCCGACTTTGTGGGACTTTAGCTTATTCACCGTATCCCCCAGAGTTAGATAAGTCCATACATACCATTCTCATCTCTGTGTGTGCCATAACTCTGTCTGACGCACCCACCGCTAGCCTAGCTTAGCACAAAGAGTGGAGGTAAATGGCTCCAGCTAGCCTACTGCTCAATACGTGACAAAATAACACCAACATTTTCCTATTTCCTATTCCTATTGATTATTACGCAGGAATGAGAGAATAGTTCCTAGCCATATTGGTCTAGAAAATCGCAACTTTTAATTTTCCGTCAGTCTTAGTACACGATGTAACTATACACATCACAACATGTAAATAAGAAAATGTTGGTGTTATTTTGTCACGTATTGAGCAGTAGGCTAGCTGGAGCCATTTAACTCCAGTCTTTGTGCTAAGCTAGGCTAGCGGTGGGTGCGTCAGACAGAGTTATGGCACGCACGGAGATGAGAATGGTATGTATGGACTTATCTAACTCTGGGGGATACGGTGAATAAGCTAAAGTCCCAAAAAGTCGGGGTGTTCCTTTAAGTTAAATACAGCCTAAATATAAAGTAATTTTCCCCTTAACCAAAATCGATTTGCTCTGGAACATGTAATAGATTAATAAGACCAAAGATTGCCCGTTTGATGTGCCCCAAATTACTTAATCTGTTTAACCATTATCTACATAAGAGACCAGCAAATTCCCGAAGGACTGGCCTAGATGAAGCTGTTCTCTGCAGATACATGAGCGCTGAATGGCCGTTGACGTCCTGGAGCTCACATCGACGAAAGCGTCTAAACAAATCATAAAATAAGTGCTATGTTTATATATGAGTCATATATTTGAGGTCTAAATAACTACATTCTCGCCTAAAAAACTGTTAAAACTACATTTCGTGACAACAACAGTAGTATTTTTGATGAATTTGTTTGACCGCCATGACAGCATAGGCTACTGGGGGAATATCGCATGCCTGGAAAAGGGGCTCAGCCAATCAGAATCGAGAACCAGAAATATAAATATATTAAAAAAGTATAAAAATAATAATTGTTGTTGTTGTTTTCTACGGTGGTTGGTCTGGTTCAAGGTTTAGATTGACAAATGCCACTGCAAAGTACAAGTGTACGTGTTTGTCTATCATCTCTCGGTGACTATATATCATAAGTATGTGCCTTCGACCCCTGCGGTTGACCGCGTGCTCCTCTGGGACAGTGATGGCGTAACTACATCCCACCAGTGGCCCTGCGTGGGCTCTCGTGTCATCTGACACTCCATTATTGATGTGAGTAATATTCCAACCATCCCTGGGCATATCCATCAGGACCTTCCCTCTCTGGTGTTATGAAAGCATTTAATAAAATATAAATGTCTCCCATATTACTGAAAAACTGTCCTCTGGCTTCTGTCTTTATTTCAGATCTCGCCTGTGAACTAGAAACAAAACATCCAACACCTAGATTTTTTAAGAACTCAATTGCAAATTCGAAGATAACATTTACTGGAGCATTGTGCAAAATACACACAAACTGATCATATATACAAACTAGCCAAGCAAACTTCAAATCTGTTTTGTTATTCTGCCACACAGAACGTGAATGTTAAACTCACGCTGGGCTGGAGAGACAGGCCATAGATCTGTCAAAATCATTATGTGTTTATTTTCTCCTCTGGCACTGATTTAATGACTTATAGATGGAAGAAAGGAACACAGCTGAAATTGTAGATTAATTTGCAAATATGCTATAAGTCCATGCATATAAATGTAGAAGCGCTACGGTCCATCTTTTAATAGAACTGTTTTTGATGCTGTTTGTCTACCACCCGTAGCGAAGCGCAAGTAGTTTCATACAGAAGTTATATCAAGTGATACTGTTTCTGTCCAATTTCTGCAAACGCTGACTGGATTTATTCGTTCTCACTTGAATGAGACGTAATTTAGATGTAATCTTAATGTGAGATGGTGGTCCAGTGGGTTAAACCATGGAACTGATACGCAGAAGGTTGCTGGTTCGATCCCAGCGGTCACCACCAGTGTGTCCTTGAGCAAGGCACTTTACTCCATGTTGCTCCAGGGGGATTGTCCCTGTAATAAGGGCACTGTAAGTTGCTTTAGATAAAAGCGTTTGCCAAATGCATAAATATAATATATATATAATATAAATTTAAATATAATTTGCAGTAGCGTCCTGATACAGATTACCACTAGCAGTCATAATTCCTCGGGATGCAGAGTTATATGGGAATTGATGGCGGGGGGAGGCATTTGAATCATTTTATCTGTGTTTTCCACAAAGACTCAGTCGAATTGAACCAGAAATAAACATTAATGAATTGTCCAGGGGGGAAAGACCACTTATATACTACTATATATTTTCTATACCTCTTGTAAAATGTGTTGTAGATGGAAACATTGACTTGGACCTGTAAGCAACCACTTGGCAACCACCCAGAACACTCTGGAACACATTCAGAACTGCATAGCAACAACCTGGCAACCACCCAAAACACTAGTGCTCTGTGACTTATGAGTAAAAGAAATGGACACAGCGACCCCATAGACTTCAACGGGGGAAAGTGAAGTCAATTAGAAGCACTCACTTCCTGATGGCTGAGTGTACTGCGCAGCCTCAGACGGAGCTTGACGACGTAGATGTGAAGTGAGCAACCTGTCTGACAGTTGTAAGTCTTCTAGTAATTGTGCAAAGTGAAATCTGAATCACCGAATCTTGCAGAGACAGAGAGCGTGAGCAGGAACAACATTTGGTAAGTATTCTGATTAATTATTTGTCAATTTGCATAGTATTTATGTATTTATTTTAATAAATTGCCTCATAGACAGTAAAAGATTGCCTGCGAGCTTCTCCTCCTGTCTATACGGTAATTTCTAACTATGCGATAGAGTCGCGTGGTTATGACCCAATCGTTAGCCTATTTTTACAAAAACGGCTTCTATGGGGCGATAGTGTCAGATACAAGGTAATGGAGCTGTGGTGAGGTGGGCGTGGTTTTCGCGAGATAATAACCAAGAAAAACACCTGTCTTTGATTACAGTGATTGGCGTGGAGAGAGCTATAAAGCCGGTGCGAGAGAGAGAGATGGAGAGAGAGAGGGACTGGGACTTCACCCGCGCTGCACCTGCAAGAGTTTGTTACAGTTTTAAGAGAGTTTGCTGCTGTTTGCGCCCCCGAGCGCTGTTCATGTTCAGTTCTGAGTTATATATTAAAACGAGTGAGTCCCAGTCAAGCCGACCCCTGTCTTCTTTCCTCCTTGCCCACACGAACACACATCACAGGAGCCTTTTATACATTGTCGTGTTTCTTTAGCAGTGTTAGGCACGTTACTTACGTTAAAAGTAATTAGTTATAGTTACTTCTTACAAATAGTAACTGAGTTAGTAACTGCGTTACATCATTATAAAAGTAACTAATTTCCAGGGAAAGTAACTGAGTTACTTTTTTTTTTTTTTTTTTTACTTGGATGCCCCCAATATTAAAGGGGTGGTAAAGCACATTCTTTCAAAGGCTTGATTGTGTTTGTGGGGTGCACTGTAACATGTGTTCATGTTTCGTTTTAAAAAAATGCATTATTTTTCATATATTTTACTTTTATTCTACACTGCTCTGTCCCTCCTTGTAAAAATGGTCTGATGGTTTCCGGATTCTATGAAGCCAGTCCCTCAAAAATACGCAATGGGCTCAGATTGGTTAGCTGGCCCAGTGTGTTGTGATTCGCTAACCGCCTAGTGCACGTTTCTCGGAAGAGTCACGCCCCTTACCTTTACCGGTAGCCTCAGGCTACTAGACTGTGCTTTGTCTACAATGGCAATAAAACCATACCAAGAGCCCGAATCAGACCCAGACAATTTTAGTGAAGATGATCGAGCAGAACCTGTTCAGTCCTCAAGAGTAAAGACTGCGGATCTATAGTGATCGCTCCTGAATGGCACTGTTACTTTTGTATTTTTAGAACGATTATAGCCAAATATCTGTCGTAAGAACGAACACTAAACATTGGCTTTACTAGTATCTAAATCAAACACAGAACCATGTTTAGCATGCCTGTAGATAAACAATACATAAAAGCTCTAATCAAAGAATAATTTACACTAATGCCAAGTTTGCTGTTGAGATTTTAAAAGTTTGTAACGTTACGTGTTTGTCAGATAACGTTAAGTATGAATGAGCATTTAGCAAACTGGTTTGCAGAGCCAAACAGCGTTGTCATCTGTGTACTTCCTTGCTACAACGTAGGCTACAATTAACAACACGAACTATTACAGAAAACACATCGACGAAAAATAAATCACACTTACAGGTTGTAGCCTGTACTCGCGAAGATTGTGGAAGCTTTCCTCCGCGAGATGTGCCGCGGTAGCCGCGCGTGCCCGCCTGTCTCGTGCAGCTGAAGGCTCATGTATTGCAAATACAGATGAATATTGTCCATTATGTCACATTTTCCGATCTTCTCCTCCGACCCCTGTCTGTCTCGTGCTTTGATTTGTGATGGGCAGCATATATCCGATGCAAATGCGATCGTGTTCCCCTCATGTCTCTTACGCACATGCATATAACGTTGTATGTTAAACGCACTGCAACGCTGCCCCGTCCCTAGGAAGGCTGAAGAAAGTGGACCTGCAATCCGGATGAAAATAACAGCATTTCGTAGGCATTGGCAACAACACTCCAGTCTACTAACCACAACAACGCTTCTCTGCTGCGATACAAATGGCCTCGCCCCCACTTATTTAATATTGTCGGAGGAGGGGTTTATGTAAATATTGGGGCTGCTGATGTCAGAGACCCTGGAGGAATGTGTAGTAGTCCCTAGCGGCCGTTTGCTGTCGTCCTTAGAAATCGATTTCTTTAAAAGCAAATATCTCCCTTTGCTTTAAACTTTGAACGTTGTAACTTTGAAGATGTTGTTTATGCTCAAACAGCAACATTACACACTAGCTAAAGTTAGAAAAGTGAAATCGTGGTTTACCACCCCTTTAAATATGTTAAATGAATGAATTGGACACTAAATAGAATAAATTATTATTATAAAACATTGTACATTAATGTACACTATTGTAATGTTGCTTTGGGACAATGTGAGAGACACCTATCAAACCTACTGTAGTGTAAATATTATCAGTAGACCTACTATGGTGTAAATATTGTGTAAATATTATAAGTACTTTACTACTCCTTTGGTAGTGGAGCTCACGTTATCACCTGGGTTTTTAGCCACTAACTTTGTGGCGGCATGTGATGATGTGAGGTGCTTCATTAGATTAGAATTACTTGCCACCGACGTGGAGAGACTCTTTCTTCCTGCTCATAAAGCTTGAAACATACTCTGCAAGAACAAAGACATTTGTTCGTTTTCTAGAGGTGACAAGAACAAAGTTCGTTCTGGCCTGGACACTACATACTTCACGAGAAAAGCAGGTGCCGAACATCTCCGTTTCTCCGCATTAACCCCGTCCACTTTACAATTCTGAACAATCACACAATAGTTCTCGGACACCCAGGGGCGTAGCACCAAATTTTGGGCCCTGGGTACAAACCATCTTGCTGGGCCCCCGTACCAAATACCATATACCAATTGGGTATTGCATTTTTATCATAAAAACACTTAAAATGTAAACAAAATAAGCCACATTCTGATTAATATATTTTTGTTTTATTGTCAAATGTACTACTACTTACTAGGGGTGTAACGGTACACAAAACTGAGGTTCGGTACGTACCTCGGTTTTGAAGTCACGGTTCGGTATGAGTTCGGTTCAGCAGTTTTAAAAAAATGGCTTTTTATTTATTTTTTATTAAACAGTGGTTTACTGAAAAAATTGTGTCTGTCCTTAAATTAATTAAATTATAACTAAAAGTTTCTTAAAGATGCTGTAAACTATATAGGGAGCCCTTACTTGCACATTAATACTATAATATTAAAGGTTAACTACAGAGCCCAAACTATGAGCCATTCAGCTGATATTCATGTTTAGATATAATAAGCAACACTCAAATAACACATTGTGTGCGAACAACTTCACATAAGGCTAGTTTTTGCATTAACTCCTAAATCTAATTATAAAATTATGTTTTTTTTCTCCAATTCGTTGTTGAAATATAATCTTATGACTGTCATTTTCATGACAGATTTGTCTAAAATAGCATTAAATAATCAAGACATCACTAACAGGTTAAGTAGAATTTATATATATATATATATATATATATATATATATATATATATATATATATATATATATATATATATATATATATATATATATATATATATATATATATATATATAGGCTAATAGTGCATATATTTAGTGAAAGAGTTGATTGTTGATTTCTCTAGTGAATTAACAGCTGTGGACACTGAAGGACTACAGACTCAGAGGTAAATGATACTGCATGACATTGTTTACAAGCTGTTTGTACCTTAAGATAGTAATTCATGTTTATTCTTCTGGAAGAGATGATCGCGTTCACTCGCGCACTGCGGCCGCTTGAATTGACGCGTCTATACAGTGATCAGTAGTCACATTAAAGAGCGTTAAAACGGCATTTATCGTTTGAATTTCGTGATAAAATGGACTGAATACTTAATATGTTCGAGTGGGAACTAGGATTGAAGTGTGTTCCGTAAAATAAAATAAGTAATTTTCAATCATTAAGATGTGCATTAAACTGAGAACAATCCTGTACTTAATGTAAGAGCGTGCGCAAGCTAATTTGCATAATGCGGTAACGATCTGTGTTTTCGTGGGTGTTAGATTTTGACAATGGAGGGAAATATACAGTGTTTTCATGTAAACTTCTGACTCTGGGGAGAACTGCAGCAGAAGAGGAGACAACGGAGAAACGGAGACAAGGCAAACGGAGCCAAATATTGCATTTATTTCACTTGCTGATAAAGTATGCAAACAGCGCGAGCGTCACTGCAGGAAGCAGAAAGTGTCCGACTTCACGTCACCGTTTGCCGCTCCTCTCCGCCTGCACGCGGCTACTCTCGCCGATCAGTTGCATCCAGCCACAGCCGATGTCGAACACACCTGTTAACTGATTCACCGCAGGTCCGCAGCAGAAGCACCTGACCTGCGGGTCGTACCATTTACATTGATTCGAGAGGGGTGGTGGGGCCCTGCACAGCATGAAAATGACTTTTTTTTTTAAACCAAACCAGTGCCTAACAACAAGTTTAGTTTTGCACAGGAACTTTTTTATATGTACATAAATGCTATACAAATGTTAGTGCATGTATATGTATGTATAGAAAACTGACTTCTAAGGGCCCCCCCTCTGCCTCGGGCCCTGGGTACTCGGTACCCTTTACCCCCCCAGTCCGACGCCCCTGCAGACACCCACAAGAAAAAAGTTCTGCTCAGACGATGTGTCGAGAACAAGCTGCGAGAACTCCCAAACCAGGGCTCCGAGAACAAAATGACGTAAATTTGCTCTCGCAGCCCTGGGAGCGAGAACTTTTTTCTCTGTTCTTGTGGAGTATGTTGCGGCCTTTAGTTGCTCGTTACCTCAACGAGGGAAAAGTAGCGCTTATACTTCCAGTTTGCGAAAGCTACCTTTGAAGTCTTTGGACTTGATATGTGTGACTGTGCATATGCGTGTGTGTGTGTGTGTGTGTGTGTGTGTGAACTCAACCTATTAACCTCAAGCTTGTGTGTGTGGGTGTGTGTGTGAACTCAACCTATCAACTTCAACCTTGTCTCCCGCCCACCAATCATCATCAGTTATGTGTAGCTACCACCCCCCCCCCCCCCCCAACACGCATAGCATGCACGCACGCCCGCACACACACACACACCAACCAACCAGAGAAAGAAAAACATTGCAGGTCCGACTGACAGCTGTTCGGATGAAAACCACTTCAGTGAGCTCAATTATAGTAACGCCGCGTTTTATTCTCAGTAACGCTAACGGTGTTGTAACGAGAGAAACCGTCATTTGTTTGATTACTCGTTACTGAAAAAAATAATTCCGTTAGTAACGCCGTTTATATATAACGCCGTTATTCCCATCACTGTTCTTTAGAAATAAACAATGGACAAATGGAGTCTTTAAACGCCTCAGATGTTATTCGCTGTCAAAGTGACGCCAAAGTGAATGTGAGTCAATGGGATGCTAAAAGCAGGTGAAGGCTTGGTTAACAATGGCTGCCCCTATGGAAGGTACACTTTCATTACTGGATTACCCCCTTGGCTTATGAGTAGGGTTGGGTACCGAACTCGGTACTTTTAAGGGTACCGACCGAATAAGGTCGTTACTACCGAGTACCGATTCACATTAAATCAATCGGTACCAAATTTCGGTACCTGAGAACGCATCTGGTGATATAGACTAGTGTCTGTGAATATTAAACCGCAGTCATGCGTGTCTCTTAGCGAATGAATCGTGCAGACGTGTGGTTTAATTTACCTCTCACACACTCAGAATCGTGTGTGAAGGTCGCATGTTTCCATCTCTGCCGTCTCATATGAGGACATGAGCCACTGAGAGTCACTTTATGGGCATTTCACCGTTTCATTTGAGAAACTACCATCATATCATAAACATACAAACTCAAAAGCTCTTCATGGCAATCCGTCAAAATAAAAGTTTGGCTAACTCGACAAATACATTACTCTTGTACAGTAAAATTTAGATGTGTCTCATTGTAATAATAATACTAACACTAATGTAATAATAATAAATGGTAACGCTTTAGATTACGGCCCGGAAAGTACTGCGTGAGTAAAGAGAATTTACAGCATAATTTTCAGTAATTAGTGTAACTAACTAATAAAGTAAGTACGTGTAGGTATGAGGCTGTAACTACATGAAACAAGAGGGGAACAAGAACCACTTTAATTTACAGGCCGCAGATTCATACTTACCCTGTAACTACATGGATAATTACCCCTTAATTAAAAAATACTTACAGTATAAATAATGTGTTCATTTTCCTGATAGTTACCCCTTTATTCCCCCAATATTACATATTGTTCCCTTATACCTACTAGGGAAGGGTCGCGGTTTTCGAATATTCGATTAGTTGATTTAATTATAGAATATCGAATAGTTTGTGCAATTATCGTCCCCAAAAAAAGCCCCATGTTTTCGGTGCTGATGTGGTGCTGACGCGTTCATGTAACCAGAGGGAGGCGCTGCCAATAACGCACCCAAAAGCTGTCAGTCAGCTCTCAGGGTGTTTTATACTGGGCACGTTTGATGCGAGCGTAATTCTTCCCTGTGCCTCCGCAGCGTTGGTCTGGTTTCACACTCAACTTGAACCCTGGTGTGTTTGCATTCATCTATCATTCATCACAAACGTGCACGGGCATGATAGAAAACAGAACGCGGGTCAAATATATATATATATATTTTTTTATTATTTTTTATTATTATTATTATTAATTTGGTGCTATTATGTGCAGCTGAGTAAACAACACTTGGGTTAACCGTATGTGTGTCCCTTGAAGGCGGCTTTGCTGCTTGCAAACAGACTTTTTTGAGGAGACGGTGAATTGCCATTAATTTGCTGCCCTGATTGCACTCTATGCGCGAATACACTGCAGGCTCGCTCTCGCATCTCAGGTAAATCATCAACACTATCATCACTTACATGTGTGTTATTGAACTAATGACATTGCAATCGGCTAAAACGCATGCGCTGGTTACTTTTCTTCCTGAACAAGTGCGCACCCGAGTGTTGTTTCACATTCACGTGAGTCGTGGCACGTCGAGTGCAACCAAACTCCGGTTGTGTGCTCTCGGGTTCGGTACCTCAGTGCACACCAAGCTCTGTATGTAAGCTTTCACATTAGCAATTTTTCATGCGAACCGTGCTCCATTTCGAACTAAACTGCCAGAGTAAAAACACCTTGAGACAACAGAAGAAGAACACATCGTCTCACGCGCACACTGTAGACTTGTGGCATATAACGGTTGCGGTAATTTGGGGCAATGTCAAATAACAGTCAAATCAAATTAAATCAAATCACTTTATTGTCACACAGCCATATACACAAGTGCAACAGCAGGTGAAATTCTTAGGTGCAGTTCCGAGTAACATAGTAGTCACGACATGACATGTACAACATTTAAAGCAACATCAGATTACACATCTGATGCGCCCACAATTACTCACAGCACGGTAAACTCTACAATAAACAATAAATAATTTACACAATGTGAGTGTAGTTCTCACAGCTTTAAGCAATATACACATACTTACAATATACATATACTTTAAACAATATACACTAAACATACATTAAACAGTATACATTAAGCTATAATAATAATAATAATATACAATGTACAGTATACAATATTATTCACAGTAGAGATCCAATAGGTGCTATATGATAAATGATAAATAATAAATGATAAATAAATGTGTATATAATGTGTGTGTATCTACAGTGGGTTGTGCTGTGTGATATCCTGTCAGTGTGTGTTATGATCCTGATGGATCAAGAGTTAAGTAGTCTGATTGCTTGTGGGAAGAAGCTGTTCTGGAGTCGGCTGGTGCGTGTTCTGATGCTGCGGTACCGCCTGCCTGATGGCAGCAGTGAGAGCAGCCCATGGTTCGGGTGGCTAGAGTCTCTGATGATCCTCTGAGCTCTCTTCACACACCGCCTGGCGTAAATGTCCTGGAGGGAGGGAAGCTCACCTCCGATGATGCAGCTGGCCGTGCGCACTACCCTTTGCAGGGCTTTGCGGCTGAGGGCGGTACTGTTGCCGTACCAGGTGGTGATGCAGCCAGTCAGCAGGCTCTCGATGGTGCTTTTCCGGGAGAGGCTTTTCAACGGTGCAGTTACGTCTCCACACCCTGGTAGTTGCCAAGGAGATTAATATAAATGATTTTGCAGGCGGGTCTTCTTGGTGTTAACGCTTCATGCAACGCAACCGCCTCTCTATATGCGACTTATACAGGTGCTGGTCATATAAAATATCATCAAAAAGTTGATTTATTTCACCAATTCCATTCAAAAAGTGAAACTTGTATATTATATTCATTCATTACACACAGACTGATATATTTCAAATGTTTATTTCTTTTAATTTTGATGATTATAACTGACAATTAAGGAAAATCCCAAATTCAGTATCTCTACAGAACCCAAATTCAGTTCTGTAGGCTACACAATCATGAGGAAGACTGCTGACTTGACAGTTGTCCAAAAAACGATCATTGACACCTTGCACAAGGAGGGCAAGACACAAAAGGTCATTGCAAAAGAGACTGGCTGTTCACAGAGCTCTGTGTCCAAGCACATTAATAGAGAGGCGAAGTGAAGGAAAAGATGTGGTAGAAAAAAGTGTACAAGCAATAGGGATAACCGCACCCTGGAGAGGATTGTGAAACATAACCCATTCAAAAATGTGGGGGAGATTCACAAAGAGTGGACTGCAGCTGGAGTCAGTGCTTCAAGAACCACTACGCACAGACGTATGCAAGACATGGGTTTCAGCTGTCGCATTCCTTGTGTCAAGCCACTCTTGAACAACAGACAGAAGCGTCTCGCCTGGGCTAAAGACAAAAAGGACTGGACTGCTGCTGAGTGGTCCAAAGTTATGTTCTCTGAAGAAAGTAAATTTAGCATTTCCTTTGGAAATCAGGGTCCCAGAGTCTGGAGGAAGAGAGGAGAGGCACACAATCCACGTTGCTTGAGGTTCAGTGTAAAGTTTCCAGTCAGTGATGGTTTGGGGTGCCATGTCATCTGCTGGTGTTGGTCCACTGTGTTTTCTGAGGTCCAAGGTCAACGCAGCCGTATACCAGGAAGTTTTAGAGCACTTCATGCTTCCTGCTGCTGACCAACTTTATGGAGATGCAGATTTCATTTTCCAACAGGACTTGGCACCTGCACACAGTGCCAAAGTCAAAGGTCCATGGTATCCCTGTTCTTAATTGGCCAGCAAACTCGCCTGACCTTAACCCCATAGAAAATCTATGGAGTATTGTGAAGAGGAAGATCCAACAATGCAGAAGAGCTGAAGGCCACTATCAGAGCAACCTGGGCTCTCATAACACCTGAGCAGTGCCACAGACTGATCGACTCCATGCCATGCCGCATTGCTGCAGTAAATCAGACAAAAGGAGCCCCAAATAAGTATTGAGGGCTGGACATGCTCAAACTTTTCATGTTCATACTTTTCAGTTGGCCAAGCTTTCTAAAAATCCTTTCTTTGTATTGGTCTTAAGTAATATTCAAATTTTCTGAGATACTGAATTTGGGATTTTCCTTAGTTGTCAGTTATAATCATCAAAATTAATAGAAATAAACATTTGAAATATATCGGTCTGTGTGTAATGAATGAATATAATATACAAGTTTCACTTTTTGAATGGAATTAGTGAAATAAATAAACTTTTTGATGATATTCTAATTATATGACCAGCACCTGTATTTGTCTTTTCCTCTTCATGACGCATTTTTTGACTGATGCGATTTATACTCCGGAAAATACGGTAAGTAGCTAGCCTACTATTTACTAGTAAATATTACAGTATAACATCACAGACAATGGCAGACAGAGACCAGGGCAGCTCTGGCATAATGTCAATAACACTTTTATAAATTGCTTACAGTTTCTGCACATTTATTGAGGTAAACATCCCTAAAGTACCGAAAAAATGTACCGTTGGGTACCGGTACCGGTTAAAATGTGAACGATACCCAACCCTACTTATGAGCCACTCACATTTTCTTCACATAATGTAAAACAGTTAAATGTACCAACCTTTACAATAACCTTCCATTAGTGTATTTCAATGAGACAATTTCATTCAAATTATCTCGGTACGCTTTACATTTCACAGTCAGAGGTCATTTTGGGATGATTTAACTTGCAAAGAGATTGGCCTTCTTCAGAATAACATCCTTGAATGCAAACAGTTTTCAGCATCATCTTTTGCAGTTCACTCGCTAATTCACAGCAGCACAATTACGTTCTCAACTGAGCTCATTTGTATGCAGACAGATGCAAATCCTTTCTCTCTTGGGGCGCAGTGATCCTGCACCAATAAGCGGCGGGTTATGGATCAGATACTGTACATGTACATCACTCACAGACAGAGAAAATGCACTACAAAAACGAACATTTGAAAATAGAGTATTAATGACTGTCAACTCAACACCACCACCATCATCATCATAACACTCCAAAAATCCAAAAAGTGGTTTCCCTCTCCAGGAATTCTATAACACTTTGATTATTTACATAGAAACAAAACTATATTGCCGTTTATGTTTACAATTTTGTTTCCTCATTAATTTAATCATTTAAAGTGCCCCTATTATGCCATTTTAAAGGCTCCTGATTTTGTTTTGGAGTCTCCTACAACAGGTTTACATGCACATATGGGCAAAAAAACACACTACTTTTCTCATAATATACATTGCAGCATCATCTCTTCTCTGATTGGTCAGATGGCCCAGTCTGTTGTGATTGGTCTACTCTGCTCTGATTGGTCAGATGGCCCAGTCGGTTGTGATTGGTCTACTCTTCTCTGATTTGTCAGATGGCCAAGTCTGTTGTGATTGGTGTACTCTGCTCTGATTGGTCAGATGGCCCAGTCTGTTGTGATTGGTCTACTCTGCTCTGATTGGTCAGATGGCCCAGTCTGTTGTGATTGGTCTAATCTTCTCTGATTGGTCAGATGGCCCAGTCTGTTGTAATTGCTCTACTCTGCTCTGATTGGTCAGATGGCCCAGTCTGTTGTGATTGGTCTAGTGATTGGTCTACTCTGCTCTGATTGGTCAGATGGCCCAGTCTGTTGTGATTGGTCTACTCTGCTCTGATTGGTCAGATGGCCCAGTCTGTTGTGATTGGTCTACTCTTCTCTGTTTGGTCAGATGGCCCAGTCTGTTGTAATTGCTCTACTCTGCTCTGATTGGTCAGATGGCCCAGTCTGTTGTGATTGGTCTACTCTTCTCTGATTGGTCAGATGGCCCAGTCTGTTGTGATTGGTCTACTCTGCTCTTATTGGTCAGATGGCCTAGTCTGTTGTGATTGCTCTACTCTGCTCTGATTGGTCAGATGGCCCAGTCTGTTGTGATTGGTCTACTCTTCTCTGATTGGTCAGATGGCCCAGTCTGTTGTGATTGGTCTACTCTGCTCTTATTGGTCAGATGGCCTAGTCTGTTGTGATTGCTCTACTCTGCTCTGATTGGCCAGATGGCCCAGTCTGTTGTAATTGCTCTATTCTTCTCTGATTGGTCAGATGGCCCAGTCTGTTGTGATTGGTCTACTCTGCTCTGATTGGTCAGATGGCCCAGTCTGTTGTGATTGGTCTACTCTTCTCTGATTGGTCAGATGGCCCAGTCTGTTGTAATTGCTCTACTCTGCTCTGATTGGTCAGATGGCCCAGTCTGTTGTGATTGGTCTACTCTGCTCTGATTGGTCAGACGGCCCAGTCTGTTGTAATTGCTCTACTCTACTCTGATTGGTCAGATGGCCCAGTCTGTTGTAATTGGTCTACTCTGCTCTGATTGGTCAGATGGCCCAGTCTGTTGTGATTGGTCTACTCTTCTCGGATTGGTCAGACGGCCCAGTCTGTTGTGCTTTGTCTACTCTGCTCTGATTGGTCAGATGGCCCAGTCTGTTGTGATTGGTCTACTTTGCTCTGATTGCTCAGATGGCCCAGTCTGTTGTGATTGCTCTACTCTGCTCTGATTGGTCAGATGGCCCAGTCTGTTGTGATTGGTCTACTTTGCTCTGATTGCTCAGATTGCCCAGTCTGTTGTGATTGCTCTACTCTGCTCTGATTGGTCAGATGGCCCAGTCTGTTGTGATTGGTCTACTCTGCTCTGATTGCTCAGATGGCCCAGTCTGTGATTGGTCTATCACTTACGGTGCGTGTTGGAAAATGAACCACCCATTACCATATCTGAATTTTCAGTTCCAGAGGCTTCCTCAGAACTTTAGACACAGTGATACAAACAGTAATGATGGCAATAAATTCCAGTGTGAGTCCTCATCCTTTAGAAGTGCATCAATGTGGATTTGCTTTCGCAGTGCAGAAGACAGCTTCTTCTTGACATGAACAACACACACCAAACTCTTCCAGTCTCAGCTACAACTACAGTGTTTGAGGGCGGAGCAAAGTAGAAATTGTTCACAGGCAGCCAATGAAGACCGTAGGCTGGCATTATGCAAATGTGTAACAAAACTCTCTAGGTTTAAGCAGGAAGTAAGACTGGAATTACTGATGACTTGTTTCAGTTCAGATTCGGTTCTTTATTTTGGGAGATAATAACTCTGTTTATCATGTACTTTGATTCTTGAAACTTTGCAGACCTTTAATAGCGGCACTTTAAACATTTGCTCTTATGAGCTAACCTACATATCTAACATTAAATAGTTATTTTAAATATTTGCAAGACTATTTGGCAAGGCTGCTTTTAAAGTAGACTAAATAGCTAGACTATACTATTAAAAAGGCTTGACTTTGGCATGACTTTTCTTATGGCTTGACAAGTTACGTCAGCAATTAGGATTATTTTCTTTAGAATAGCATGCATCAATGAATCGTTCACAATTCAGGCCAGGACCATGCGTTAAGAAAGTAAATGGAGTTCAATTTAATTGTATGACAACTTTAAGTTCAGATTGATAGTAAAGGTCGTTTGATCAGCTAGAAATCCCCATTATACACTGTACTGCTTTTATAAGACTCTATGGATTAAATGCTTATCGACACTTCAATACAATGCTGGAATAAAGGGGGTATTTGAATGTCATCCCAGCTTTGAGGATTTAGCAATATCTAATTCCTCCTTTATTGTTTGTCGCTCCACCTAAATAATGTTTTCTAAGGCAGCCGGGGATTCTTTTATCCTGATACGAATGCTTTTTACGACAGCTTTGGCTGCTGTGAGTCACACAACATCATTTCATTTAGAATTTATCTATGATACTAAAAATCTGTCTGTGCAAACATCATCCTCCATTACTGCATAATGCCATTTTGGGACAATTTCAACGTGCCTGTCTGATATTCTCTGGAATTAATTGCCATGTTTTTATAACTGCGGTCCTGCATGCCACTGCTTTCTATTCCAGTTCTGGAACTGAACGAACTGACATTGTGATATTTTGTTGTTCTGCGATATATATTGCGATAGGAAGAGTTCCAGATGAATAGCTCTATTTGGGAAGAATTAATCATTCTAGAATGATTGGGGTGCATTTGTAGGAGCGTTTATTATATCAACATAATAAACAAATTATTACTATTAATCCTTTGACAAGGAGAGCAGTTGTCATGTACAAGTATGAAACAGCTTCACACTGTTTTTCTTAATTTTCCTAAATCATGTTTTTTATTGTAATATCAATCAAACTGCAGTTGAGTTGTTTTGATTAAGTAATAATAGCTGTAAAAATGCAGTAACTTACCAAATTATGGTAATTAATGTTTTTATAAATATATTAAAAGTTCTTTTTTTTATCAAAAGCAGATAACTCCACATTTCATGTTCAACAAAACCACATTTAAATTGCATTTAAAACACGTGTAGACACGCACACACAGATGGGCAGATTGGGCACACACATACATAGACGCAAGCACGCTCACTCACACACACACACACACACACACACACACACACACACACACACACACACACACACACACACACACACACACACACACACACACACACACAGTATGGTGTACAAGGAGTTGCAGGAGTCGAAATTATAAATCCTCGACCACTTTTAGTCAGCTTTGATGAAACTCCCCTCAGCTAGCGCGTCTTTTCTAAGTAACTAGCAGCCTTGACACCTGACCTGAATACTGCGCGCTGATTTGCTAAAACGTCTCAGGTTACGAATGTAACCATTGTTCCCTGAGAACAGGAAACGAGACGCTGCATCAGCTCGACGCTACGGGGAACGCCTCCAGCGTGACCGGTGCCTGAAATCACAATCAAAAAACATCAATCCTATTGACCGGCGACAGCCTCTGACATCATCAAGGTGCGACCAGGAAGTATAAAAGGGCGCCTTGCCAACATGACAGCATTCGATCGTCTGAAGGGACTGTTTCGGCAGGCAAGCCCTGAGGCATGGCAAAGTGACGCAGCGTCTCGTTCCCTGTTCTCAGGGAACAATGGTTACATTCGTAACCTGAGACGTTCCTTTTCGAAAGGGAACTCGGTGGGGGTGGTGGTACAAATTGTGGTTTTGGTCTATACGGCTAATTTTGCCCTTCATGACAACTGTGAGGGGGTGAATTTTTTTATAACTCATTCGTTTACATTATATAAAGCATTAAAGTTCTGCATAATTAAGGGGCGTGGCCACTTCGAGTGACAGGTGGATAGCCATTTATCTGCTGTCTGTTAGTCATCGTGTCACTTCAGCTCCGCCCACGTCCCGCCTTTTTGCCCATATTCTGTTATCCGGGAGTGACGCACGATGACGCACTGCCAAGATGGCAACGGCCAGCTCGACCCTACTTTACGCTTCAGAACGGCTCATCAGAATCCTATGGGTGACGTCACGGACACTACGTCTATATTTTTTACAGTCTATGGGACGCACATCGTGATAACGATGCTAAAGCGATATAACATGCAGTCCTACTATGAACACCTAATAGCAATTTAGAAAATCCCCAGAATACTCAAGCAACTCATTAGCAATCTTCTCGCATTCACCACGGAAACCAATTCCTTGTAACCACTCAGAACACCTTACACAAGGTCTACAAGTCTTTAAATCTCTCTTCAAACTGTCAAACTTCTAGAAATGTCAAACTAATCTTTAAACTGTCTTAAACTTCCAGAGATGCTATCAGATCATGTTCAAAGATTGTCTTGAAGAACCTTCCTTTCCTGGTTTATTTTCGTTTCCTTTTGATGTTGGAGTGAAATATGACCGGGGCATATGTTCATAAGTCTGACTGCACAAACATATAGACACCTCATGCATGATGTGGTGGTGTGACATCTGACGGTGGGTGTTTGTAATAAGTGCATGCTGACAGTGTGAGCGCGTTTGTTCATTTTCAAAACACTGTCGGTGTGATCTGAACTGCAAATGGCACCGACAGCTTTCTTCATAGCGGGGGGTGCATGCATCATTTCCTCACGGCGATGGAGGAAAATGTAGGTATTTCCTGCTGGAGGTTTGGAGGTGCGGGCATGAATCAGATTCACCCCTCATGTGTGTCTCACTGACAGCTGCGAAAATCTTACAACAAGTCCTCTCGCAGACTGCTGACCTCTCGGATCTGTTTGAAAGTCGTTCTGTGGAAACAGCATTTCTTAGCCGCACCAGCGGCGCAGCACAGTCAAATTCTGCCAACAAAAGCACTTTCCACTTTCCTTCCAGCAAAACACACTCATTTGATGGTTTGAGATTAAAGCAGAAATCATTAAGAACATGTAGATGTGACTTCCTTTTCAGCCTGCCATTTCCTATTAACGAGTATTCAAAGAAAAGAACGTTGGGTAAATGTACTAAGCCTGCCAGGACTCAGGGCAAAATCAAAGTGAGATCTCTTTAATATCTTCGCTGTTTCTCCTAGATACAAATGAGATTAAATGGAAAGCAAATTTGCTGAAGTTGTGATTCTACTGCTCATATGTTTCTCCTGAGAAAACGTATCTGACGTTTGTCTACTAAAGTTTCGACAGTTTTCTTAAAGTTACCATTTCTTAAAGGGATAGTTCACCCAAAAATGAAAATTATCTTATTTTATCTTCTTTCAGATGAACACAGTTGGAGTGGACAACACGGTCTCACCCCCAACTCATCACATATTGACGCTTGGTCAGGACCCTTCGGCGTCCGTTTTCGACGCACAGGGTACTCCTTTGATTTATTAGATTTATTTTTAATTTACGCTTTACCAAACCCCATCCCTAAACCTACCCATTTGTGTACTATATGATATAAAAATCAGGATATAACAGGCAGATCCGACTGCAGGCACATTTTATTCAAAAATAACAAATATTCCAAAACGATTGCTTTGTGTGAAGAAAACCCCCAAAAGCGATCAGCGTCTCCATTGGTTGAAGATCATGCACACGTTCAAAAACTGTCGCCCGCATTATGCATTATGTCAGCTTTGATAGTGAAATTGCACTGGCTCTTGTGTGTCTCGTGACCAATTGCATCAACTGAAATCAATGGACTTCCCTGCGTGACAGAAAATGGCACTAAAGGGGTTATCTGGCTCCGCCCTCCTACGTACTTCTGCTCAATTTTAATTTTCCTTCAGTGCTCCGTCTGGGGATTGCGGTATATTCTCTGGTTTTCTCCGGTCAAATTTTAACCGGTCCAATCAGCGAACAGAGGGAGTGGCTGAGAACGATGACGTAGATGTCGTGCACTAGTTTGAGATGCCATACGTCACGATTAAACGTTAGCGATTGGTTATGGCAGATCCAGAGTGGCTCTGGGCAGATCCAATAGTTTTAAACTTCAACAGAGTACCCGCCTTCAAGGAAGTTAACGCTTGTCCATGGAGAGTGGCCAGACTCTCTGTACAAATTAAATGTACGAGAGTCTGGTAGGACCAGGCTACTAAAGGGGTATCCTGTGCGTTAAAAGTTGACGCAGAGGGGTCCTGACCAAGTGTCAATATGTGACGAGTTGGAGTGAGACCATGTAGAAAAAACATATGTCTTAAACCAGACGCTAATTTGTGCTGCTCTTGGTAGATTGTGTTGATCATTATGGAAATGATCCTGCTGCGTCTGTGTTCTTTAAGGCCCCGTCCACACGAAGCCATCCGATCATTTCAAGAAATATCTGTGTACACACAAGAGCACTAAAACCGACTCAAAACTATGTAGTATAAATGCCAGGCCAGTATGTGGCGCTGTAATTCTGCCACAGACGGAGAAGAAAACGGAGAAGAAGAGTTGTGGCTAGAAGCACTTCAGCAATGGTAGGAAGTGAGGTAAAATCTCACAATAAAATAACAATACTTACCAGATGGGTTTTATTAACGCCTACACCCTAAACCTACCCTTACAATAATGCAAATACAGTAATTAAATGATGCAATATTAATGTGCGCATGCCAGTGCCCTTAGTTTTATCCCTTTCTAGTCTTTCCCGTGCGTGACGTGGTGTGATGACATCACCGTTTCACAAAATATACGGATTGGCTGTACACACTAAAACACAAGGGTGTCGTTTTCAGATTTATCCACTCTGGGACCCGGTTTCATGCTTCCAAACGCCGGATCCGCCTGGACGAAACGCTGATACGATACAAAATTTTTACATATACAGCTAAACGCATCTCCGTGTGGACAGGGCCTAATATGCGTGTCGGCAGTAGATCACAAGCAGAACTTTCCACTCCCATCTGCGCTTTTTTGGAATTGTGCTCTCGTGCTAATTTGCCCTGTTTAGTAAATCTGGCCCTTAGAGTTATTTATTTTAGTACTTCAACTTAAATGAAACAAAAAAAAACATATGCTTAGTTAAACAATGAATTAAATACAGTAGAAATATAAGCTGATATCCCAGTGTCTGATTAAATAAAACATAAAATTCCCAAGCCAGCATTTTCACAGCACAAGTAGAATCTGATCTCCAAAAGTAACAACCAGAGGGATATCTCAATCTGTGATCAAGAACAAGATCTCGCATCTGCCATCAGTCAAATCCAGACGCAAACATATTCTGCCTCCCCTCAGGCTGATTTTTTGAGCAGTTGGTGTAAGGCAGTCGGGCATTGATCCAATAGGACACATTATCGCAGAAAAGGAGCTTGAGTGAATGTATTCAGCTGTTTTGCATTTCTCAGAGGGACTGAGCAATTGGCATGAGTGGGAAATGTAAATCCTGAAGTGCGGCACCAGCTTCTGAACACGGCTGCAGGCAAAGTGTGGGATATTATCAAATGAAGTTGCAATCTGTGAACGTGCAATCTGCCAAAAACAAACATTTAGCGCTCCTTTAGATTTGCTCAAAAATGAAGTCAGATGGGGCATTTGGAAAGGTGAAGGTGGAGTTCAGCGGGACACGCGTCTGGACACTGGCTAAGAATACTGTTTACTGCGCACGGCCTACTACTCCTATAAAACGGTGTGAAAGAGCGCATTATGCAACAATAAGCATTCCAAACAGTATTTAGTTGAATTGTCACATCATGACCTTACCGTGTTGCATGTGAGTGCCACCCAGTTCATCATCTTGGAAACAATGGAATGAATATTTTGAAATCTTGTGTAGGGTTGGGAATGGAAAATTGATTACAAATCTGGAATAGGATTAGATGACTTCAAAATGAACATTTCCTGATATTTTCCTCACCCCCATCTCATGCAAGATGTTCAAGTCTTTCTTTCTTCAGTCGAAAAGAAATTACGTTTTTCAGGAAAACATTCCAGGATTTTTCTCCACATAATGGACTTCCATGGCAACCAAAATGTTGAAGGTCCAATTCAATGCAGTTTCAAAGGAAGGAAGGGCTTCAGAGGCTCTGGATGATCCCAAACGAGGAATAGGGTCTTATCTAGTGAAACAATCAGTCATTAAAAAAATATATATATATATACACTCACCTAAAGGATAATTAGGAACACCATACTAATACTGTGTTTGACCCCCTTTCGCCTTCAGAACTGCCTTAATTCTACGTGGCATTGATTCAACAAGGTGCTGAAAGCATTCTTTAGAAATGTTGGCCCATATTGATAGGATAGCATCTTGCAGTTGATGGAGATTTGTGGGATGCACATCCAAGTCACGAAGCTCCCGTTCCACCACATCCCAAAGATGCTCTATTGGGTTGAGATCTGGTGACTGTGGGGGCCATTTTAGTACAGTGAACTCATTGTCATGTTCAAGAAACCAATTTGAAATGATTCGAGCTTTGTGACATGGTGCATTATCCTGCTGGAAGTAGCCATCAGAGGATGGGTTCATGGTGGTCATAAAGGGATGGACATGGTCAGAAACAATGCTCAGGTAGGCCGTGGCAAATAAACGATGCCCAAGTGGCACTAAGGGGCCTAAAGTGTGCCAAGAAAACATCCCCCACACCATTACACCACCACCACCAGCCTGCACAGTGGTAACAAGGCATGATGGATCCATGTTCTCATTCTGTTTACGCCAAATTCTTACTCTACCATCTGAATGTCTCAACAGAAATCGAGACTCATCAGACCAGGCAACATTTTTCCAGTCTTCAACTGTCCAATTTTGGTGAGCTTGTGCAAATTGTCGCCTCTTTTTCCTATTTGTAGTAGAGATGAGTGGTACCCGGTGGGGTCTTCTGCTGTTGTAGCCCATCCGCCTCAAGGTTGTGCGTGTTGTGGCTTCACAAATGCTTTGCTGCATACCTCGGTTGTAACGAGTGGTTATTTCAGTCAAAGTTGCTCTTCTATCAGCTTGAATCGGTCGGCCCATTCTCCTCTGACCTCTAGCATCAACAAGGCATTTTGGCCCACAGGACTGCCGCATACTGGATGTTTTTCCCTTTTCACACCATTCTTTGTAAACCCTAGAAATGGTTGTGCGTGAAAATCCCAGTAACTGAGCAGATTGTGAAATACTCAGACCGGCCCGTCTGGCACCAACAACCATGCCACGCTCAAAATTGCTTAAATCACCTTTCTTTCCCATTCTGACATTCAGTTTGGAGTTCAGGAGATTTTCTTGACCAGGACCACACCCCTAAACGCATTGAAGCAACTGCCATGTGATTGGTTGATTAGATAATTGCATTAATGAGAATTTGAACAGGTGTTTCTAATAATCCTTTAGGTGAGTGTATATATATATATATATATATATATATATATATATATATATATATATAAATATTTTATATACTTTTTACCCTAAATTGCTCATCTTACGCTGCTCAGCGGCACACCACGGATTGCGTAATCACGTTGGAAAGGTCACGCTAGACGTAGGCGAAAGTACCTCATCCTCAAATTTGAACCAAAACATGATCAGACATTCAGTTTATATTTAGGTTATTGTATTTAGTTTGGCCATTTTTCAATCATTTTACAGAAAACCTTGAAATTACTTAACACTTGTGATAAATATTATAGTATATGTTGTGTGTGATATAATACACATATAAAAACAGACAAACAAAAGACAGAAGGCGGAAATGACATAAAAATTCAATATTCCTCCCTTCAAGTCCATTTGAATAAATCTTGCATACAACATGATACAGACAAAATTCGCCACTTGTGGACTTACAGGGTTTAGAGGAAAGCAGGCCAGTCCCATCACGCATCACTCTCCCTAGTGACCGACTCTCTTTAGTAGAGCAAGATGTACCAGAGTGATCATAATTACCACGTCAGGGTCAAAAGTACTTCTAGTGGACTTGTGGCTTATCTGGACAGAGTTAAGGGTGTCGCACATCGCGCCGCGCCTCAGGTATCTCACACCGGATGCACACATTCTATACGCGCAAGCTCAATTTTGAATCGACTTCTGACAGAAGAACTGCACGATGGGTGTATCTTGTAGCACAGGGTGAAATCAGTATGTACATTGATGATTCAAGGGAAATATAATATAAATTTAATATAAAACCTTGAAATGGCGCTCTGTGGCGCGGCATGATTTTGAGCCGTAGCTGGGCGCCATAGACAGGCGCCGAGCTTTCGCGTCCGGTGTGCGACCCCCTTAAGACGCCTTCCTGGGTCAAAATATTTTGTTGATCCTGAAACACGGTGCCTTCACCTGCTATTAGGAATTTCATAATTCCCTCAGGTGAATAAGCCAGTCTGTGATTGGTTCCCGCAAAAGTGTAACAGAAGCAGTAGAAATTAATGTACAGGTTGCAGGGTGAAATCAAATCGCCGGCAGATCCGGATGGGTTTACCCAGTCTAGGGAAAATCTTATTAAAACCAAAATTATATGTATATTTTTGCTGTGTATAAAACAAATGATTACTCTTATGTAAATATGCACTACATTAACCTCTTAAACTCTGCAGACCCTGATCAGGCATCATCAAGAATATACTTTAAATTTGAAATGTCTGTGGAGGAGCTCGGACCTCATATGTGGTCCCATTTGAAAGCCTAGAATGTCTCCTTTCTGGAGATATGCATCACTTTGGCATTTGTTTTACACAAAGTAACTTATTTACACAAAATTACTCTGGTACCATTTCCGCCTGGATTTGGCCTACCCAAATTGAAGCTTCCCATACCCACATATAGTGCTCTAAATACAAAACTTTGGTGTAATTTTGTATTTAGGCAGAAATTACATTAAAAAAGGCAATATTCCTTCATTCAGATCCATTTGAATATGAACATTAGCCTGACGTTGTCATACTCAATTCTAGTCAGAATATGAGTCTGATACTGCTCCGTTGGGCTGTGATTATGGGAAGTGTTTCAACCGAACCAGGAAAGACCTCAATTGGATAGACCTACAACCAATCAGAGCAACGGAGCGACGCATAGCGTTAGTCTTAGTCATGCCAAGTCTTTTTCCATGTCCGTGGGTTGAAGCGACACCAATTATGTGATATTTAGACCCAGGAATGCGAATTTTAGCAGACAACCCTGCCAAAAAAAACACATTTTACCCCCAAAATACCCGCCATTTTTACCCCCAAAATACCCGCCATTTCAACCCAAGCGCTCTTTGGTGACGTGGATGAATACGTTACTGTTTATCATCTGTCCATCATCGTATAAAGCCCGCCCTGACAATTTGATTGGTCCGAACAGTTTCTGTTCGGGCATAGTTGCTCCACAACGGATCTAGTCCAGACCGAACTTCCCGGCGTCAAATGTTGTGGGCGGGGCTAATTTTGGCTGGTATCCAGGCTAATACAACATGATACAGACAAAATTCTGAATTTATAACCAAAAAATCTAAAATCACCTTTTTTGGGTTGGGAGGTTATTACAACTCTGACAACATATACTTACATGTTTATCACTTTTAGCAGTGGTTTATGTAACTTCAAAGGGTTTCCTTTAAAATGACCACTGTATGTGAGTATGGGAAGCTTTTCAATTTGGGTAGGCCAAATCAAGGCGGAAATCCCAAAAATTGAACATTTTTATTTGGGTATGTCGTTTTCAGAAAATTCTCAAAAATAGGGGCGCAAGTTATGAGGTTAAAACACTCACTGCTGCGGATTTTATCCACTGTAACAGTTGACTATCACTAAAGAGTTAACAGACAATTTGTTTTCTCCATGGTCATCTGACTGATCGTGCATGTTGAGGCTGAGTGATCTGTTGAGGTAAACAATTACCTCGCTATCACTGACCTGTCATGTAGCACATCTATCTAGCGAGATCTTATTTTCCCTGTTCTGCCCGAAAATAAACGCCAAAGCATCCCAGCGTGGCTGACAGCATGAAAACACCCCTTTACACTGAGACTTCTTCATGGCAGATGGTGGGTTACAGGTTACAAGTTGATATTATGACATTTAAGAGAGTCGATACCTTATAAAAACTTCATTATATGACTCTAGTAGCTTTGTTCACGAGTGCAATAACAGCAAAGGTTTTTATAAAAGCATCTGTTCAATAAAATGTTATTGAAGGTACATATTGCATTTCGAAATTGGTTGGTTAGCGGCGAGCATGCTGCTCGTTCTCTAGATTGAGGGGTCAATTACTTGCTTATTTTCCTTTCATGCAATTAAGCGCGATGCTAGTCATTACAGTACATCAAACATCTATTTATGTAGTGGGATGGGAGAAGATGAGATGCGGTTTTCGGTGCCTCTTACAAATGCAAACATCTGACTTCAGCAAGTATATCAGGTCACACGCAAGGTCATTGTCAATGGCCACAGATTCACGGGTTGATAATTACGCTCGAACGAGGTTCTCACGGGGCTTCTTCGTTTGTCCGAAGACACTTCTCCTTATCAGAAGTAAGGGCATGGGCGCATGTAGGCAGAAGATGAATTGGCTCCAGTCATGCATGCACTGTTTGGCCATAATAACTTGATGCCTGTGATAAATGAATGCGTCAGTGAATAGTTAACCGGTTTCATCTACTAATACATATGCATGGGGAGTTTGGGTGGGCGGAAACTTGGGATCAAACTACAACACTTTTGTTCTCCAAGGGCATTTTATTTAGCCCTCAGAGGACTTTTTGGTTCTTCTTCTTATGTTAAAAACAGTTGTTGCTGCTTGGCTGCTTAAAGGGATAGTTCACTCAAAAACGAAAATTTGATGTTTTTCTGCTTACCCCCAGAGCATCCAAGATGTAGGTGTCTTTGTTTCTTCAGTAGAACACAAATGAAGATTTTTAACTCCAACCGTTGCCGTCTGTCAGTCGTATAATGCATGTGAATGGGGTCCAATTCTATTAGAGTAAAAAAAACATGCACAGACAACTTCAAATTAAACCCTGCGGCTCGTGGTGACACATTGATGTCTTAAGACACGAAACGATCGTTTTTTGCGAGAAACCGAGCGGTATTTATGCTATTATTTCACCTATTATCACACGAATGTCATCAGCTCTCCAGACCGCCATTACTTCCTGTGAATAAGGTCAAAATACCGGCGCGGTCATAGATATATACATAGATGTCTCATTAGTGCCTGCGCGGATCGTCGAATGAGGAATCTACGTGTATATTATTGCCGGTCTGGAGAGCTGATGACATTCGTCTGATATGAGGTGAAATAATAGCATAAATACCAATTTTGGTTTATTATTTATGATGACAATCATTATAAGTAAATAATACATAAACATGTAAAGGCTGTATGCTGTTTAAAAGTAAACATTGTTTATAAAAAAATATCAAGTGAAAAATAATCAACCATCTAGGCATAATTATTATTATTAGTAGAGACGTATTATTATTACAAAGAGACGTAGCTAAATCTACTGTAGGCTACAAAAGTAGCCTAATATATTGCCAATTTATTTATTTTAATAAGTTTAAACCAAACTTTTATTTTGACTGGTTGCTGTGAAGACCTTTGAGTGTCTGTGTTCATGATATGACAGTTTTCTCAAATGAAACGGTAAATTCTCAGGAAGTGGCGGTTTATGCGTCACTATATGAGGACACGGCAGAGAATACAAAGACAGCGAGGGAGTGTCACACGCGAGTGTGTGCGCTCCCGCCCGCGCATCGCCCAGTCATTCACACAGAGACGTTTGGAGGAGTAATATTAAAATAGTATTTTGCAGTTTAATATTCACAGGCACTAGTCAGTCCCTCCAGAAAAACGTGATTATGCAATCGCGTGATTTAACGCATAATCAGCCAAAGTCCGCATATTTATGCGGGGGGCGCATTTTTTCAAATACGCCGCACTTTCTCCACATGCCTATTTCCGCGTGCAAAATATGCGGGGCCAGCATGATTTCATAATCCCCGCATTTTCGTTTACTTCACACAAGAGCCGCCATTTCCGCCTATTGCCATGGGAACGTTTTGAAGTGACGTAATTACCCGACGCGAACGTCATCAAAAAACCTACAAACCCCGTGGAGAAACATAGATATCGGTGAAACCATGATGAAGCACGCAAACTCCCATTTGCCAACAAAAATAACAGCAAAAGACCGCGCAAAGCAGTTTCCCGGTGTGTTGACCGGTTTCAAAACACAGCATCATGAAGCGTTATGAATCAATGAGTCAATTCAGCGGTTTGGGTCGCCAAAGTCACGTATTTCAGCAGTTTGACACGCAATCCGAATCATGAATCGACTCACTGATTCATAACGCTTCAAAGCTTCATGATGCTGTGTTTTGAAATCGGTCATCACTATATAAGTCGTTATTTAGTAGTTTTTTTGCGCACAATAACTATTATCGTCGCTTCATAAAGTTATTGTAGAGCCACTGAAGTGAGATGGACTTTGTAACGACGTCTTTAGTACCTTTTATGGGTCTTGAGAGTGTACATTGTGCCAATGGAGGCCTTTCTGAGCCATCGGAATTCAACTAAAATATCTTCATTTGTGTTCCGAAGACGAACGGAGGTCTGACGGGTGTCCAACGACATGAGGGGACGTCATTAATGACAGAATTTACATTTTTGGATGAACTAACCCTTAAAGAGATTGCACTTTGTGCATTGGAAGCACTCAAATGTCTGTTTTGTATAGCTATCTCTGTAAAACAGGAAGTTATTTATTCATTTTTCAAGTTGTAGCATATTCCTTTTGTAAAGCTACAGAACTTGTTTGACTCTGTTTTGTAAATTTGAGCCATATGTTTATAACAAGATGGGAACTTAAATATTCCCAGCACTTTGTGATGTAGTGCTTTTTTCTCTTTTTCATCAAACCGCAGTTTTTGCAAGTTCCTGCAATTTCATCGCATAAAATTGCATAAATATCCCGCATTTTCCATCGCATTTTTTAAGAAAACATGCCGCATAATCAAGGATTTTTGCCCGCAACAATCACAAAAAAAAGCCGCATTTTTCTGGAAGGACTGACTAGTATATATTCGGCTACAGTCTGGAGCCCTGCGCTTAGATAAACACAGAAGCGACTGAATGCAGCTGCGGGTACCGAATATACTCGGGAGTCGGTACTACCGGTACTACAGAAATTCACATTTTTATAATTTCAGTACAGACTTGGTACCTAAGTACCGGTACTTGTGACATCCCTAGAAACCACTTACATACACGGGGAGTTCCGAGCTCGAAGCCCTCCCCCCGGACAGCACGCCAAATACGCATTTAAATTTACTCTCTGTGAACTCGTGAATAGCTCTTAGTGTAAATAGCACTTTTTTCCACTGAGTGTAAATAGAATCTAATATAGCCGCTGTCTTATTTATCAGCTTTAAGATATCTGAATCTGACACATTTTCTTTTTTCGGATTTATAGCGACAACATTAAAAATGAACGCATGGTGGTCGATATATTGTGCATCCCTAATTAAATGCATTAAAAAACTGCTGGTTTGTAATTAACCTGACTTAAGACAGTTTAAGCATCAAGGTTTGCATCAATTTCCAAATAAAAAAAGAATCAACTGAGTTAAAGTAGCTTTAATTATAGATATTGGTTATACTGCACGCTCCTAGTATGAGCTGCCCCTTATTAAATCAAATCTTAAAAAGTGAAGAACATCCTGTTAATAGATGTCACTGCATTCTCATTGATGAGGTAGAGTTGGCTCTATTTTTGCACACAGCACGGAGTAATTACCATCTCACACCATCTAAACACGAAAATCTTCACCAGAGCACAAACCACCTCAGTCCAAATAGCCCGTCCACTCATTATAGCTGATGACTAAAGCACCAGTCTATGTGGATAGTTAGAACAGGGTCATTGCATGGGCAGCCGCGGCGTGCTGGTATCGCAGCAGCTCTCTCATTATAAGACTATACAGTAGAGAAAGCAAAGTTTCAGGACTTCTCCTCTTCAGTCATCGACCGCCCTTTTGTCGGCAGCTTTCTGAGACGGAAAGTGGGAGGACAATACAAGTGGAAGAATAAGGCTGAAGAACAACGCTATCTTTATCTGTCATCATCCTTCAAAGTGTTGTTCGGGAAGATTTGGCCAAACAGAATGACAATGAACTTAATTATTCAGAGCGATACTATCAAAGCCTCTGACAGAATTTACATATCACAATCCCCCGCCCCCCCTCCCCATCTGACAGTTATTAATCTCACACATTTACGCATTTAAGGTAATGCACTGAACTTGATACGACTTTATATTCCCCAAATGCAGCTATTCGTCACATAAAACGAAGCGTGTTCTTTTAAGTGTGAGTAATGATCTAAGTAGTCCTGCAGTTGGTCCTAATTGGAAATATTATGGTAATTTAAAGTGAACATAGAATGCCTATGAATTAAAATTTAATTAATGTTGGAACCCTGTGGAGAATATTAAAAAGGATTTCTTTCTTTTATAATTAACAAAGCCAATTCTTACACTTCTGTGATTATACGCAGCTGCTTATTCTAAAAAAAAAAAAAAAAAAAATACTAACCACAGTAAAAACTGACATTAAACAACAAATGCTCAAGCTAAAGAAATTCTAGGTATAAAAAAAAGCAATGAACATGAACAAATCAACAAATGAAAGCCCAAACTAACAGAATCATAAAGAATTTAATGATTCTGGCTCCAATTCTGATTCAACTTAACGATTCCATTAAGAATTCTTTTATGAAAGCTCATATTCAGGCCCAGACCGTTTTCACATTTGGAGGGAAATGAGTGGACTTCTGCAAAAATGGATATAAATATGATACAGTAAACTAAGCTAAGAGTACAACACTGAACGGCGTGAAATGAACCAGCTCATAAGAGTCCTTCATTCAGACCGCTCTAGTCATGCTGTATGTATTTGTTGCCAAAGTGGTCAATTACATTTCTCGCCCACAAGACACAGAGAATACACTATTTTATCGGTGTCTTAACATTCATTTTTTGAAAACAAAAAAACAAGCAAAAATTAACTTGAACATGTTTCTTTCTTTATTTAAATATGTACACTCACCTAAAGGATTATTAGGAACACCTGTTCAATTTCTCATTAATGCAATTATCTAATCAACCAATCACATGGCAGTTGCTTCAATGCATTTAGGGGTGTGGTCCTGGTCAAGACAATCTCCTGAACTCCAAACTGAATGTCAGAATGGGAAAGAAAGGTGATTTAAGCTATTTTGAGCGTGGCATGGTTGTTGGTGCCAGACGGGCCGGTCTGAGTATTTCACAATCTGCTCAGTTACTGGGATTTTCACGCACAACCATTTCTAGGGTTTACAAAGAATGGTGTGAAAAGGGAAAAACATCCAGTATGCGGCAGTCCTGTGGGCCAAAATGCCTTGTTGATGCTAGAGGTCAGAGGAGAATGGGCCGACTGATTCAAGCTGATAGAAGAGCAACTTTGACTGAAATAACCACTCGTTACAACCGAGGTATGCAGCAAAGCATTTGTGAAGCCACAACACGCACAACCTTGAGGCGGATGGGCTACAACAGCAGAAGACCCCACCGGGTACCACTCATCTCCACTACAAATAGGAAAAAGAAGCTACAATTTGCACGAGCTCACCAAAATTGGACAGTTGAAGACAGTAATAATGTTGCCGTGTCTGATGAGTCTCGATTTCTGTTGAGACATTCAGATGGTAGAGTCAGAATTTGGCGTAAACAGAATGAGAACATGGATCCATCATGCCTTGTTACCACTGTGCATGCTGGTGGTGGTGTAATGGTGTGGGGGATGTTTTCTTGGCACACTTTAGGCCCCTTAGTGCTAATTGGGCATCGTTTAAATGCCACGGCCTACCTGTGTATTGTTTCTGACCATGTCTATCCCTTTATGACCACCATGTACCCATCAGTGTTAATTTCGTTAATTTTCGTAATTTCATAATTTTCGTCAACTACCTTTTTTCACTGCCGAGACGATAACTAAATAAAAACTAGTGTTGGATGACAAAAACTATAACGAAAGTCAACTGTCATTTTCGTCAACAAATAAAAACGAGACGAAAATGTTAGGGAGGGACGATTAGGGAAGAGAACTGATGTCGTGTGTAACAGATGCGCACATTTGATTTGAACATGCTGATTTAACTGCTGGAGAACACGGCGCTGTTGCGCTTCTACAGGCTCACTCACGCATCCCCAATCCGGCGCTCCAGAGCGGCTCACAATCAATTAATAGCGCACATTTATGCCAGGCAATTGTTTATGAACTAATGCTGATGAATAATGACAATGTTTACTCACATTCTTTGTTTATTCACATTTAATGTTTAATCAAAATTAACACTGGTACCCATCCTCTGACGGCTACTTCCAGCAGGATAATGCTCCATGTCACAAAGCTCAAATCATTTCAAACTGGTTTCTTGAACATGACAATGAGTTCACTGTACTAAAATGGCCCCCACAGTCACCAGATCTCAACCCAATAGAGCATCTTTGGGATGTGGTGGAACGGGAGCTTCGTGCCCTGGATGTGCATCCCACAAATCTCCATCAACTGCAAGATGCTATCCTATCAATATGGGCCAACATTTCTAAAGAATGCTTTCAGCACCTTGTTGAATCAATGCCACGTAGAATTAAGGCAGTTCTGAAGGCGAAAGGGGGTCAAACACAGTATTAGTATGGTGTTCCTAATAATCCTTTAGGTGAGTGTATGTATTTACAGTACATGTTTTTTGTACATGTAATTTTGTGAATAAATATACTATTTACACACCGATCAAGCATAACATTATGAGGTGACATGAATAACACTGATTATCTCTTCATCACGTCACCTGTTAGTGGGTGGGATATATTAGGCAGCAAGTGAACATTTTGACCTCAAAGTTGATGTGTTAGAAGCAGGAAAAATGGGCAAGCGTAAGGATTTGAGTGAGTTTGACAAGGGCCAAATTGTGACGGCTAGACGACTGGATCAGAGTATCTCCAAAACTGCAGCTCTTGTGGGGTGTTCCCGGTCTGCAGTGGTCAGTGTCTATCAAAAGTGATCAAAGGAAGGAACAGTGGTGAACCGGTGACAGGGTCATGGGCGGCCAAGGCTCATTGATGCACGTGGGGAGTGAAGGCTGGCCCGTGTGGTCCGATCAAACAGACAAGCTACTGGAGCTCAAATTGCTCAAGAAGTTAATGCTGGTTCTGATAGAAAGGTGTCAGAATACACAGTGCATCTCAGTTTGTTGCGTATGGGGCGGCATTGCCGCAGATCGGTCAGAGTGCCCATGCTGACCCCTGTCCACCGCCAAAAGCACCAACAGTGGCACGTGAGCATCAGAACTGGACCACGGAGCAATGGAAGAAGGTGGCCTGGTCTGATGAATAACGTTTTTTTTTTACTTCACGTGGATGGCCGGGTGAGTGGGAACACATGGCACCAGGTGCACTATGGGAAGAAGGCAAGCTGGCGGAGGCAGTGTGATGCTTTGGGCAATGTTCTGCTGGGAAACCTTGGGTCCTGCCATCCATGTGGATGTTACTTTGACACGTACCACCTACCTAAGCATTGTTGAGACCATGTACACCCTTTCATGGAAACGGTATCCCTGGTGTCTGTGGCTCTTTCAGCAGATAATGCGCCGCCACAGAACAAAAATGGTTCAGAAATGGTTTGAGGAGCACAACAATGAGTTTGAGGTGTTGATTTTGCCTCCAAATTCCCCAGATCTCAATCCAATCGAGCATCTGTGGGATGTGCTGAACAAAATTCAGTACATTGCCATTTGTTTATTTAATTTATTTATTGTTTATTTTTTATTTCTTCTGCTGATGTGAAAAAAAAACACACTTTAGACACACTTTAGGACACACTTTAGATTAGAGTCCAATTCTAACTATTAACAACGAGTTTTGCACCAATAAACTCTGAATTACTGCATATTAATAGTTATTATTAAGGTAGTTTTAAAGTTTAGTTATTGGGTAGGATTAAGGGATGTAGAATATGGTCATGCAGAATAAGTTATGTGCTTTATGAGTACTAATAAACAGCCAATACACTAGTAATATGGATGCTAATAAGAAACTAGTTAATAGTGAGAATTGGACCCTAAAGTGTTACCAAAAAGTAGCATGTCTTCTCAAATGCTACTTCAAAAGCTACGCATCATTTTTCCAAAGCAAAAGCATTTTTTCAGCGCAGTCTGAGATGCCTCACAGTATTTCATCAAGTGTTCAATCCACATCAACAAATGTTCAAGAACCATTCACAGAAACAAACGCAAAAAGGCTAGCCTAAAATATCCTGCTAAAAGCAAAGGTTCGACTCCCTCCAACAATCACAGTCATGCAGATGTTGGCCCCTGGCACTGGAGCGCTTAAAATCCTCAGTATCATCCCAAGCAAACTTAATGGAGTGAGAGATAACTTGACTAACTTCACACGAAACACTGGAAGCTCTGAATAATAACCAGCAGGCAATGACATGCTGAAAACACAGAGTATCAGAATACTTCTACTGAAGCCTTCAAATAACTGTAAGCAAATCCTTTGCGATCAAGTTTCATGGCAGGATGGAATCTATTACGAGAAAGACATTGCATTTATAACCCCAGATGGCATTTTAGGCGCTCGTACCTTTGGCCTCAGTGTAAACACGATCGCTCTTCATGGATCTCCTATTTATACCGAGAGCAAAACCTACAAGAGCATCTCATTTAAAATTCATGGAGTTGTTCGTTCTTGCAAACTTTTGCGTGACTGATTTCAGAGCAACAGTATTCGGTATTTATCTATATTTTATCTCTTTGACTGAGTGAAATTCTCAGGTACCTTCAAGGGGTCCATCAGTCTACAGAATACAGATTACACTAAACTATCTCTGATATGCTTCGACCTGTTTACTTGCAACATCACCAGATATTCCTGTTTGTGTATGTTTGTTTACTACACTTTAGAGACATAAAACGGCTGTAGATGTGAGCTCAAAACCTCTTTTTAAGGGAGATGTCCTTAAAGGTGAAAATGATTTATGATTCAGTAAATAAGGTGCAAGTCTTTCATATGTCCTTCATGACAGCTTTTGGATTTATCTTCAACCAAATGTCCTTCTGAGTGAAGAAAGGAATAGCATCCTGTGAAGTGCATACTGTAGAGTGCACACTACTCTTAAAGACAGTAGGCCTATGTGAAAGATTATGCAGTATCACGGCACCAGACTGCGACTAAATGGTCGCATTTTGCGCTGGTGCGACCACCGCGGTGCCCAACTGATAAGAGCTGCCATTTCTGTTACATATGAGAAACATCGGACGGCAGACGAAAGCGGAACGGAACCGCACAACTCGTTTGAGCTGTGCTGCGCGGACCGTTTATCAGCTCGGAGCAATAATAGACATCGCAGCACGAGCTCATACATGGGCCGATCTCGATCACACGACACCGTTACTAAACAGCGCTGGGAGATCCAGTGAGAACGCATTTGAATTCACCTCAGTATTAATAACATTGCTACTGCGAGGCCTAGTGGGAAGCGTTTGGTGCAGAATTCTCTGTCATAAACCACAGATATCGGAGCAAACAGAGCTGACGTGGAGACCAGGAGAAACATTCAGGGGTTTCAGTCCACAAATCATAAACATTCACCATGGATTTAGTGTAGTAACACCCCATGGTATTGTGGAAGAAATAGTCAAATGTTGTTGTTTTTTTTTTTATTAAATTATTTATCTCAGGGTTCGTACAACCTTTTGAGAGTGAAATTCAAGCACTTTTCAAGTGTTCACACTTTGTCCAGCACTTCAAAGCTCTAAATATTATCCAATTTTAATATTATTTTTAGTGTGATGATTTGTAAAACTAAAAGTTTAAAGGTGCTGGCCACTTTATGGCAAAAAAAAAAAACACTATAACCAGTAGGTGGTGGCATAGGAGCACTTATTTGGGCTCCACAGGGCTCAGTGCTTGGACCACTTCTCTTCTCCATCTACATGTCATCACTGGGATCTGTCATTCAGAAACATGGCGTTTCCTATCACTGCTATGCCGACGACACTCAACTCTACTTCTCATTTCAACCAGATGATCCCACGGTTGGTGTTCGTATCGCCGCCTGCCTAACAGACATTTCTGCCTGGATGAAGGAACATCACCTGCAACTCAACCTTGCAAAGACAGAACTGCTTGTGGTCTCAGCCAACCCAGCACTTCATCACAATCTCTCCATTCAGCTAGGATCATCAACCATAACTCCGTCCAGGACAGCCAGGAATCTTGGAGTTGTGATTGATGATCAGCTAAAATTCACTGACCACATTACTGCAACAACCCGGTCCTGCAGATTTGCGTTATACAACATTAGGAAGATTAGACCCTTCCTATCAGAGCATGCCACACAACTCCTGGTCCAAGCTCTTGTTCTCTCCAGACTGGACTACTGTAATGCTCTTCTAGCGGGCCTTCCGGCATGTACTGTCAAACCCTTGCAACTGATCCAGAATGCAGCGGCAAGGGTGGTCTTTAACGAGCCGAAGAGAGCACACGTCACGCCTCTCTTCATCAGTCTCCACTGGCTCCCAATAGCAGCTCGCATCAAATTCAAGACACTGGTGCTCGCCTTCAAAACAACCACTGGCTCTGCACCAAGATACCTAAACTCGCTTGTTCAGACTTACACACCCTCCAGGAGCTTACGTTCTGCCAGTGAACGACGCCTTGTAGTGCCATCCCAAAGAGGCATGAAATCACTCTCACGGACCTTTTCCTGGACCGCACCCACCCTGTGGAATGACCTGCCCATCTCAATTCGAGCAGCCGAGTCTGTAGCCATTTTCAAAAAACGGCTAAAGACACATCTCTTCCAGCGGTACCTTACCAATCAAGATTAGCACTTAACATTCTATTCATTTTCTGTCTGTCTGTCTGTCTATTTAAAAAAAAAAAAAAAAAAAAAAAAAAAAAAAAAACCTTCTGTCCTATGTGTTCTTTGCTAGATTAACTGAGACTTGTTACAGCACTTACATACTGTTACATACTGTTGCCCTTGACTGTTCTAGCTGCTTCTATTGCTCTCATTTGTAAGTCGCTTTGGATAAAAGCGTCTGCTAAATGACTAAATGTAAATGTAAATGTAAATGTATTTGACTTATTAGACATTCCCACTCCTTAATATAAGGAAAAAGTAGGAAGTCACAAAGTCTCATGAAAAACTAAAACTTTGTTTCAAATTGTGACTGGATTACACAGAAAACAAGTAAAGAGTGCTCCTTTTAGTTAATTATGATACTATAGAAGAACAATAGTACATTTAATAAGAGTGGAATATTACAATTATCCATGTAAAAATGAGGTTTTTGCACATTACTGTTAATAAAAGTAATTTTTTTCTGCATAACAATTCAAGCTCAACGCTTCAACATGTACTATTATTAGTAACTGCACTTATTAACAACACAATGCAAAACAATAGTAATTTTATGATTAAATTAACCTTATGATAAAATTTCCTCAGCTGGTGCCACTGCTCTCAAATGTTAGTCTGGAGCCCTGTATTATCAAAGTATTTATTTGTAATACAGTGGAAATTAGTATATTTGGTTAGCATGTTGATTTACGGTGTGTGCCCCTAAATTTTCTGGTTGTGCCCCTAAAATTTTCAGATGGGGGCCACTGTGCTCCTAGTGAAAAAAGTTAGTCTGGAGCCCTGAACACCATAAAATAACCCTATAGTAAGTACATGTAGTTAATTATTATTAATCAGTACTTAAATATATAAATACACAGTAACAATGACACCTTAAAATAAAGTGTAACCAAATATAACATAAAACATAACGGTTACACTTTATTTTAAGGTGTCCGTGCTACAGTGTAATTATAAATGTAAGTACAGAGTAATAATAATTAACTACATGTTCTTACTACAGGATACTCCTGTTCCTGGAGGCAAACCAACATTACACATTTTCTAACTCTTCCTGAGTCGCCTGAATCAACTCATTAGTAGACTTCAAGACGGGGAAATAAAGGGGTCAGATGAGGGAGACATCCAAAACGTGTCCCTCCAGGAACAGGTTTGGGAAACACTGGATTAAACAGTATGCTAGTATTCCAGTACCGTGCATTGCATTGCAGGATGCAGCATTTAATGCAAAAAGCAAGCCCAACCCCTGAAAAACAACCCCCCCACACCATAATCTCCCCTCCACTTAACTTTACACTTGGCACAGTGCAGTCAGGCAAGTCCCGTTCTCCTGGCAACCGGCAAACCCAGAGTCATCCATCGGATTTCCAGACAGAGAAGCGTGATTGGTCACTCCAGAGAACACGTCTCTCCACTGCTCTAGAGTCCAGTGGCGGCGTGCTTTACCCCACTGCATCCCACGCTTTACATTGCACTTGGTGATATAAGGCTTGGATGAGCTGCTCGGCCATGGAAACCCATTCCATGAAGCTCTCTACACACTGTTCTTGAGCTAATCTGAGGACCACATGAAGTTTGAAGGTCTGTAGTTGACTTTGCAGAAAGTTGGATACTTCTGCACACTGTGCGCCTCAGCATGCGCTGACCCCGCTCTGTGTTGTTGCTGTTGTTCCCAATTGCTTCCACTTTGTTAGTATACACAGTACTTACTCACAGTAGAAGCAGAGTGCTGTTCTGAACGTGACTCCTGACTAACATGACGTCACACTCAGTCTTAATATTTCCATGAGCATGTTTGGCATTGGTTTACATTATGTAAACAATACAGTGTTTAGTAATGAGCATCTGTGCCAGGGTTCCTCGTGTCGTCTAATTACTTGCATTAGGCCACATAAATAATTATTTGTAAACCCCTCTGGATAACAGCATGTGTGGATCCATTATGAATAAGATTATTTCAGCCAACCAATTATGACCTCTCATTTCTACAGAGAGTAAACAGTGTCAGCTCAATAAATCTGCTTTGAGGTTATAACCAAAGATGATTAAAACTTCACACCCTAAAACTACAAATATATATTATAAACGCAAGAGAAGACATGGCTTTTCTCCAAACACCTAGATAACACACACTGATGGTGTTAACACTTAATATCCAGCTTCACATTTCATATTCTCCACGAGCCACAATTATGCTCTTAAATCTGTACAACTAGAGCATCACCTCACATTCTCCCGCACTCTTTCTCTCTTTGTCCTTTCACACTAGTCATTGTTCTCCAGTTCTCGGGTTGCATTTACAAATTGCTGGCTGTTATCATGTTAGGGACAAACAGCAGATAGGACGTGTAGGATAGCTGGAGCCAAAAGGGCTCTTTGATTTGAACGGGAGGTTCGGAGAATAATGCGAGCGAGATAAGATTCACGTTCCTCCCCTTCCAACGAGACGTCCCTGGAGAACAGGGCGAAAGGAGCAGATGTTTAATCTGTACGTATTTCTACACCTCTTAGTGTTTGGCGGGCTGCCAGTCGGCACTAACGTTTCGTCGCAGAGCTCCGTGTCTCATTGACACTCTGTGATGTAACCGTATCGCTCACATCACAGGATACTGTTAGTTAATGGTGCCCTGGAAAACCAGATCAAGAGTACAGTGTCATCTGAGCAGGTACTGATTCTTCATCTGATAGCTGAGAAGTGATAGATTTCAAACTTTTGAACTGGGAATCTGTATCTGATTGTTCACATCCTTTATCTGAACAATCACAAGAAGATTATGTTCAAATTCAAAATTAATTTGGAAGCAAAAACATATACAGTACCGGTCAAAAGTTTGGAAACATTTATGTTTTTTCATGTTTTTGAAAGAAGTCTCTTCTGCTCATCAAGGCTGCGTTTATTGGCTCTAAATACAGTAAAAACAGTAAAACTGTGAAATATTATTACAGTTTAAATTAGTGGTGGGCATAGATTTTTTTTTTTTTTCAATCTAGAATAATTCCAAAATTAATCTCGATTAATCTAGATTAAAATGGCTCATTTGAATTCTGCCGAAGGCATTCAGAATATGTGTGCTCGTAAGTGATCGTTTGTCTTTTTGTAGTTTGAATAATAAATAACTTCTGTCCCTTTAAGACCTGACGCACGCATATCCAAACACTGTTCCTGTGAGCTGGTTACGACTGTGTTTACGTTAAAACTCACCAAGATGGGCATTGAGACATTTTTGAGTGTATTTCCGTCCTTCGGATGAGACGTTAAACCGAGGTCCTGACTCTCTGTGGTCATTAAAAATCCCAGGATGTCCTTCGATAAAGAGTAGGGGTGTATCCTGGCCAAATTTTCCCATTGGCTCTCTCCATCATGGCCTCCTAATCATCCCCATATACAGATTAGCTTCATCACTCTGTCTCCTCTCCACCAATCAGCTGGTGTGTGGTGGGCGTTCTGGCGCAATATGGCTGCCGTCGCATCATCCAGGTGGATGCTGCACATTGGTGGTGGTTGAGGAGATTCCCCCTTCTATATGTAAAGCGCTTTGAGTGCCTAGAAAAGCGCTATATAAATGTAACAAATTATTATTATTATTATTTTTATTTGACCATTAGCCTAATAAACTGGAAAAAGGAGCTCATTTTTGCACTTGTATGTCAGAGGCGGCTTTATTACGGTATGTGTGTGTGCGCTTCAGATGCGAGCGCGAAATCTGCGGGAATTAGTAGAATTGACGTTATGAGTAACCCCGCGCGAAATTCAGACCGGTCACACCAATACTAACAAAGGTCCAGCAGAACACACGTTCGCAATGTTCAGAGGATTAAACGGACTGAATGAGAGGAGGCGGGTGCGTGTCACTCGCTGTCGGTCGGAGAGGAGAGCGCAGCTGATATCAATACTGTTGAAAATGAGTATCGTATCGTTTCAGATATTTCAGTATCGATACATAGCGAAATATGGATATTTTTGACAACACTAGTAGGCATACACACAGGTTCGAAGACTCGTTCTCTCGTCCCTACAGTGCAGTGCTAGGTGTACATCCGCGCTAAAATATCAAGGTGAAAGTCATCATAGCTTGCGTAGTATAGACCCAGCTCCCAACCCAACTTTGAGAATAGATTAACGGCGATATTTTTTTTATCGCCCGATAAGAGTCTCGCGCTAACGCAGCACGTTAACGCCGATAACGGCCCACCACTAATTTAAATGAACTGGTTTCTGTTGTAATTAGGGTTGCCAACCGTTCCGTATAATACGGAATCGTCCCGTATTTGACACATAAAAGTCTTGTTCCGTATTGAACTGATACGGAACGCACTTTGTTCCGTATTTTTGAGAATCAATTCAGTGCAAATCCATGACAGACATTTTCACAGTTTTTTACCGTTAAAATCACAGGCATTTTTTGCAGTGTGCGGTAGATAGGCCAACTAATTTCTCCCCGTTTGTCTATGATCAGCGAAGCGTTTTTAACATGTTGGAACATCTTTAGAGAGAATGCCCTTTTAATTGGTCGTTTCAGTCATTGTGAGTCACGTGTCGTAGCAACGATGACGACAAGTGACAACAGCAGGAAACATTGTATTATAATATGCTATAATGTATGAAATCTATTTATCTAAATGTATCAATTAGTTTGTATCAAATATGTCTACTACACCCCCTACTACACACCATTTTGTAATATGTATTCATATCATAAGTGTCTTTACTGTCATTTTTCATAAAATTTAATGTGCCTTTGCTAAATAAAAGTATTAATTACTTTTTTTCTTTTTCTTTTTTAAATCTTACTGACCCCATACTTTTGAATGACAGTGTATCACGATTTCCCAAAATAAATAAATAAATAAATATATTTATTTATGGCGCAACATAACTGTTTTCAACACTGATAATAATAAGAAATGATCTTAGAATGCTTTCTGAAGGATCATGTGACACTGAAGACTGGAGTAATGATGCTGAAAATTCAGCTTTGATCACAGGAATAAATTATATTTTTCAATATATTAAAACAGAAACAAGTTCATTTAAATTGTAATAATATTCCAGAGTATTAATGTATTTTACTGTATTTTTTACCAAATGAATTAAGCCTTGGTGAGCATAAAAGACTCAAATAATATAGCATAAACATAAAAAAAAAAAAACGTTCTATATGAATATATATATAAAAAAAAAAAAAAAAAAAATGTATTCCCGTGATCAAAGTTGAATTTTCAGCATCATTACTCCAGTCTCACATGATCCTGTCACATGATTCTTCAGTAATCATTCTAATATGACAATTTATTATCAATGTTGGAAACAGTTGTGCTGTTTTTTTTGTCTGTATTTGTATTTTCAGAATTCTTTAATGAATAGAAAATTCAAAAGAACAGCATTTATTGAAAATAGAATTTTTAGTAACATTTTAAAAGTCTTTAATGTTACTTTTGATCAAATTAGTGTGTCCTTGCTGAACAAAATTACCCTGACAACCCCAAAGATACACTCTAAAAAAAAAAAAGGTTCTATATGGCACCAAAAATGGTTCTTGGCTCGTAATCATAGGGGAACCTTTTTAAGTGCTATATAGCACCAATTTTGGTGCTTCAGGTTCTTCAGCGGTTCTTCACCGGTTCTTTGACTAAGGTGCTATATAGCACCGCTACCATATACAGAACATGTTAAGATATGGTGCTATATAGCACCAAAAGTGGTTCCTCTATGATTACGACGAAGAACCATTTTTGGTGCCATATAGAACCTTTTTTTTTTAGAGTGTAAAAGTACACCAAATATCCACCTGGAACCCTTTCAAATGTATTTCTCTTACTAGCAAACTGATAAAAACCTGTGCACACCCCCATCAATGCAAAACACTTCAGTTGTGTGTTCCCTCAGAGGCAGTTAAAGTGAACATGGAAGTGCATCGCAATGTATCGTTCCTGTAGCTCATACAGTAGCGCACCACATTAGTTAGTTCATTTGATTTGCATTAAAGTATCTGCCAAATGCATACATGTAAATGTTAGTTGTTGTGTTCTGGAACACCTGGGGTGTTTAACTTTCAGCAGCAGCTGGGGGAAAACTTTCAATAAACAACAGGAATATCAGAATCCTAAGAGTCCTAATCCAAGTCTGCTTACTATAAATAATGAAATAGCCAATGCAAACAAAAGAGACAACTGATTTGAGCTTACAACAGATAAAACGCCCAGTGGAAAACAGCTATTTTTCAACTCTGTGTTGACTTTGTCATACTCAGATTTTAGTCAGAATTTGAGTCTGATGCGGCTCTATTGGGCTGTGATTATGGGGCGTTTCAACTGAACCAGGAAAGAAAATGCCTCTGCACTCAATTGGATAGACCTACAACCAATCAGAGCAACGAAGCGATGCATAGTTGTCAACAGAACTCAACTGCACGCACGCTGGAAGAAGTAGAAGAAGAAGATGAGTGTAAACGATCTTTGCCGGTGTTGTAAAAAGAATTTAAAGGGTTACTTAATGTGATTTAGCATTAGGCTTTGTATCAGTAGAAACCCGGTAGTATATTCAAATGATGGTACTTCCCCCCTCATATCCCCCTGAGACGAGATAATTATGCATTTTATTTCTGGAACAATTCCTCCGATGACGCAAATATCGTCATTTTGCGTCATCGAAGGATTTTTTGGCCAGAGGCAAAGACTACAGCCACTAGATGGAGCTGTTCCGCATGTTATCAACCCGCCCATAGGGGAGAGATCTCACGCACAGAATGTAAGACACAGACGGCCGCACGGACAATCATAATAACGCAGAGTAAAGTGAGCGCGAAATCGCGAAAGCGTAAACGTGCCAGACTGGCGCTTACCTCAGCTCTGCTCAGCTCTTCGTGATGAATGAAGTCTGACACTGCTGCGTCTGTCCTGTGACTTTCGTTCGGCTCACTCACACTTTATTGAAAAGACACGTTCAGTTTTTAATCTTAGTGTCTATTCTCTAACTGAACGAAATGATTGTATTACTATGAAGATCAAAACGAGGGTGTACAGCGTGGCCTCGTAGGGCAGCGAAGCAAGTGCATTCTGGGAGTTGTTATCTTTCATCCACATGAGACAAAAATACATTTTCTGTCTTTTCTCAGTCTAGAAGGCACCAAATACAAAAATAATTTCACATTTCTACTACATAAATGACCCAGTTTAAATACAAAGCTTAATGCTAAATCACTGAAGTTACCCTTTAAGGATACATGGAGTACTTACCAACACGATCATCATTTTTGAGAGAAATAGTAAGGTGAACGCATATACGAACAAGAGCCCCGTTTCCACTGAAATGACCTGGAACAATTTGTACCAGGAACTTTTTTTACAGGAACCTTTTTCCCCCAGACCTGCTGCTGTCTGCGTTTCCACTGCGGTCTAAAGTACCGAGAAGATTAGGCAAATTAGTCCGGTGATGTAGGACTGCGCGCGACTGCTCCTCCCAGTCAGAGACAGACAGTAATAATTTTTGTGCGATGCTGTCTGCAACAATAACAAGTGGAGGAGATGCAAGCAGCGCTGCTTTTGCTGGTTATATATTGGTTTACTAAAGAGGTCATTAACAAAACGGTGGAAAAGAGACGAGCACTGATACTAAAGCATATTCTGAAAGCTCGTAAAGCTAGATTTAAAATAAGACAACGTATGTTATTATCAGCTATTACGGACATTGACTGTGCAATGGCTGAGACGAACGCGCGCCATCGGACAGAAAGAGCAAGACTGATATTGAACGCTGAACGATCCTCGCAAAATACTTTTAAAAATGCCGGTTGAAAAAAAATGCTGCATGAGCTCAACCAATCAGCATGTTCAGCGCCCAAGTCGCACCCCCGAAAGTTCCCGAACTTTGAAAAAGTACCACCTCGGGAGCAGGGCCGCTCGGAGGGGGAAATATTTACCTGGAACTTCATTTAGACCCCGGTTCCTGTGGTCGAAAACACACCGAGTACCACCCCAAAGTTCCTAGTTCCTGGGGAAAGTTCCGGCGGTGGAAACGCGGCTAAGTTCTCCGTTTAGGATTAGAAAGAATTCAACCCAAGCTAGTGTTGTCAAAAGTACCGACCGCGATACCAATTCGGTACTGCAATGTAGAAAATATTACACTTTGGACGCTGTTGAGCGGAATCGTGAACACCTCTGATTGCCCATTGTGCTCACATTCTCATCAAATATGTCTGTGATTGGCTACAATGACCAGCGCTTCAAAAATATGTTTTAAATATACATCAATGACGCTGTTCACAGAGCGCTTACACAGAGACACACGGGAGCATTTGAATGCCGGCACCTATCAGCCTACCGGTCCGCTGGTCGACGCCTGCTTGTGCTTTCAAAACACTTTCAAACACTTCCATGTGTTTTCAAACGTTCCCGTGCGTTGTTCATTGTAGCCAATCACAGACACATCCGATGAGCATGTGAGCACAATGGCCAGTCAGAGGTGTTTACGATACCAGCTCAACAGCGTTCAAAGTGTCACATTTTTAAATTTTCAATACCGACTTGGTATCACGACCGGTACTTTTGACAACACTAGCCCAAGCACTCTTTGGTGACGTGGATGATTACTAGTCTAGATAATTTGCAATACACGAGCCGCGGTTCAGCTGCGCGAGACAAACACTGCCAGTGTGAGACGGGCACGCGCGGCTCCCGCTGCTCATTTCACGGAGGAAAGCTTCCACAATCTTCACGAGTTCAATGCAGGATTCTTACAACGGCTTGTCCTGAAAGATGGATTTAAAAACAGAAGCTGTTTACGGGCCACAACCTGTAAGTATGATTTATTTTTCGTCGATGTGTTTTCCTGTAATAGTTTGTATTGTTAATTGTACGTTGTAGCAAGGAAGTAAACATGACAACGCTCATTTGGCTCTGCAAACCAGTTTGTTAAATGCTCATTCATACTTAACGTTATCCGACAAACACCTAATGTTACAAACTTTGCGAACTTGGCATTAGTGTAAATTATTCTTTGATTAGAGCTTTTATGTATTGTTTATCTACAGGCATGCTAAACATGGTTCTGTGTTTGATTTGGCTACTAGTAAAGCCAATGTTTAGTGTTCGTTCTTGCGACAGATATTTGGCTATAATCGTTCTAAAAATACAAAAGTAACGGTGCCATTCAGTAGCGATCACTATAGATCTGCAGTCAGGTTCTGCTCGATCATCTTCACTAAAATTGTCTGGGTCTGATTCGGGCTCAAATTGGTATGGTTTAATTGACGCCATTGTACTACCCAAAAGCACAGGCTACCGGTAAAGGTAAGGGGCGTGACATTTCCGACAAACGTGCACTAGGCGGTTAGCGAATCACAACACACTGGGCCAGCTAACCAATCTGAGCCCATTGCGTATTTTTGAGGGACTGGCTTCATACAACCCTGAAACCATCAAACCGGTTTTTACAAGGAGGGACAGAGCAGTGTAGAATAAAGGTAAAATATATGAAAAATAATGCAATTTTTTACAAACGAAGCATGAACACATGTTACAGTGCACCCCACAAACACAATCAAGCCTTCGAAAGAATGTAAGAAATTTACTTTTGCTATGGTTAAATAAATCGTCCAAAGATTTTTTAATTTTGGCGCTATTTTTTCTCTAAATAATGTTGATATGGCAACTAGTAAATACACTAAGTTTTGTCATCCTGGAATGTGTGGTAAGGGTTAAAACATGCGTGTTACAATGAACCCCGCGTTCAGTGGTGCCCCACGCTCCCCTAGTATATATTCGGCTACACTCTGGAGCCCTGCACTTAGATAAACACGGAAGCGACTGAACGCAGCTGCGGGGTATCGAATATACTCGGGAGTCGGTACTACAGAAATATTGGTATCATCACATTTTTTTTATTTCAGTACCGACTTGGTACCAAAGTACCAGTACTTGTGACATCCCTAGTCACTGTTTTACTGGCTGGTTGGTCCAGTCCGAAATACTGCTAAACAGCGGACATACTGCTAACGCATTTTAATTTATATTTGCAAAGAAGAACCGTGCAGCGGTTAGGCAAAGCTAGCGGTCATAATATCTAGGTCTTGTTTAAGAAAATGTTATCGGATCATACATGGGATCAAGTACTCGCCGATACCGATGTCAGAATTAGTTGTGGTATCGGTGATATTTCTGATACTAGTATCGGAATCAGAATAACTCTAATGATTACGTCACTGTTGATCATCTGTCCATCATCGTATAAAGCCCGTCCTGACAATTTGATTGGTCTGAACAGCTCTGGTTCGAGCATAGTTGCTCCACAACGGACCGAACTTCCCGACCTCAAATATTGTGGGCGGGGCTAAGTTCGGCTGACACCTAGGCTATTGAACATGCATTGTCAGGGACCGAATTTATGGATAACGCTTTAGACTGATGTGTGCGATATAGAAAAAGTCCAAGAATTCACTGCTCATTTGCTAATATTGAGAATTTCTATGGTTTTATTGATAGGATTATTATGCAGTTAATTTTATGTATGACTGGGCACCTCCAATTAGTCTGTCCCTTAATTCGAGAGGCAATACTTTAAAAACAAACCAAAAGGCTTTTACTTCCAAATAAATATGCATGTGAAGCTAAAACCCAATAATGACAGAAATCATTTTCATAATTGAAACCTACTCTATGCAGTTAGACGGAATGCACATTTGAATAAATTACGCTTATCAATGGCAACAGCTACTTCCATTATCGATGGTATTGCTTACACAACTCAAACAACCTGTGTAACTTTAGACTTGAAACTAAATTTAAATGGAGTAAGTAACTCTCCCATGATTAATATGCTGCTTTTAAAGGAAAAAAGGTGGTAGAGTCCTTATTCTTTGGGAAAACAGGACACCGGCATCCACGGAGAAGAATGGGGATAATTGCTTGGCTAAAGTGGGAAAATGTTGCTTAAATCAGAAGAATACACAGGAATAGATGAATTCCGCTCGAGGCTGAAGTGGCGTTCGCTCCATTTGCACACCTGACACCGGTGTTAGTTGTCTAATAAAAATGTGCCATCATTTACACGAGGCCTACAGCCTTTTATAATTAGCTGAGTGTTAATGAATGAAATTTGCAATATCATATCTTACAATTTCACCTTGTGAGCATTTAATGGAGCAGTGCTGAGATCTAATTTGCTGAATCTCAAAAAGTACAACTTGATTTAATTGCAAATTCTCCTCCATGATACCTCTACGCTGTGGTCTTAATGAGGTTGACAACGGCCTCCACGTCCACGGAGTTTACCCACATTTACTCAAAGACCCCAGCTGATCCGCATTGTCTCTCTGTCAGGACTCAAGCAGCATCTGGAGCTGAGCTGTTTTCATGTGATCAGAGATGCAGATCTTACAGCACTGAAACTTTGGGTTGAGCTCTTCAAAGACTTCAAAGATACTTGCTGCTCTTTTGAGAAGCAGAGGACGATGCCCTTGGCTGGACGGAAAAAAAACAAAATTCTTAAAAGCAGCCTTTCATATTTTTTTTTTTACAAGACCTCTTACAGGAATAGTTCAACCAAAAGTGATCATGTCATCAAAACTTGCATGATTTTCAGAAAATATATTTTCTTGCAGCTCTTTTCCAAACACAGCCTCTCAGTAGGGCTGGGACTCTCATGATTCGATACTCCCACGATACTTGGTACTGCGATTTAAAATTGCTATGAATTGTGATTTTTGTTTGCTGATGTCGCTCTGTCCACTATTTTTGCCTTCCTCATGTCCACTAGGGGTGTAAATCACACGGTTCATCACGATTCGATACAATATCGATTATCATAGCCAGCGATACGATATTTTCAGATCCCTCACAAAGTTCTGCGATACGATTAAGATATGACTCGATTCAGGGGTATAATGTATCAATATTATGATATTTTGGCCTACTTTGGTGGACACATGGCCTAACGTAGGGATGTACGATTAATCGAAAAATAATCGAAAACGAAATTCAGAACCTCAGACAAACGTATTTTTACCATGTCGGTTAGTTCGGTTTTAGTCACGTGACTCTGCCCCGTCAGTCACATCAAATGCGATTTGCAGGCACACAGAGAGATGCAGGAGCAGTTATCTTTGTTTATAGATTCCCAGAATCACTATAGTAACTTATCCGTTCAGTGCTCAGCTTTTTTCTGTAACAGAAAGCCGAGCTGTGTCACGTCCCTGACAACGCGTGCGCGTGCCCTGAAGGCAGACCTCTTTCACCTGCGTCCTCACAAAGCTTTGTCATTTGTATGTGTTTTAAGGCCTGCCAGTTTGAACATTAAAGCTATTTTAGACCATCAGATGTGTATTATGTTGAACTAATGCCTGATATATTGTGACAAACGAACACTCAGACAGAAGCTCGCACATCACGTGAAGATCGCGCGCAGAGAGCAGTGCAAAAACGCAGTGTCAACGCTGTCCTGTGACTAAAGTAAAGCCACTAAAGTAGCTTAGCAACTCAACCGTTATAGGCATATATTTTAATACCTTTGAAGTAAGAACAAACCACAGCTTCATAATTAATAGAGACGGTATGAGTAATTCACACACACAATCACTCTCTCATTAATGCATTCAGATAAATGTAATGTACACTATAAAAAAAATCCCTGTAAAAAAAAACGGAAATATTCCGGCAGCTGGGGCGCCAGAAAAAAACTGTAAAATAACAGAATGGTTATGCACATTTACGTGTTTTTCATGTAATTTTACACCAAACATGTAAATTTGCAGTCTGTTTCAGTAATTTAAATAGCTTTGACCATATATCAAAAGTACGTGAAAAATCTGTAAAACAAAACAGTAAAATATCATGTAAAATATCACTTACAGTGTAGGCCTACTGTGTTAATTTATCTGTATCTGATGTACAACAAACAGAAATCTGCCCCATAGACAATAACTGCTGAAAGTGAACCTTTTCCTTGCAAGAAATGCACTTTTTCATTAGAAAAAAAAATTCCACCTTTAATAGTAGAAAATATTTACAGTAAAAACCTTATCAGGAACTTACTCAAAAACCTTATGAGGGCAAAAAATGGAAAGCAAAAAAAAAAATAATAATAATAAAATAATAAACGTTCATTAATCGTAATCGAGGTAAAATGTTCAATTAATCAAGGTTTTTATTTTTGGTCAAATCGTTACAGCCCTAGCCTAATGCCAATAGATTGTTTATGATCTACTGTTAAATTATGACAGAGTTGATAGTTCATTGTGCACCTAAAGTTTTTTTTTATGTGCTCCTAATTTCTTTTTACTTAGAATCCGATGTGCTTGTGATGTGATTCTTCAGGATTTTACTTTTTATGTTAAATAGAAGTCAGTGAGCGTGTCCGAAATCGCATGCTGTCTGAGCAAGTCCCACATTTGAATTAAAATTTACTTCACAACCATTAAAAAGTATGTTCTATATAGTATGAATGTGTGTAGTATGAATGAAATTCAAACATACTGCATCTGCCATGTTGTTACTGTCATGTGACCAACCAGCGTCAGTCGCGTCTCTTTACTGCTATTCACAAATCCACCCTTAAGTGTCAATCGAATAGGCACTTCAGAATCTAATCTGAATTAGGTAATTCAGGGACTTTTTGCCTACTGAAAACTGTAAAAATGTATTCAGACGTACTGCTCTTTTGGCGTACTTTATTTCACATACCATATAGTAGGGAAGTATTCGATTTCGGACGCAGCGAGTCAGTCGCATATATTTGAAACAACATTATGCTAAAAAAGAAATGGTGCATTACTTGCATTTTTAAAAGGGTCATGAACTGGCTTTTTAATTTTTTTATACTGTCGTCTGAGGTCAACTTATGACGTTCACGTGTTTTTACATTCAAATCATAATGAATAAGTAATAGGCTATTTTCTACCCTGGTTTTGAGCCTCTCTCATGGAACGGTTGAGCGTGCCGCACTGAAGACTTGGAAGTAAACGCCCACTGCTATAATTGGATGAGATTTGCATATTATAATGAGCTTCAGCTCTCCCGTCAGTACATGTGGGAATTGTTTTGAAAGCGTGTGGAGAAACCGCAACCGGAATGATTCGCCCACAGGCCTCGCAAAATGTCTTTATCAAACAAACAATGATTTATTACTTGGCCCGCCCGATCGGTGGATATAACACGAATCGTGCATCACTAACACACACACACACACAAGCCTCACTGCAGAGTCAGACAAATCAGCATGATCAAAACTTCTGCGATTGTATTTTTCCTTCAAATATCAAGTCAAGAGAGTGAACAACGCACATCAAGAAAGGAATGTTATTTCACTATTTAAGATGAGAGGAAGGGCCGGTGATACGTTTTGGTAGCCCGTCTGGAAAACACATTGATGTTGGGCTTTGCGAGCCCTGGTCCATAGGCTACATGTCTGAGTCTGATCGCGAATCGCAGCACAATGAACCAACAACACCTAAAATAAAGGATTATCCAGCCTGTGACAGCGTGCTAAGTTATGTTCAGTTAGACACGTACACATAATCAATAGATATCAAACGATCTGTACTCACATTAGTGTTGCTTGATTCATTCATGTAATCTCATCCTGTCTGCAAATCCAGTCTCTTGTTTACAAACGAATCCGTGGTGAAATGAAGGAACAAATTCCCAATGTCTTCCCCACGTGAGCTGGATCTTCATTAAAAATAAAGTTAATCCATGCATTCATAATATTGGAATCGAATGAAGCTTATGCGGCGTGTTTATTGCTTGGAAGTTAAGCAGTTTAGCTCTACGTAGGCCTGTGTTATTTATCTATAACATGTCAGGCACGAGTCGGTGGGCGGGACTACAGAATCAGGTGTTGATCTTCTTCTGTGGTGGTGTTTCACCACATGCTGATGTCACATCTAGACACATTCTGAGATCTGGTCTGGTGTCAATAAAAGCTTTACTTTGACTATGTAGTAAAGTTTGTATGTTCAGGGAAGAAGGAGGCGGGAACCGGCGAACGTTTAACAACTTTTAATCAAAATAATTTAACACAAAATGAAAGTAAAAGCGACAGCCCCTCACGGACGACTGCCGCGCACACACATAACAAAACGAAAACAAAACACAAATTAAAATCCAGGCCTGGTCCTCTCTCGTCCTTCACTGTCGTCGCTCCTCCTTTATACTCCCGTCACTCCTCCGTGAGACACATAATCGCCGCGGCCTCATCCCGCTCTCACGGTCCCTCAGCCTCGCTGCTTGCCACAGACTAACAAGGAAGTTTTCAGCTCTGAAACTTACAGGATATTCTTATATTACCATGACCTTTTATATATCAAAAGCTCAAGGGAAAGTTGACCCTTTAAGACATTTATTTTGGTCACACGTCATTAAATTCATTAAAATGTTAGTTGAAATGTATGAAACTAGGAATTGTATCTGTGGTTCTGATGCTGTTGTCATCAGGCTTCTCCGTTTTAGACCAAACTAGTGTTCAGCGCAAACAGCTATCAGTCTAAGACCTTGTAAATTGGAGAGGAGAGATCTCGCCTGCTGAAGATCAATTGGAAAGTGTTTGTGGCTCGCTGCGCAGCTGTTGCAAACATAATGACGCTCTCATCTCGTTGTTTCATCGCTAAAGGGTCTGAGACATCAATTAAATCAGATAGTCAAAAGGGCTCAAAAACTCAGCACAAATTTGAAAGTAAAGGGAGAAACGTTTCCTGGCGTGTGCCGTGCCACCTCACATCAATGAGGAGGAGGGAAGGAATCGGGTCTTTCATCATCTCTTTTCCTCTATTATATTTTATCGAACACATGCTTCCATTTCGCTCATTGCTCCAAGAGTTCTTTTGTCAACTTCAAAGGCAGTGCATTGTGGGACGTTTGTTTCCAACACATTATCCTTTTAAGTCCAATCCGTTGAGAGGTAAAACGGGTCTCTGGTCTTTTCTGATGGAATGCGGACAGCGGTGAAGAAACAGCTAAATGCAAACAACACAATGAAATTAGCCATTTAGTCGTGCATAGTTACAACAGATAATATATATACTTCTCTCTATATAACTCTATATAATATATAAAATCTCTCTTTGACATCAAAGGCCATAAGTCCAATCAGACTCTACAACTTTCTGATGCAAATTCATTTCAAGTAGTTTCTTCTCGTAGAAGCTAGTCAAAAATAAACAGATGCCAACATGGACAAGTTGTGTGGCATGCTAGAAGCTACAGTGAGGAAAATAAGTATTTGAACACCCTGCTATTTTGCAAGTTCTCCCACTTAGAAATCATGGAGGGGTCTGAAATTGTCATCGTAGGTGCATGTCCACTGTGAGAGACATAATCTAAAAAACAAAATCCAGAAATCACAATGTATGATGCTGGTTTAAGCAGGAGAACATTCCGTGCCATGCATGATTTCAAACCATGACGTCTTAGTGTATTACCAACAGTAACCTTGGAAACGGTGGTCCCAGCTCTTTTCAGGTCATTGACCAGCTCCTCCCGTGTAGTTCTGGGCTGATTTCTCACCTTTCTTAGGATCATTCAGACCCCACGAGGTGAGATCTTGCATGGAGCCCCAGTCCGAGGGAGATTGACAGTCATGTTTAGCTTCTTCCATTTTCTAATGATTGCTCCAACAGTGGACCTTTTTTCACCAAGCTGCTTGGCAATTTCCCTGTAGCCCTTTCCAGCCTTGTGGAGGTGTACAATTTTGTCTCTAGTGTCTTTGGACAGCTCTTTGGTCTTGGCCATGTTAGTAGTTGGATTCTTCCTGATTGTATGGGGTGGACAGGTGTCTTTATGCAGCTAACGACCTCAAACAGGTGCATCTAATTTAGGATAATAAATGGAGTGGAGGTGGACATTTTAAAGGCAGACTAACAGGTCTTTGAGGGTCAGAATTCTAGCTGATAGACAAGTGTTCAAATATTTATTTGCAGCTGTATCATACAAATAAATAGTTAAAAAATCATATATTGTGATTTCTGGATATTTTTTTATAGATTATGTCTCTCACAGTGGATATGCACCTACGATGACAATTTCAGACCCCTCCATGATTTCCAAGTAGGAGAACTTGCAAAATAGCAGGGTGTTCAAATACTTATTTTCCCTCACTGTATGTAAGGTAAATGAACGTTTCTAATTTAAATGTTTAAAATGTTGGTCCTGAAGCAAATCTAGTTATGCTACAATTATCTTTATAATTGATTTTTTTTTATTTAAATTTAATTTAATATATAATATTATACAAATTATTAAAAATATATTATATTCATTATTTTTTCAGTTTTTTTATATTTAAAAAATGTTATTACATTTATTTTATTATTTTATTTTATTTGTTTTTACATTAAATGGAATGCCAACAGGACATACTTGAACATTTCCAATTTAAACTGCTAGTCCTAAAATTGTTAAGTAATACTAAACAATTAAATTAATTTTAATTTAATATAATATTTTTAAATAATATGTATGATATTGTGTTATATTACACTAGTATTATAATCATTTTTATTTATTTATATTTACTTTAAAGATTATTTTATTAATTACATTATTGTATTGTATTTATTTATTATTATTTACTTATTTATTTGATTTTAAATGGGATGCCAACAAGAAGCCGAACATTTCTAAATAATTAACCCTCATCCTTCCCTCGGGTCATTTTGACCCAAAACTTTTTAATTTTAAGAGTTCATCGGAGTGGTCCAAGACCCTAGGACTTTTGTTGCACTTAAACCACGAATTCACAAAAAAAAAAAAAAAAAAAACATTTTACTGGATTCAGAAAGTTTTGTGGTTGAAATGTAAAAAAGTAACAAATGAATGGAATGCGAGGAATGCTTCAGTACACACAGAAAATTTTAACCCACACCCTAACCCTAACTAAACCCACACTATATTTAAAAACGAACATGAAATCAGCGTGATAAAAATTGCCTAAAATGACAGAAACTGAAAAAAAAAATGAAATAAAATAAGCTTTCTGGACACTTCATTATAATTTTAGGGTTTCGGGTCATTTTGACCTGCGAGGGAAGGATAAGGGTTAAGGAAAAGCATATATCTGCAATAATAGATTCCTATCTGGGAAAAAGTAGATAATTTTCTCAGCAACATAAAAGAGGCTGTGTGAGAAAACAGTAAATCTCAGAAACACAAACCTCCTCAGGAAAAAAAAAATAGTCTGCACAAATAGTTCTGTGTATGAATCCCATACAAACTGTCCTGTCTGAATAGCTATAATTTGTTCAGGTAAATGGACGTCCATGCACTGTGTTGTGGACTATTTTTCATTCACCAAGAACAGATTTCATTTTTGATATTGTGGTCTGTCTTGGTTCAGTGTAGCTCCAGGCAAGTCAACCAAAAGACACAGGGAAAGGCCTCTATAAGTCACACAGGATCCAGTCAGGCATGCACAAAGAGACTTGTGGTCTGGCCATACAGAAGTCCGAGACTAAAGCCAGGCCTTAAAGCCGGTGAGGACAGATCCTCGTGTATTCAGACAATGTGCGTTTGTTTCCGTTTCGAAGTCCACAACATCCCCAGACCACAAAACACCTATAGCATTTGATATCATCTCAAAAACCGCATACACACTGCAGTGTTGAGAGTAACAAGCTGAGTCGCCTAAATTATCATTCATCGTGTCATTCCATCCTGACATTGTGATACAGCAAATTTCATAGCTGTGAAATAGGATGCATGCCAACATTTACTATTGCAAAGTAATATTAGTGACAAAACATTATCTGGCAATGTTTCTGTCATAAGCAAAACTGTTAAAGTTAATACTGACTACACATATGGAGGACTCCTATACCAAAGCCAACTTTTAATTATAAATGACCATATTTAAGAAATGAAAAAATGAAAATTACCCTATGATTTACTCACCCTCAAGTCATCCTATAATAAAATCTGAGTTATATTACAAAAGTCCTGGCTAATCCAAGCTTTATAACGGCAGTGAGTGTTGCTCTGTTTTTGAAGTCCATAAAAAGGGCATCTATCCATCATATAACTGCTCCACACGGCTCTGGGGGGTTAATAAAGGCCTTCTGAAGCAAAACGATGCATATTTAAAACTTTATAAGCCGATCGCCTTCCATGGAAAAAGTGTTGAAAGTGCCTCTCGCCGTTCAAAATGCTTACACTACGTCTGACGAGCGTATCTGGTAGCGTAAGCCTTTGATCGGCAGAGGCTCTTTCAACTCAAAACTTTACTTTATAAAGTTTTAAAAATGGATATTTGTCTTACACAAATGCATCGACTCGCGTCAGAAGGCCTTTATTAACACCCAGAGCCGTGTGGAGCACGGATATGATGGATAGATGCACTTTTATGGACTTCAAAAACAGAGCAACAATCACTGCCGTTATAAAGCTTGGAAGAGCCAGGACTTTTTTAATATAACTCTTTTATATATTTTTTATTTTATTCGTCTGAAAGAAGAATGTCATAGGATGACATGAGGGTGAGTAAATCATGGGCTAATTTTTTAATTTTTAGGCGAACTAACTCTTTAATACATTTTCAGTATTTAATAACATTTTGTTTGGTTTGCTGTGGGCAAGGGATCATGGCAGGGCACTAGCAATAATAACACTAGATTCACTTTTAACCTAATAATAACAACAACAACAACAATAATTTAACTTATTAACTTTATATTTATTAACTTTATACATTGGCTTCACGTTTTCTTTAGAGCAGTTAGCAAACCTGAGTAAACTAAAATGAAATAAATGCATCCACTGTAGACTAGTCTAGACTAGTTAAAAAAAAACAAGCAAATTTATTCCACAAAAATTAATGACCACACACAAGTAATGTCCCACTTCAGCCTACTGAAACACATACATTGTATGAATATGACTAATACTAATTAATAAATAGGCCTATAAGTTAAAGCTATTAAATAGCAGCTTTTGTAACACAAGTAGCCACCACACAGTGAGATAAAGTGGCATTTTGTGGTCATGGCAAATACACAGTACCAACATGAACTGTTAATGAATCATATGACTGCTCCTGATTAGCACAGAATGCATGCAAATCCTTGCTAGCTAACTGTGATTTATTAGTACTTTACTTTTATTTCATGACTTGCGTTGCATGATCGTAGTTTCTCTTGCGCGTAATATAAGAAGTGATAGCCCGCGCTGCCGCGTTTGCGCATGCAGTTGAAGTGTGTATACACGGCTGACAGGACATGAAAGTTCGGTTTTCTAAGGTGAAATAGACACATAGCCTTACAACATATCATCTGACCGCAGATACTGAATTGGGACAACGCGTTTTTCTCAGGCACTCCGCGACCCATTCAGAACAATGGGTCTTGTGGTGCCCCCATCAGCACTTGGTGCCCTATGCGCAGCCCGTGATGCGCGTGGTGGGAGCGGTGGCACTGAGCTTGAGCGATCACCCAAGTCACGTGACTAGCACTTAGTTAGTGTATATTTGGTAAATAATATTATTATAATAATATTTAGTAAAAAATACAGCTCTTGTTAGTTGTTAAAAGTGTACTAATTGCTATTCAATCAAATATCAAGGAAGAAAAAAATTATGTTGTGGCATCAGGTGAAGTGAGAGCTGGGCTGGGGCAGCAGGGGGCGACATGAGAGGATTGCGGTGCGAACCGTGGGTGGTGTATCTCGTTTTTTCGGTTCGGTTTGAATATCGTTACACCCCTAATAGTTAAACTATTATACTATATATACCAGGGGCGTAGCCAGCGATTATTAGCCACTATTACCCCTTTTCCACCAAAGCAGTGCTAGAGCTAGATCGGAGCCAGAGCCTAGTTTCAAATCGGTTCTTTGTGTTTCCACACCCAAAGCCCCAGCTCCGAGCCAGGAAAAGTGGTTCTTAAGTAGCACCAAAACATTGCTGGGCTAGAACAGGGCTAGAAGTAAGAACCGATTACGTCATGCGCTGGGGGCGGGGTCAACAAGACCAACACAGACTTGAGATCCGCCATTGTTGAAATAGCAGCTAATGGAGCTAACAGCTGCTGCTCGTTTGTAATCTCCGTCTATACAAATTACGGCGAACTGCACGAATGTGTTGGATTCGCTGTGTTTACGTTGTGTTTTAATGACGACGTAGGATCGTAAAGCCATGTGAATCAATAGTAACGCAACGTTTGCAGTGTTGATGGAAGGCTTGTTGGCAGCGGTGCTGTGCAGAGGCCGATCGCCGTATGATAACGAGTCCAGCGAGAGCACACGACTCCTTCACTCATGCGTTTTTTTAAATATTATACGTGGATCGGTCTGCGCAGCGCCGATGCATCTCGAACAAGCCTGGTGTGTATGTTTTTCCCGCTAGCGTTGCTGAGAAAGATGAGACGTATACAGTGACGTAAGACCTGGCTCTGTTGTGGCTCTCTAGCCTGTGAAAAAGCAAACGGTTCTTAGCAGGCTCCTCAGTTGAGCCAACTATGAACTGGGACTAGCTCTGGCTCCGATCTAGCTCTAGCACTGCCTTGGTGGAAAAGGGGTATGTGATGACTAGGCCCCTCCAGTTTATTATACAAATATAATAATATTTGTTAAATAACAGTTGTTTCAATTATTGTAACGTAATTACAAAATTTTTATAGCATCTCAAATACTAAAATAAATCAAATGTACTTTTTTTACAGTCTATGGTTTTTGCATAATGCTTGATGAGTTTGATTGACAGCTGTGTTAGGCAATCAGGTGTCAGCCTGTCTCATGTATGTCGCACGGCTCGCACCTGTGAGTTCATGAAGTGTGTTTACCTATTCACTTACCCTATAAATTGCAGTTGTGTGATAGATAAACAGCAGCGATGCATAATTCTATAAAAAGGATTAACGCGGGAGAGAACCCATCCATCAGGCCGCAAGTAACGTTAAGACTTTTCAATTCCAAGCGCGCGTTCAGTCTGTAAAGCCGGGAAACACGCCATCAGTATCTGTCAGTTGTGATAGTGTAGGGGTAAGGTGTGTGGTGCTAGGTTTTGACGCAATTTGACCTGAGGTTCGAATCCGCCTTTTGCAGAACTATCTGTACTTCCTTTTCCCATCACATATCAGATCGGAAAGGCATTTATTTTCATTTAAAAATTAAGAAAATATTTGTGGAAAGTGGAAATAAAGTGTCTAACGTTTGTTGTAACCGCTGCTCGTGTTTTGTATGTGGACAGGTTGTAGCTAGAGTTTTGGTTTATGTTGACAGTGATAGTGACCCCCCCCCCCCCCCCCCCCCGCGTGAAAGTGCCCGCTCACTTTTGCGCAGGCCCGACCAAAAATAAAATTCTGCCTACGCCACTGATATATACTATTATACAGATACTATTATAGTTTTAATTAATAGTTTGAATTCATTGCATGTTTTTATCATTTTTATTTTGGTTGTATACATGTCATTTTATTTTTATGTCAATATAGTTTTTAATTATCATTTCAGTTTTAGTTATTTTAGTACATTAAGTTAAACATAATGGCATAGTATTGTAACAGTAGACCATAATTATGATGCATGTTAGGGCTGCACAATATATCGGAAATATCGAAATATCGCAAATGTACATTAATGTAAGGGTACGCGATATCTGAATGATTTTAATAGGCTACTTCAACATTGTGAAAAATGTATGTTTTAGGTCGACGCATATAGCAGAGAATACACTGGGCACATGACTGTTACTTATGTGACTTGTTTGACGTTAAAAAGAGTTATTAAACGCAATAACTTGCGAAAAACAACTCCTTGCAGTCTCGTGCTGTCTGCTGTTTGACACACACACCCACACACACCGAAACGTGTCTTGTTACACACTCTAACTGTCAAATACACACACAGTTATGTCAAAATGGCTGTCTTGATGACTATTCATGTAAACACAGTCGGTTATGCTTTAAAGGTGCCCTAGAATGAAAAATTGAATGAACCTTGCCATAGTTAAATAACAGGAGTTCAGTGCATGTAAATCACATACAGTGAGTCTCAAACACCATTGCTTCCTCCTTCATATGTAAATCTCGTTTGTGGAAAACACCACGGAAAAATAGGCAAATCTCAACGTAACACCGAGAGTGATGCAATCGTCGGGATCATTAATATGTACGCCCCCCAACATTTGCATATGCCAGCACATGTTCACTGTCAGGCGAAACTGCGCAGCCGTATCATCTCTGCAGGTAAACAAGCGTCACGCGAGGATAGTGAGCATGGCAGATCATGGAAACAAATGTTATGTGCAGGGGATGTGAAGATGTTTCATACTCTTCCCACAGATAAAACATGTCAACAGGCATGGTTGATGTTTATTTATAATCGGATACCGCAACAATTTAATTCAAAGTTGTTAGTTTGCTCAGCCCATTTCACCACGGACAGTTTTTCAAACCTGGGACAATCAAGCAGGCTTTGCTCAGCGTCCGACACTGAAGAAAGGGGCAATTCCAACCATATTCCTGCAAGCAGTAAGTGATTTTCTAAACAATTCCTGATTAAATTGAAAGTTTCTTAGAGAGACAACATTAACAATAATATCCCCGTTGTTGTCTAGATCCAACACAAGATGCTAGTACATTTACATTTAGTCATTTAGCAGACGCTTTTATCCAAAGCGACTTACAAATGAGAGCAATAGAAGCAACTAGAACAGTCAAAGGCTACAGTATGCAAGTGCTGTAACAAGTCTCAGTTAATCTAACACAGAACACACAGGACACAGAAAATGAATTGAATGTTAAGTGCTATTCTTGATTGGTCAGGTGCTGCTGGAAAAGACGTGTCTTTAGCTGTTTTTTGAAAATGGCTACAGAGTCGGCTGCTCGAATTGAGAGGCAGGTCATTCCACCAGGTGGGGGCGGTCCAGGAAAAGGTCCGTGAGAGTGATTTCATGGCTCTTTGGTATGGCACCACAAGGCGTCGTTCACTGGCAGAACGTAAGCTCCTGGAGGGTGTGTAAGTCTGAACAAGCGAGTTTAGGTATATTGGTGCAGAGCCAGTGGTTGCTTTGAAGGCGAGTACCAGTGTCTTGAATTTGATGCGAGCGGCTATTGGCAGCCAGTGGAGACTGATGAAGAGCGGTGTGACGTGCGCTCTCTTCGGCTCATTAAAGATCACCCTCGCCGCTGCGTTCTGGATCAGTTGCAAGGGTTTGATAGTGCATGCCGGAAGACCCGCTAGAAGAGCATTACAGTAGTCCAGTCTGGAGAGAACAAGAGCTTGGACCAGGAGTTGTGTACAGTAACAGTAGGATACTAGTACAGTAACAGTAGGATAATCCAAGTAGCTTACATAACTAAATGGCTAAATAAATCGACTTTTAAATCAGTACTCTACTGTCAAACTCAAACGTTACTGTACAAACAACATATTTAAGCGCTACCCAGTTCAGTTTGTGATTGAAAGTGAAGACGCTATCATTGTAAAATCATACAGGGACACATTACAATAATTAAAATGTTTTTACAATGCTAATAAAGTTGTGACTGCTGATGTGTATATTTAATGCTATATGCTAGTTATCATTTAGGCTGAAGTTCTGGTATGGACGTAATGATCTTGCAGGTTCCTAATTAAATTAAAGACTTAATTTACCATTCAGAAGCGTTCATTTCCAATCTCAAAACATGTTGTTGTTCCTCAAAATCTACATCTTCGTCAGAAACAGGCTCAAACATATAAGGTTGAATGCCTAATCGTCATGACGGTCAGTATAGACATGCCTGCTATCATTGAGCCGCAGTGAAACAGCCAATCAGAGCAGAACTCTGCATTAATATTCATGACCCTTCCAAATAAGGCAAAAACAGACCATTTCATCCTGGGGAAGATTTCTAGAGTTGTAAATGGACCTGTAAAACCGTATCTGGACAATTATTGACCTTAAATAAGCCACATACCCTCTATGTAGATACCAGAAAACTATTTAAAATGTTGTTTCGAATCATTCTAGGGCACCTTTAAGTGAACGATATCCGTTGGGGAAAGAAATAGATTTTTCTGACGACACGCAAATTAAAGAACACAGACGCAGCCGGATCATTTCCATAATGACCAACACAATCTACCAAGAGCAGCGCAAATTAGCATCTGGTTTAAGACGTTTTTTGGGCGGTAAATTATGGCGCAAATACCAGTAAATTGACGAGTGCAAACCTTAGTAAATCACCTTGCATGATTCATTTAAATACTCTCCTCCCGTAAATTTTGCATCTGAAAAAGAATGCAATATGCAATAAAGGTCAGCCACAAAAATAAGCATGCCTGCGCCTTTTCAGTGCTAATTTGTCACTGAGCGTCCTTAGTAAATCCTGACAGTAGTTGTGTAACGCCAAAAGTGGGTTTGCGCTGGTGCAAGCTGTTAGTAAATGGTCACTGTAAACTGTTACTATAGAGATGAAGAGTCTTTATAATTTGTTAACATGAAAAAGAAAATGGGTTTGAAATCACGTGAGGGTGAATAAACAATGACAGATTGGACATTTTTGGCTGAAATATTCCTATAGGCAGACATGTGACAAGCGCATTTAGTCAGTGTGAATGTGTCCGTAAATTTTTAACATTCCCAATTGTGATATTGCAGCAATCTGGCAAAGACACAGTGGATGACACCGCTGCAAAGTTTCCCCCGAGCGTGCAACAAAGAGGAACGGCGCATTTCTGTGTGAACTAATCCCGATGATTGACACTCTGTTTACCTGCAACCCTTTAGAGCCTAGAAAGTGAATAGATCTCCTGTCAGCGCTTTCCTTATCTAGCCCTCTTTCCACTAGTTCAATATTTTCTGCAGCCACCTGCCAAAAACACACGCTCACAAACAATAAATCTCATGTATGGCTTACTCAACACCTGCACTTTACCTTCTTCTTTTTAAATGACACTTCACGCATCTACAGAAATATTTGCTCTCCTTTGAGGACGTGGCCACGGTTTCTCTCTCGCACTCATCCATGATGGTTCTGCCACAACTTCTGATATGCACACAGACTGGGGAAGACAAACAAGCCTCGAAGCAGCATGGATCCCGAGGCTCTGCTGGAGAACAGGTAAACTCACTGCAGATTACTGCCAGCTCTAGAAATGGAAACATCTCATTTTATCAATCACTTCTTTTCTTCGTCTTCACACAGGCATCAAAGGGGATTTAAGAGCGCTGAAAGAGCTGTTAGTGGCGTTTGGGTCGATAGATGTTTTATTGGGGGGGAAAAATTGGTGTAGAAACTATTTTCACACTGTAATTGCTTTGATTTTCTAGCAATTTCTAAGAAATAGCAAAAAACTATGGAAGCTCATGACATGTAATATGCAAAATGGCTATGTATTTCTGCATTTACATTTATATTTTCCATACCAAACGTGCAACATTTGGAGCAAAATGATAATTCAAATTCAATAATATCCTCCTGGGACCCAGAATTTTTTTTATTTTTTAGAGCATAAGAAACAAATGGGAATTATTATTATTTTTTTTTTATTATATTTTATTCATATGTTATATGTGCTCTGTAGTTGACACCAGGACTAAAAAATAAAATGACATGAAATTGCATGTATCGACAAAAACAATGGGATTTATTTTTAATTCACCAATCAATTTTTAGGTTTCAGTATTTTTTTTTTTTTTTTTTTTTACAAACTTTGTTTAAAGATGATTCTGAACTATGTTATGAAAAATATAACGGAATGCATTGATACACCATTTTACTTTATGCAATATGTGGGTAAAATGGACATACTTGGATTTTCCCATTCAATACAATGTATCTATTCACTGCATCTAATATTCATGATAAACATCTCATATTAATGTGTTCTTGGTGCAACATGTAATGAAAATAGAAGTGTAATAATTGGCAACATTTTCATAATAATATCCAATATTTCATAGGAATATTTATATGTAATTTCTTTCCTTATTCACTTGTGTCTCCAAAATGCCTGATAAACATGATTTACAGTGGACATTTATGAAATCAATGCCCTGTTTCGTAACAGAAAGTCATATTTTGATTAGAAACCCCATAACATTTCCCTGAGATGTTGATTTATAACAAACAATTTGAAAATTAATCCGACTTAAATTATAATTACAAAATATAGCTGCGAGCAGCCATTAAAGGGCTCAAGCGCAAAGAAGCCAATAAGACATGCCAACATGGCTGGAAGGGTCAGACCAACTGCAACAATGAGCAATTAAAGGCATTTTAAGATGATTTTAGGCAAAATGGCTGAAAAATCATATATACAGTCACTAATAATATGATTTAATGGTTTATCACTTTCGACCAATAGGTGGTGCAGTTACGAAAAAGATGTGGTGTGGTCAGAGTGAGGTGACAATGACACATGCAAAGTTTGGTGTCATTATGTCAAAGTATTGCAGAGATACAGCCTCAAGAGTCATTTTTGCATCATGCCTCAACTTCGTCGCTGCGGTATATGAAAACGGTTTTGTCTACTGAAACAAAATTAATAATTTTTTGCTGTCATAGTCTGAAGATGTTACGATTCGATTTTGGTGAAAATCAGACAAAGGGTCTAGAGGAGTTTGAAAAAGTAGGTTTGTAAAGGAAATCAAAATGGCGAACAGGAAGTTTGGCCAAATATGGTAAAATTGGGGTCTATGTTCTTGGCATGAACCAAGGAATCTATTAAAACCAGTTTTATGACAATAATCAAATTTAATCAGCAGTTATTAGCATTTTTGGAAAATTATAACTTTTGTCCACAAGGTGGCGCTTGCCCAAAACATTTTGAGAACTGTCAGGGCTTGGTGCCGAAGACACATGCCGAGTTTCGATATGATACTCCAATGCATTCATAAAATATACACTGTAAAAAAAAAATTGGGGGAACATTTTTGAAAATTGATCATTACATATTGGCCCAATAAATGACTTCCAAATAATTATCCCCATGCAAAAAGATGCATTGTACTAATCATAGCTTAAGGTCTTCACTCAAAATTAAAATTGTATATTCACCAACATTAATGCCACTTTGCAGGTTTTTAGCCTATGCAGTGCCAAGTTTTATTCATCCCATTAAGACATCCTGTTATGCAGAAGACTTCTTGACTTCTTGAATATTCAGAGTTTTTCCTTATTGAAAATAAGGTATTTTCACCAAATATCCTGTGTTGGAATTTACTTGTTAATAAAGTAACATGATAAAATGTCAACCCTGTTGTCTGTGTTCTGTATTTTGCTTAATATATTTATGTTTTTAGTCATTTTTGTCTTTTGGGACAGTGAGAAATAAACAATTGTGACTACAATTTAAAACATTTAATTGGACCAATCTCACAGTTTCACTGTAAAACATTTCTCCAATTCAAAATGTTCTAGTGACCGATCACATCTACATTTTTTAGTTGGCCAAATTGAATTTCTGTGAATTACATTTTATCAATTCACAGAAATTCAATTTGGAAAAATTTAGATGTGATCGGTCACTAGAAAATTTTAAATTGGAGAGACCTGACATTTGTTACAGTGTTGGTAAATTACATTTTTCCATTGGCTCAACACATTATTTCTAATTGAGCCCATGTTAACAAACTGTTGCCACAATGGATAAAATTCAATTCACATAAATTCAATTTGACCAATTTAAAAATTTAGATGTGACCGTTCACTAGAAAATTTTGAATTGGAGAGGCCTTACATTTTTTACAGTGTAGCACTTTTTGACAAAATTTTAAATGGCCGACACCCAAAATGGTTGATATGGGAAAATTGGGTATGGTATGGCTCAGCGTGATGCCCCAAATCTAAAGAGAAAAGTTTTGTGATTTTTGGCTAAAGCATTCTGAAGTTATAATTAAAAATATAAAATTTTTGCATCTCTGGACCACTAGGTGGCACTGTGTCGAAACGCTGCAGGCAGCCTCAAATCATGGCTGTCATAACACACACCAAGTTTGGTTAGAATATGCCAAAGTGTTGAGGAGATATAGCCTGACATTCATTTTTGTGGGCACATTGTCAAATTCATTTGTGAGTTATTCGAGAACAGTTTGACTTGAATCTAATATCGTTTGGTCAGCATAGTCTAAAGATGATCAGGTTCAATTTTCGTGAAAATTGGAGCAATGGCCTAGGAGGAGTTCGAAAAAGTGGCGGAAAGAATTTCATGACGTCAAATGACGTCATAGGGGTGCAATCGAATCGTCATGAGCCAAGGTTTCTAGCCCTTATGGTTCAAAAGTTATTAGCATAAACATGAGTGCAACTTTGGACAGGTGGTGGCGCTAGAGGGATTGATTTAGAGACTTCAAATTTGCTATGGTGACAGATCCGACTGTCCTCTATGAGTGTGCCAAATTTCACAACTTTCCCGCAAGCGTAAACTCCCGCAAAACTCCAAGACAGAATGATAATAATAATAGGAACGCTAACAATTTCAATAGGTGAATACCTTCGGTGCTTGCCCCTTAATATTATCATATTTCCATAAGAGTGCTAAACATTAATGTCAGCCATTTTTAAGGACCAAGAAGAAGTTGTTGTCCTGGTGAAACCTCCAAACATTTGGTATATCTGCAAAGCCCCGAATGTGCTCTTTACAGGACATGTATGATGTCAGAGACATTTACTAAAATATAATGTCCACTACAGTGGACAAAAGTCTATTCGTGGGGGCCCAGAAGGATATCATTTACATTTGCTATTCCTACAGTAGCTTTCACCATTTAAACATATTTGAAAAAAATTTAAGTCGCAAAAGTACAATTAAAATGTATTACAGAAACGATTAGATATGCTTAACATGTTCAAGCAAAAATGGTAGCAAAGTTATACTTAATGAACATCGGATTGCATTTTCAATTCCATATTGAATTTTGCTACATTCATATTGCGGGACATATAAATATGTGTCAATGCAATTAAGAAAAATAACATTTAAATGATCATTTTGCTTCATTTTTTGCATTTTAAACATCTAATAATTTCAGTAATAAATTTTCATTTTGCACTTATAATTTTGAACATATATTTTAAAGATTAATATGTTAAAACTAGTGTAGGAAATAGAAATTGTAAATTATAATATTGAATTTAAATGAGCATTTTGCTCAAAACATTGCCATTTTCACTCATAAATTGCTAGTAAATTGCAAACAATTACAAAGAAACAGCAAGTAACGCATTGAATTAAACTTGAAATTTTAGGGGGAAAAAATGGAATAGTATTTTCTTGTCAAATGTACAACAATAATCTTTGCTTCATGTACAAATTAGAAAAATCATTTTTAACAGCGCAGTTAGGGTTAGTGGTTTGAACTGACCTCCAACCGCTTCTATATTATAGATATTAGAGTATAGTATTTTACACATTAAATAACGTCAATGAAGTGCATAGCAGCAGGGAGCGAACTCAACTTGCCATGAGTCCTCGATAATTGCTGTACTGTCCATGAAAATTGGACATAATTAACAGACAAGGCCCGAGATGATTGGAAACAAGATCAACAGAGGCCTCGGGTTGAGACGGGTATTATCACGCACTCGAGCGTGAAACGAAGGCCCTAATTGTTCTTTAAGATATAAATGGAAAGATTTTCAAAGCATTAAAGGGCAAATCTAGAGCTCAGATTTGAGGATTGAAAAAAACGACAAGCATACAGATTTGCTCCAAAACGACACTCGACATTTTCCATATTGAGGGATTTCGTGCTGAACGTTGCATACACAATGCTTAATTGCTTTTGTAAAACAATTGGGGATTGAAATCCCACATCATTATTCCTCCTGCAGATGGAAAAAAAACAGTTGACACCAGGGTTGTTGGAGTGTATTCAATAGTCATTTGCCACTTGGCTGTTGGATTTCTTCAGACTGCAAATGTGCAATTAAGTACAAACCTCACCAGCCTCACCAGCGACCCTGAGGATACCGAAGCGCCATACTCGCTCAATGAACACGCAGAGCCTCGGTCAGCAAACGGCTTACTTGCGCTCTGGCTTACTGAGCATTATGGGCACAAATTCGCCAACGTCATGTTGCTTGTCTTGTATGATTCCAAAGCTAATTAAAACGCACTGCCACGGGAGACTGTGCAGAAATATTAGCACCGTGCAAACGACATGCGACATTAGTCTCAGAGCAATTTCTCAAATGCCACTCATCAATCAAACTGAACACGAGAGTGTGGCAAGATGGGACGATGATGTCACACTTAGAGATGTGCACAAATACACACTTTCCAAATCAACCGCGAAGCTCTGTTTAATTAAGCTTGTTTAGGGTCACGTCCGCCAGACATCGATCAGACGCATTTCTTAAGGGATGTTCACATAAGATGTGTTCTTGCATTCAAAAACAGCTGGAAGGAGAGGCATCAACCGAACACATCCAAGACCAACAAATGCTGACAAGTTTTTGTGTATAAATTCATAGCTATGCAGTATATCTAAAATTGTTTAAATATAGATTTTTTTACAGATATTTACAAACATATTATGGGCCATAGAAAATGAGAAATTATACACAGATAAATTTATGTTTTGAACAAAATATTTTTAGGGCTGTTAATGTCTTTAAAGCTACACTGTGTAACTTTTTTTGTTTATTCTTAGCTAAAACACTTAGTTCTTTCAAAAATATAAGTGCTCATTAATGTATATTTACTTATTTCAAGTTATAAAGTATTCTCGTAAGTTTATAATATGCCATTGAAAATACATACGGGTAAGGGGTTCGAATGGGGGTTGCCATGTTGCCCCTCCATCTTGAAAGTACATTATCCAAAGAGGGACATACCTGTAAATTCAAGCTTCGCCTTTCGCGTTTTAACACTCGATGGCACCGTGTCTGGATTGAACTGGAAGCCATGTTAATCTTGGACTAAATTGGCCACCGTAGGAGTTAAAACTAAATCGGAATTGGGAGGAACAGAACCTAATATTTATTGGATGGTCATATACCTTTTCACCGCTAGATGGGGGAAAATATCACACAGTGTAGCTTTAAAACATTGCTTTGGAATGCTGTGGGAAAAGAGATATGAACAAATCTGAATTGAAAATTTCACATTTTCAATGTGAAGGTTATTTCATCCCAAAATTGAAATCCCAGTGAAAATATATGCCAGTTGTTTAATTTAGGAAACAACTTGTCACCTTTAACGTCATGCTTAATATTTTTCCTCTCATAGTATTGGTTTTTAGATGAACGACAGATGGAATGATTGACAGACAGAGGGAATGACGTACGGACGGATGGATGGACAAACGGATGGATGGACGGATGGATGGACGGATGGATGGACGGACGGATGGACGGACGGACGGACGGACGGATGGACGGATGGACGGACGGATGGATGGATGGATGGATGGATGGATGGATGGATGGATGGATGGATGGATGGATGGAACAATATAGACAGATAGATAGACAGACAGACAGACAGACAGACAGACAGACAGACAGACAGACAGACAGACAGACAGATAGACAGATAGATAGATAGATAGATAGATAGATAGATAGATAGATAGATAGATAGATAGATAGATAGATAGATAGATAGATAGATAGATAGATAGATAGATAGATAGATAGATAGATAGATAGAAGGACTGACTGACAGATAGAATGACAGACAGACAGTTAATGCAGTTAATGCCAAATTGTCATGGCTAGACGACTGGGTCAGAGCATCTCCATTGTTCCCGGTCTGCAGTGGTCAGTCTCTATCAAAAGTACTCCAAGGAAGGAACAGTAGTGAACCGGCGACAGGGTCATGGGCGGCCAAGGCTCATTGATGCACGTGGGGAGTGAAGGCTGACCCGTGTGGTCCGATCAAACAGACGAGCTACTGGAGCTCAAATTGCTCAAGAAGCTAATGCTGGTTCTGATAGAAAGGTGTCACAGTTTGTCGTGTATGGGGCGGCATAGCCGCAGACCAGTCAGGGTGCCCATGCTGACCCCTGTCCACCGCGAAAGAGCCAACAGTGGCACGTGAGCATCAGAACTGGACCACGGAGCAATGGAAGAAGGTGGTCTGGTCTGATGAATCATGTTTTCTTTTACATCCCGTGGATGGCCGGGTGCGTGTGCGTCTCTTACCTGGGGAACACATGACACCAGGATGCACTATGGGAAGAAGGCAAGCCGGCGGAGGCAGTGTGATGCTTTGGGCAATGTTCTGCTGGGAAACCGTGGGTCCTGCCATCCATGTGGATGTTACTTTGACACGTACCACCTACCTAAGCATTGTTGCAGACCATGTACACTCTTTCATGGAAACGGTATCCCTGGTGGCTGTGGCTCTTTCAGCAGATAATGCGCCGACACAGAACAAAAATGGTTCAGGAATGGTTTGAGGAGCACAACAATGGGTTTGAGGTGTTGACTTGGCCTCCAAATTCCACAGATCTCAATCCAATCGAGCATCTGTGGGATGTGCTGAACAAACAAGTCCGATCCATGGAGGCCCCACCTCGTAACTTACAGGACTAAAAGGATCTGCTAACATCTCCAGATACCACAGCACACCTTCAGGGGTCTAGTGGAGTCCATGCCTCGACGGGTCAGGGCTGTTTGATGGAATTGTGAGACTGATTGTGAGACAGACAAACAGACAGATAGATAATATAACTGCAAGCATCATATATATTTGTAAAAAATTAAATAAATAAAAAAACAGTTTGAAAACCCCTGATCTAGTCGACCATCCTGATCCATCCTTAGATCACATTCACATCATGTAGTACAACAATCCGTTAAAGCAGGACAATTGCTACATTATTAATATTTGAGATCATTATCAGGATACAAAAGACTTCTTAAGAAAGTATGTCACCGAGGTCAACATGAAGAATTACATTTCAAATTAGAAATGTGCAATCATTTCAAATGATGTGCCAATCTATAATAACTCGCCCCGGCTGATAATGAAATTATTCATGTTTTAGAAGGATTTCTCCAATCCAGATTGGCCTGAAATCCAATTATGCGTTTGCCCAGTGGAGAACATTTTTCATGAGAAAAAAAAAAAAAGGAATGAGAAGTTAATAATGTACTACCAACTGTTCTGTTAAACAGTTCAAAAATTATGCCAGTATGCAATATGTTGTCTGGCTTTAGACCGGCAAAGAAGTAGCCAAGGTCAAAGCCTATAGGATACAAAATATGCAACTTCTCCATAAAAGATTTGACAGCAGATCAATGGTCTCAGAAGCCCTGCATCAAGCCTTTTTATTTTTAATGGCATTAGTCGGTATTCTATTCAGCACATTTCCTGTTGTGGGATTTGGCTAAAACCAACTTAGCTTATTTTATTGCTAAATAATATTACTATCATTCAGGCAATTAAGCTGAAATTGTTTTTGAAACACACACATTACAACCTCACCTTACAAATGCCATTTTCAGAGTGTGTTTTTACTGTAAAAAGCATTTGAGGCTTCTGTTAAGTGTAAGTCTTCAGTGTCTGAATCTGATTAACTCAAAGAGGAAATAACCGATCACCTCTCCACAACTGTGTGAATCTGTGGCGCTTCAAGAAAGGCCCTTGTTTTCATGGTGCATTTTGACTGACAGGCTCCAAACACTCGGCTCTCCTTGAGTGTCCATTCTCCACACGTAATTACCCATAATCACTTGTACATCCTGAGGAGGATTTGCTCCAGTGAAAGGCTTCGGGGGCCAGGGACAAATCCAGGCCTTTCTCTGCTCTAAGTGGCAAAATCAGAGGGGGAAAAAAGAGAAAATCAATGTGGTCAACAGCTCGATGGGTCACACATACCTTCATCTGAGCGTGCCTTTCATCCTCTATATGCTTAACAGCGCTACACTTTTCATTTTCTTTGCGAGACCTTCATCCACAATTACTCCTCAGTGCTCGCTTTCCCATTGCCATCCCCTTAAAGCATTAAGGTGGTGTGTAACAGCCTCACTGAACACTGATGCCGGGCAATTATTTCACATCCAGCTATGTCAGCGTTTATATTCCTATTCACTGTTAGAATTCAAACATGATTTCCACAGACAAAATTGCACACTATTCACTATTCTAGAGCAACATGTTAAATGCATGAAATATTAATGATTTTGTGAATAGCCTGTAAATGAAGCTCATAAATCAAAGATCAATATTACGCTGATATATCACAGTTCATGATATTGATAAATGAAAAATGAATGATTTATCATCTCAACAATAAAGATTTTATCCAACTTCATCAAAAAAAGATTAATTTGTAGCAACTGTCAAAATATTATACAGTATATATACAGATGCTGGTCATATAATTAGAATATCATCAAAAAAGTTGATTTATTTCACTAATTCCATTTAAAAAGTGAAATGTATATTATATTCATTCATTACACACAGACTGATATATTTCAAATGTTTATTTCTTTTAATTTTGATGATTATAACTGACAACTAAGGAAAATCCCAAATTCAGTATCTCCGAAAATTTGAATATTGTGAAAAGGTTCAATATAGAAGACGGTGCCACACTCTAATCAGCTAATTAACTCAAAACAACTGCAAAGGCCTTTAATGGTCTCTCAGTCTAGTTCTGTAGGCAACACAATCATGGGGAAGACTGCTGACTTGACAGTTGTCCAAAAGACGACCATTGACACCTTGCACAAGGAGGGCAAGACACAAAAGGTCATTGCAAAGGAGACTGGCTGTTCAAGCACATTAATAGAGAGGCGAAGGGAAGGAAAAGATGTGGTAGAAAAAAGTGTACAAGCAATAGGGATAACCGCACCCTGGAGAGGATTGTGAAACAAAACCCATTCAAAAATCCGGGGGAGATTCACAAAGTCAGTGCTTCAAGAACCACTACTCACAGACGTATGCAAGACATGGGTTTCAGCTGTCACATTCATTGTGTCACTCTCCTTGTGTCAAGGAGAGGCACACAATCCACGTTGCTTGAGGTTCAGTGTAAAGTTTCCAGTCAGTGATGGTTTGGGGTGCCATGTCATGTGCTGGTGTTGGTCCACTGTGTTTTTTGAGGTCCAAGGTCAACGCAGCCATACAGGGAGTGCAGAATTATTAGGCAAGTTGTATTTTTGAGGATTAATTTTACAACATTAATAATTAAACAACAACCATGTTGTCAATGAACACAAAAAACTCATTAATATCAAAGCTGAATATTTTTGGAAGTGGTTTTTAGTTTTAGCTGTTTTAGGGGGATATCTGTGTGTGCAGGTGACTATTACTGTGCATAATTATTAGGCTTAAACTTAACAAAAAACAAATTTATACCCATTTCAATTATTTATTTTTACCAGTGAAACCAATATAACATCTCAACATTCACAAATATACATTTCTGACATTCAAAAACCAAACAAAAACAAATCAGTGACCAATATAGCCACCTTTCTTTGCAAGGACACTCAAAAGCCTGCCATCCATGGATTCTGTCAGTGTTTTGATCTGTTCACCATCAACATTGCGTGCAGCAGCAACCACAGCCTCCCAGACACTGTTCAGAGAGGTGTACTGTTTTCCCTCCTTGTAAATCGCACATTTGATGATGGACCACAGGTTCTCAATGGGGTTCAGATCAGGTGAACAAGGAGGCCATATCATTAGATTTTCTTCTTTTATACCCTTTCTTGCCAGCCACGCTGTGGAGTACTTGGACGCATGTGATGGAGCATTGTCCTGCATGAAAATCATGTTTTTCTTGAAGGATGCAGACTTCTTCCTGTACCACTGCTTGAAGAAGGTGTCTTCCAGAAACTGGCAGTAGGACTGGGAGTTGAGCTTGACTCCATCCTCAACCCGAAAAGGCCCCACAAGCTCATCTTTGATGATACCAGCCCAAACCAGTACTCTACCTCCACCTTGCTGGCGTCTGAGTCGGACTGGAGCTCTCTGCCCATTACCAATCCAGCCACGGGCCCATCCATCTGGCCCATCAAGACTCACTCTCATTTCATCAGTCCATAAAACCTTAGAAAAATCAGTCTTGAGATATTTCTTGGCCCAGTCTTGACGTTTCAGCTTGTGTGTCTTGTTCAGTGGTGGTCGACTTTCTGCCTTTCTTACCTTGGCCATGTCTCTGAGTATTGCACACCTTGTGCTTTTGGGCACTCCAGTGATGTTGCAGATCTGAAATATGGCCAAACTGGTGGCAAGTGGCATCTTGGCAGCTGCACGCTTGACTTTTCTCAGTTCACGGGCAGTTATTTTGCGCCTTGGTTTTTCCACACGCTTCTTGCGACCCTGTTGACTATTTTGAATGAAACGCTTGATTGTTCGATGATCACGCTTCAGAAGCTTGGCTATTTTAAGACTGCTGCATCCCTCTGCAATATATCTCACTATTTTTTACTTTTCTGAGCCTGTCAAGTCCTTCTTTTGACCAATTTTGCCAAAGGAAAGGAAGTTGCCTAATAATTATGCACACCTGATATAGGGTGTTGATGTCATTAGACCACACCCCTTCTCATTACAGAGATGCACATCACCTAATATGCTTAATTGGTAGTAGGCTTTCCAGCCTATACAGCTTGGAGTAAGACAACATGCATAACGAGGATGATGTGGTCAAAATACTCATTTGCCTAATAATTCTGCACTCCCTGTATACCAGGAAGTTTTAAAGCACTTCATGCTTCCTGCTGCTGACCAACTTTATGGAGATGCAGATTTCATTTTCCAACAGGACTTGGGCCCTGCACACAGTGCCAAAACAACCAGTACCTGGTTAAAGGACCATGGTATCCCTGTTCTTAATCGGCCAGCAAACTCGCCTGACCTTAACCCCATAGAAAATCTATGGGGTATTGTGAAGAGGAAGATGCGATATGCCAGACCCAACAATGCAGAAGAGCTGAAGGCCACTATCAGAGCAACCTGGGCTCTCATAACACCTGAGCAGTGCCACAGACTGATCGACAAAAGGAGCCCCAAATAAGTATTGAGTTCTGTACATGCTCATACTTTTCATGTCCATACTTTTCAGTTGGCCAAGATTTCTAATAATCATTTCTTTGTATTGGTTTTAAAGCTACACTATGTAACTTTTCTGTCCCTTAGAAGTCGCCTGTTCAAAACAAAGGTGTAGTTTGATGATGCCACATTTGAGCGTAGAATCTCGGGACATGTGGTCTTCACCTCACAGCCGGTGGAAAAGAGTCAGGATAGGACTCGGGCAGAAATCATGTTCATAGATGCGATTATTAACATTACTGTAATATGAAGCAGAGCAGGACCAAGTGTTGTGGAGCTGAGGAAGGCCGCAGGAGCGATTGAAGAGCGGGACTGTTATTATGGCATAGTCACCGGCGGGACTTTTATTATGACACGGTCGCCGTCGCCACTTCCACTTTTCCAGTCATGAGTATGAGGTAACGCAGCTCTGTTTATCGTATTAGATATATTTTAGTCTGTTGATGACGTTACTCTGCCGTTCTCTCGGCGGCTGCTATGACACTTCTTCACACTGCAGTGAGAGTACCGCGTTTTTGCTAAATAAAACCGGTAACCGAGGGTAACGCAGATATGACGCAATCGACAGGCGACTCCAAGTTTTTATCCAAGCTTACTCTATTTATAAGATATAATTCACCCAAAAATGTAAATTTTGTCATCATGTACTCACCCTCATGTCATTTTGTTTAACTTCATCAACAAGCACAATATCAATACCCCGATAAAAACAACACAACACAAATTAAGATATTTTTATGAAACCTAAGAGCTTTCTGTCCCTCCATTTAAAGTCCATTCCTCTAAAACTTAAAATATCCAAAAAATGTCATAAAGGCATCGTAAAAATAAATAATCGAGTGTTTAGCGGTTAACCACCAAACCGCATGATTTGTTTGCTCCTTCACCGCAGTAAGACAAAATCCCATACGTCACAGCCCTATACATGAGACACTTGTTGCACACTGCATTGAGCTAGATCAATATTAGGCATGGTAACACACTAGCCTGGTCCTACCAGACTCTCGTACATTTCATTTGTACAGAGAGTCTGGCCACTCTCCATTGACAAGTGTTTACTTCCTTGAAGGCGGGTACTCTGTTGAAGTTTGAAACTATTGGATCGCTAACGTTTGGTAACTTTGGTCGTCATCTCAAACTAGCGCGCGACATCAACATCATCATTCTCAGCCACTCCCTCTGTTCGCTGATTGGACCGGTTAAGATTTGACCGGAGAAAACCAGAGAATATACCTCAATCCCAGACGGAGTACTGAAGGAAAATGAAAATTGAGCGGACATACGTAGGAGGGCGGAGCCAGGCTAGTAAAACATGGTACTTACGGTAAATCAAGACAACCAGATTCAAATAATAATACTAAACGTGTTGAGCTACATAACAATGATTCGTTTTCTGTCTATAAATGTATCCTAACAGTTGTTCCCCTGTCTAAGAAAACATATTATAATATATTAAAGCGTCTCAGGTGTTTCTATGGTTTCTACAAAATCTATGGAAAATCCAGGGTAACGCAGGTATGATGTCATTGATAGGTGACGCACAGACACGTCCATGTCCTGGTAAAAAAAAGGCTTATTTCTCTGGATTTAAACATTTTTGAAAACATCTGGGATAATGTAAGTACAGAAGTCAAGAAAATATATAACACTGTTCTAGTGGCTTTTGGATATTTTAATCCAAAAATCGTACATATTGTGCCTTTAACTATAAAGAACATGTTAGACCAGATTCGCCAGCCAAGTTTGGCTCGGGTACTATACACCAGACCAGCACTAAACCATCATAAACCACTGAGGGAATTCAAGCTGGTCTAAGCCAGTCTGTACGGTATCTGTCTCCCTACAACCCAGCGTTGGTAACGAAAGAGTTACAAGATGTTTAAACAAAGGGAAAAGTTCATTAATACCCACTTCACTCCTGTTACATGGCCTGTGTAAAACTTACATCAAGAATAAACATCAAAATTAATTAGCAAATATTATTTTGTAGTGATTGTGGCATACATAATTCACCTTTGAGGTTAAACGTAGTTCTATACACTGTTGATTATAAATGCAGCACTTTGTTAGCGCGTTTGTTCATGACTGTTCAGGGATCGCGGTCCCTTTAAATGTTCTTAACGCGTGTTGATGTGGGACACTTGTCAGCACCATTTTGGTTCAGAGTTTTTCTGCCTCAGAATAATAAACGACACGCACTCATGTGCTCAACGTGAGAAGTTGTCTCTTGTTATTTACTGCAATTCCCACACTGTATATAGGCCTATATACACTCACCTAAAGGATTATTAGGAACACCATACTAATGCTGCGTTTGACCCCCCTTTCGCCTTCAGAACTGCCTTAATTCTACGTGGCATTGATTCAACAAGGTGCTGAAAGCATTCTTTAGAAATGTTGGCCCATATTGATAGGATAGCATCTTGCAGTTGATGGAGATTTGTGGGATGCACATCCAGGGCACGAAGCTCCCGTTCCACCACATCCCAAAGATGCTCTATTGGGTTGAGATCTGGTGACTGTGGGGGCCATTTTAGTACAGTGAACTCGTTGTCATGTTCAAGAAACAAATTTGAAAGGATTCGAGCTTTGTGACATGGTGCATTATCCTGCTGGAAGTAGCCATCAGAGGATGGGTACATGGTGGTCATAAAGGGATGGACATGGTCAGAAACAATGCTCAGGTAGGCCGTGGCATTTAAAACATGTGCCAGGGGCCTAAAGTGTGCCAAGAAAATATCCCCCACACCATTACACCACCACCACCAGCATGCACAGTGGTAACAAGGAATGATGGATCCATGTTCTCATTCTGTTTACGCCAAATTCTGACTCTACCATCTGAATGTCTCAACAGAAATCGAGACTCATCAGACCAGGCAACATTTTTCAAGTCTTCAACTGTCCAATTTTGGTGAGCTTGTGCAAATTGTAGCCTCTTTTTCCTATTCGTAGTGGAGATGAGTGGTACCCGGTGGGGTCTTCTGCTGTTGTAGCCCATCCACCTCAAGGTTGTGCGTGTTGTGGCTTCACAAATGCTTTGCTGCATATCTCGGTTGTAACGAGTGGTTATTTCAGTCAAAGTTGCTCTTCTATCAGCTTGAATCAGTCGGCCCATTCTCCTCTGACCTCTAGCATCAACAAGGCATTTTGGCCCACAGGACTGCGGCATACTGGATGTTTTTCCCTTTTCACAGCATTCTTTGTAAACCCTAGAAATGGTTGTGCGTGAAAATCCCAGTAACTGAGCAGATTGTGAAATACTCAGACCGGCCCGTCTGGCACCAACAACCATGCCACGATCAAAATTGCTTAAATCACCTTTCTTTCCCATTCTGACATTCAGTTTGGAGTTCAGGAGATTGTCTTGACCAGGACCACACCCCTAAATGCATTGAAGCAACTGCCATGTGATTGGTTGATTAGATAATTGCATTAATGAGAAATTGAACAGGTGTTCCTAATAATCCTTTGTAGAACATGACAATGAGTTCACTGTACTAAAATGGCCCCCACAGTCACCAGATCTCAACCCAATAGAGCAGCTTTGGGATGGGGTGGAACGGGAGCTTCGTGCCCTGGATGTGCATCCCACAAATCTCCATCAACTGCAAGATGCTATCCTATCAATATGGGCCAACATTTCTAAAGAATGCTTTCAGCACCTTGTTGAATCAATGCCACGTAGAATTAAGGCAGTTCTGAAGGCGAAAGGGGGTCAAACACAGTATTAGTATGGTGTTCCTAATAATGCTTTAGGTGAGTGTATATAGACACTATAGACTAGACAATGACTAGGATTAAATGGACAAAACTATTTATTTTAACCAAAAATCATACATTTATGGGCTGTAATTACACCACACGTCTAACACACTTGGTTACTCTGCTCAGAAGCAACTAGAGAGGCCAAACTAGGACATAATGATCTATTTCTATGCAGTTAAGTACAAGGAAACAGTTAAATGCTGTTTTTCGTAACTATAATAAAATAACTGCTTCAGTTTCATTTGCAAAGAATGAGTTTCAGTTAAATCTTAATGCCTGCTCCAAAGGACATTTAACTTTAGATTTAACACGAGTGCATGCATAACAGTTATTAATCAGGAAAGAAAAGTCATGTAACTCATTTAAAGGTCCAATCAAACCAAACATGAAACACTCCAAACACACCTGTTTAAAGATGATTTCTCAGAAAGGCGTCCACTGGAGGGCGATGTTGCAGGCGACCACAGGTTTTTAAACGGCAGCACAGCCTGCAGTGAGAAAACTGAATTATGCATTCAGACTAAAGACCTCTGTGCTACTTTTAAGGGTTGCCTTACGGAGAAAAGCCCCGAAGACAGTTTTTCTGCATGCTTACTGCTTTGGGTAAATGTAAAAACCCATAAAGCTGAAGTGTGTACATTTTTTCTGATGCTAAAACACTTTGTTCTGTCCCAGTTTAATACCCGGCACAATGCGACGCCAGGTGCGACGCAAGTGTTTTTTGCTAGTTTTAGCCTGACGCAGTTATCATTTTATGATTCTCTAATCCCTATATAGTTCATGGCAGTTAAGTGCACTATATAAGCAAGTAGAGAATGAAATGGACGACGCGAGGAAATCGGACACTGACGTAATACACTGCATCAGAGAGCTGTCGCAGAAACTGGCTGCGTCCGAAACCTGTAAAATGCTGCCTTCGGAAGACACATTTCAAGGCAGGAAGGCACCAAGGCACGTCTGAATCTCCCGAGATACCTTCATCTGATCGATTTTTGAAGGCAACATATTTGTATCCTTCGCTGCCTTTGATATCCCACAATCCTGTGCGTTCCATTCTGTGACAGTTGAGCTGGAAAAAGAGATGCCGTCCGAAAGTTGCGTTTTCTGGTCAGTTTTGTGTGTAAATGTATGTTTTTTTACCAACATTTTCTACTTCTGATGTCATTTCTAGCGAGAAATTACTAATGTAGTAATTAAATATTTGTTTATTTCTCACCAAAGCTCGCTCTATTTTGCTGTAGATCATTAAACGGTTGCACTGCCTAAGAAGTCTGTCCGAAATTAGTTTTGTGAGATGCCTTCATGCACAAACGCTGCCTTACAAGCCATTGTCTGATAAGGCAGCGAGGCAATGAGTCAGCTGCCTAGGTTTTCGGGCGCAGCCACTTTTTTTCACACATATTCATAGTGATTTTAGTTTGTTATTATACATAGGCTTCCTCCATGCCAGCTATAGTTTAATTGATGGTATAATAATGCAATAAATCTGTATAGATTTGGTTTTCTATGGTTAACCTCATTAAAGGGTTAGTTCACCCAAAAATGAAAATTCTGTCATTAATTACTCACCCTCATGTCGTTCGACACCCGTAAGACATTCGTTCATCTTCGGAACACAAATGAAGATATTTTTGTTGAAAGCTGATGGCTGAGAAAGGCCTCCATTGCCATTCAGTACATTTACACTCACAAGACCCATAAAAGGCACTAAAAACGTCGTTACAAAGTCCATCTCACTACAGTGGCTCTACAATAATTTTACGAAGCGCCGAGAAAAAAAAAATCTAAATAACGACTTTATTCTACAAGTTCTTGTCTTCCTTGTTGGCCTCTGCCGTGAAACTCACGAAGCAGCACGACGCATGCACGAGAATATGACGTAGCGCCGGCGTTCGGGAATCCATGAAATGCACACTTTAGTCCCATTTTGAGCACTACACCGAGACCTAAAGTACGGTCAATGTAGAATTCAACAGCTTAGATACGGCGCGTCTTCCTCTGCTCGTTGTAAACAAATCTCCTCCTCGCTTCTGGGTCACGTGTCCGAACGCCGGATCTGTGTCATATTCTCGCGCATGCGTCGTGGTGCTTCGTGAGTTTCACGGCAGAGGCCAACAAGGAAGACAAGAACTTGTAGAATAAAGTCATTATTTTGTTTTTGTTTTTCGCACAAAAAGTATTGTCGTCGCTTCATCAAATTATTGTAGAGCCACTGTTGTGAGATGGACTTTGTAACGACGTTTTTAGTGCCTTTTATGGGTCTTGTGAGTGTAAATGTACTGAATGTCAATGGAGGCCTTTCTCAGCCATCAGCTTTCAACAAAAATATCTTCATTTGTGTTCCGAAGATGAACGAATGTCTTACGGGTGTCGAACGACATGAGGGTGAGTAATTAATGACATCATTTTCATTTTTGGGTGAACGAACCCTTTAAACTAACCATAAATCATAAAAAACTCACATCAAGAATAAACACATCAATAAGTGTACATTATTGTATGTATTTTAGTATTTAGTATTTTTAACTCACCTTTTAAGACAATGATCATGTGCATTTAGCGCTATCGCTCAACAACAGCTGTTTTTCGTGACTTTTTCCTCTGTAAAATTAGGTATTGGAAACAGCTAGGTAGCAACGTTGATAGCCACTCCTCAAGTCATGGCTGAATTGGACTAATTTGGATGGTCACGCTAAAAGTGTGCTGTTTTAATAAGGGGGTTTTAAGGCTTCGTGTCGGGGGGAAATAAATTAAGTGTGTAACAACTGCAATTTTGTCTTATTTCTTACCCTGTTTTGATGCAAAGTAAATGGAGTCGAGGAGTCGATTCCATAGACTCCTACAGTGGGAGTCGGGAATCGGAGTCGACTCCAAAAAACCTGGAATCGAACACCCCTAATTACGGCTCGTGAGATCTTGAGATAAAGTAGTGCCGAAGATTACATTTATTTGAATTAATTATTGCGAGAGAGAGAGAGAGAGAGAGAGAGAGAGAGAGAGAGAGAGAGAGAGAGAGAGAGAGAGAGAGAGAGAGAGAGAGAGAGAGAGAGAGAGAGAGATTTGTACCTGCGTCTGTTCAGCGTCTCTCTTAAAAATGTGCGTTTATTACTTAAAGGTCCCGTTCTTCGTGATCCCATTGTTCAAACTTTAGTTAGTGTGTAATGTTGCTGTTAGACCATAAATAATACCTGTAAAATTATAAAGCTCAAAGTTCAATGCCAAGCGAGATATTTTATTTAACAGAAGTTCCCTTTCAAAGCCTACAGCGAACGGCCGGCTTGGACTACATCCTGGTACTTCCTTCATTAATTACGTCAGTAGAACAGACTAACCTCCGCCCACAAGAATACGTTAAAAAAGGGGGCGTGGTCTTGTTGCTGTCCCACGTGGAGAAGAGGACGTGTCGCGTGGAGAAAAGGAAGTGTTGCGTTTGACTGTGTTTGTAGCCATGTCGTCGAGACGCTGTTATTTTCATCCCGGAGTCAAATCACCTTTGTTTGGCTTTACCAGGGACGCTGTAGAGATCATTAAGCGCGCATATATCTCCCGTTAAGAGGCGTGACCTTTCCACGTGCGCTAAGCTGCTGTCGAATCACAACACAGGACCGTGCTACGTTCGCTAAGCTGCGGTCAAATCACAACACAGGAACCGCTGACACAATCAGAACTCGTTACGTATTTCTGAAGGAGGGACTTCATAGAATAAAGGAAGTCATCAGCCGTTTTTAGGACAGTGAAAACAGCGGTGTACAGATAAGTACATTGTGTTAAAAATACTGGGGGGTTTTTTACACGCGAAACATGAACACATGTTATATTGCACACTGTAAACACAATCAAAGCTTCAAAAAAACACGAAGAACGGGACCTTTAAAAATAGCGATGTAACCCCATCGTTGCTGAGAAACATAATGTTGTGATCCAGTAAATGGTTTTATTGCACAACTTCCAGCCAATCAGAATTGAGTATTCAGAATCACACCCCTAATTCAGACAGACCATTGCATAAATTATTTTAGTTATTGTTAAACTAAAATGTTAAGGAGTTATGTTATACTTTTACTTAAAGGTGCACAATGTAACTTTTCCATCTGCTAGAGGTCGCCTATTCAAAGCAAAGGCGTAGTTTGATGACGCCAAGTTTGAGCACCGAATCCTGGGACATGTGGTCTTCACCTCACAGCCGGTGGAAAAGAATCAGGATAAGACTTGGGCAGGAATCATGATCATGGATGCGATTATTAACGTTACTGTATGAAGCAGAGCAGGACCGAGTGTTGTGGAGCTGAGCAAGGCCGCAGGAGCTATTGTTAATAAGATGAACGCAACACACGCCTCGCGAGCAGCGGGACTTTTATTATGCCACAGTCGCCGGCCCCATTTCTGCTTTTGCGGTCATGAGTATGAGGTAACGCAGCTCTGTTTATCATATCTGTTGGAGTGCAAGCTGGAAAAAACAAACTCTGGTCAGGCCAATCACATCGTATATAGAGTTGGTGGGCGGGCTTAACATAATGACGGCAGAATTGCGGTGGTTTCGCATGCTACTTGTAAACAAAGAAGCTGGCGAACAGCGGTCTTTCGAATCGGCTTTAGCCGCGACTCTGGAAGACTTTGAGTTAAGCTTTTCTTTGAGGAAAGAACAAAGAACGGCACTGAAATCATTCTTAAGAAAGGAAGATGTGTTCAGAATTTTGCCAACCGGATACGGCGAAAGTTTAATCTATCAAGTAGCTTCGCTTCACCTTCTACGGTGCTCTGGTTGGTTGTAGCGCTATCCTATTGCATGCAGAAGGAATTTGAAAGACAACCGTTTATCCCGCCCTTCAGATTGAGCCCTGCCAATGGTGAGTTCCCAGACCCAACATCTTGATATGGGTCTGGCTTGTCAGATTAGGTTTTTGGATATTTTACTACAAAAATGTTACAATAGTGCACCTTGAAGATTTCCAGGAAAAACACTATCAAATTGTACCAAGGCTACTTTTTTACTTTGCTTACTTCTGACTCATGCTGTGTGGCTGTGTCACTACTATTGGACTGTAATGCTGTTGCTGCCACCTTATGATGATAGATGTCCGTTTTGAATTAGGTATTCTGTCATCAATGACAGTAGCTCATTGGAAAAGGATGGAAAATGCCCTTCATTTTGTTTGCACTAATAAATGCTGCTGCCTGCCAGCTGCAATCACCAATAAAACGTTGTTCCATATATTTTTTCTATATCATCATAAATATCATTATCGCAAATATTCATGAAATTTCGTGATATAATTTTGAGGCTATATCACCCACCCCTAGGCGGGACTATCTTTTTGTCTGACCAATGACAGACAGGAAATGTAATTCTGTTTGGAGACACAAATTACACACTTTAGCTTTAAGAAATGGTGACCCACAAACTACGAGCATCCATCACTGCAACAGAATAAAAACATATTAGTCAGAAATCAATATAGGAATTATAGCAATACATTTGACCTAATGGCATTTCTCAATTGGAAAGTCCAGATCCAAATAATGACAAATGGTTACACAATGGAGAAACAGGAATAGGAAAGAGAAGAGCTTCCCTACACAGCTCACTTTTTATTCTTTCGCATCAAGATTATAGTGAAGTTTATTTCATGCTATCGTCAGCAGTCTTACGAACGCCCTCTACAGCCTTCTATGCATTTCCCATGGTGCATTTAAAAACCAAATGTGGCATCTCTGGAAGAGAGCGTCTGTAATCCTAAGTGCATTACTGAAACAGTGACGGGAACATGCCAAGTGACAGCACTTCTGCATATTTGATGCTTTATCTCTCCCATTGGCCCACTTTTCTTTCTGCTCTTTTAAATGTACTTAACCTTCTAGAATTTCACTTAGTCATGCATTGCATGCGATGACAAAGAATGCATGCATTTCAGATGCATTCTATTTATGCTCTCTTTTTTCTCAAATGCAGCTGAATAAAACAGGAATAATATGCATTCCAATTCTTGTATTTTTGTGCAAAAGGGAGAGAGGATATGTGATTCCAAATGAACACTATAAATCTATTTCTCTTTGTCAGGTAGTAGGTAATGAGTTGCTGGGGTTTTTGAATAATTGAAAACGAACAAAGCAAAATAAAAAGTCATATTGCGTTTCCTTCGCCAGTTTTTAATAACTGGGTTTCACAAATTCAATCTTGCTCGTAGCGAATATGATGCAAATGCAAAACAGAGCTCCTCACGCACCAGCGTTTTCTCTAAGCTCAAGAATTCTTTTCTCATATCGCCTTCTCAGGTTTTGGTGTGGCAATAAGATGTTTTGCTCCTCTGGGCTGGTTCAGGTCTTACTTTGCAGATCATAGTCAATTTGTTTTTATGGATGGTCACAGATCAGACGCAGATGTTGTTCCTGTGAGCATTGTGTCCCCCAGGGCTCAATTCTCAGACCTTTGCTTTTTAGCATTTATATTTCCCCACTCAGTCAAGTACTAAGATCTCTTTACCTTAACTTCCATTTTTATGCTGACGATACGCAGATTTATATTGACTTAGAACCCGGTCAATATGTAGATTTCCCATCGAACAATTTCCTGGCCAACTGCGTAGTGCTGGTTCTTTAACTTTATCTGTTGATGTTGTTGCCTTGGAACATCTTGGCGTTATGTATGATGCCAGCCTGTTATTTGAGCCATTTGTGCAAAATTCTGTTAAGACCTCGTTCTTTCATCTCAGAAATATTGCACGCCTACGACCTATGTTGTCATTCTTGGTTGATTAACTCTTTTGTTTTCTCTTGTGTAGACTATTGTAATGCTCTTCTTGTTGGGAGTTTTTAAATCTTGTTTTAACCAACTTCAATATCTGCAAATTCCGGCAGCTAGAATCTGTCTGGAGCTAGGGTTGTTGCTCGCAATAAGCACATTTTCAAAAATGATACATTATTTTCACATCGCCTATTAAAAAACCTTCAAAATTAGAGATGCACCGATCTTACATTTCTCAGCCAATTCGATTTTTCTGATGGAAAAGAAACCGCTCCCAAATAATGCTGCAAACTATACAGAGAACCCTCATTTGGTACACAATAATATTGTCTGCAATTGTTTCTACAGTACCCCTAAATGGACAAACTGCTCTACAGAGCGCTAGCTAGGGGTGGGTGATATAGCCTCAAAATTATTCCACGATATTTCAAGAATATTTGCGATAATGATATTTATGACGATATAGAAAAAAATATATGGAACAATGTTTTATTGGTGATTGCAGCTGGCAGGCAGCAGCATTTATTAGTGCAAACAAAATGAAGGGCATTATCCATCCTTTACTGTCATTGATGAGAGAATACTTCATTCCAAGTGTAAATGTATTGTCATAAGGCGGCATCACAGTCACACAGCACGAGACAAATGTAAGCAAAGTAAAAAAAATAATGCAATGACCAGTACAGGGAGCCCAGTTTACCTTGAAACACCATTCATTGCCAATACTGTAGATTATCCTTTTTTTATACCCTAAACAGGCAACGTGAACTGGGAGTTACAACTCATAAAATCAAAACTACATCAAATATTTTTTTTAAAATCCTTTGGATATGTTTGACTTAAGTCCAGATGAAATAAGAAGTGACGTGAAATAATTTTTTGCTGATCCTTTTCCAGTCGTGCCTGTTTAAGGTTTAAAACCGCATTTTTAATTTCAGGACTGCTTTTAACTGATTCATTTTGTTTTTATTGTGTTGTTTAATTAGTCAGTGTTATTCTGTTTCTTTTCTTGTGTGTTTGCTTTATATTTAATGTATATTAATGTATATTGTTGTTTGCTTGTGTTGTAAAGCCCTTTGAGAAAGCTACTTTTAAAGGCATTATACAAAATACATTTATTATTATTATTATCAGTATGAACATACACCAGCCACAAAAAGTATTAGGACACATACGCCACACTTAAAATGTATGCATTTCATTTCATTGCATAACAAAATATCAAAGAAAGTGTCAGTATCTGTACTCAAATCCTGCAGGAGCTTTCCACAGAGCTAACGTTCCTTTTCTCTGTAGTTATTGCATTTTTCCCCATCTAGTGCAATGGCATTCAGGTGCAAATAATTACTTTTGGCCCGCAGAACATGCAATAAACAAGCTTATCCTAAGTTGATCCTTTCCATGTAGTACGGAAATCTATTTTTGAGTATAAAAGGGAACTTTATGTAAATATATCACAGAAGTTTTTTTTTGGGGGGGGGGGGAATCAAGAGGCAATTCTTCAGAGAAGATAAATCAGAAACATACGACCGAATGTACGTATTGATGTTTCCCACATCCATCGAGACTTGTTCTACTCTGATATTCTCAGTCAGATCTGAATCAAGGGCTTTGCTGGCTCATTTTCACAGGAACGTCAGAGATCTGTGGTAATTACTGCTCAGTCCGTGAGTCCCTCTTAAAATGGAAGAGTGAATTAAAAAAATGTACAAGTGTACTCCTCCTGAGAAATCATGAAGTCCTACCATGCAGTTAGGGTTAGAACAAGCCTGCCGCACTCGTGTTAAAGGTGGTTGGTCCCAGTTTAGCTCCAACTCTAATCAAACACACCTGAAACAGCTCATTAAGCGCTTCAGGATTACTGGAAAGCTACAGGCAGGTGAGTTTGATCAAGGTTGGAGCTAAACTTTGTAGGACAGTGGGCCTCGAGGACCAGGGTTGAGAACCCCTGTTCTAATGGACGCGACACAAACTAAACATTCAAATTACACTTTATATAATTTTTTCATAAAATTGCTTTCTGTCATTTTAGGCCATTTTTATCACGCTGATTTAATTTCAAGTGTTGGTTTTAGTTAGTTATTCGATGCTATTAAAACGGGGGGTGTGACGTCATGATTGACAGCTGAGATTGACAGCTTCTCTGAGTGAAGTCGTCACTGAGGCACCAACAGACTTTTTGACACCAAGAGATTGGAGCTTTAGCTTTAATTTCTACAACTGTTTGTTTCTCACCGACATAATGAATTGTTCTTGCCTGAAAAGCCAGACCCACATCAAGATGTTGGGTCTGGGAACACACCATTGGCAGGGCTCAATCCGAGGGGCGGGATAAACAGTTGTCTTTCAATTTCCTCGGCACGCAAAAGGATAGCGCTACAAGCAACCAGAGCAACGAAGAAGGTAAGCGGAGCTAGTTGATAGATTAAACTTTCGCCATATCCGGTCGGCAAAACTCAGAACACATCTTCCTTTTTTTAAGAATGACTTCAGTGCCGTTCTTTGTTCTTTTCTCAAAGAAAAGCTTAACTCAAAGTCTTCCAGAGTCACGGCCAAAGCTGATTCGAAAGACTGCTGTTCACCAGCTTCTTTGTTTATGAGTAGCACGCGGAACTGCCGCAACTCTGCCATCATTATGTTAAGCCCGCCCACCGACCCTATACATGATGTGATTGGCCTGACTAGAGTTTGGTTTTTCCAGCTCGCACGCCAACAGAGAGTTGCTAGACGACCCTGGCTGCAAATTATATTTCCAGCCGCTAGGGTGCGTCTAGATTTCTAGGCTAGAATTCACCCTTCGCCGCAAGTTTGATTGACAGGCGATCTGACCAATCACATTCCCAAATCTGCCGTTTTGTCGGACAAAGCAGTCAGGAGAGTTAGTAGATTAACGTTGGTGGACTTGAACTTGGAAAAACGGTGTGTACTGACGTCTTTCCATGGTTGAAACAACATTTCCTTTAGGGTTCATTCATGTTTATTTCATGCTTATCAATGAACAACAAGGAAGAGATAATCGGTTCACGAGCAGCTTTAACTGAGGCGCTACAGCGATCACAAAACGCTATTTATTGTTTACATTTATTTTTAAAAATGACAATTTGAAAGTTGAGACTTAGTTTATATCAAAAGTAACTTGCTCTGTCCCGTCTGTCGGCGAGTTGTCAGTGTCCTCTTTGCTCTACGTGAGAACGTGTGTTGTGTGAGAGCGCCATGGCTTGTCGGACATAGCAACAGTAGCTAAAGGGGCGGGTCTTTGTGAACAGTCAATTGTTCTGCATCTGCGAGAGTGTGGGCGGGCTTTTGATATCGCGGCTCTACTTCCTGCTCTCTACTGCGCAGACTCCGGTCCTGAGGTCACTACTGCGCAGACTCCAGTCCTGAGGTCACTACTGTGCAGACTCCGGTCCTGAGGTCACTACTGCGCAGACTCCGGTCCTGAGGTCACTACTGCGCAGACTCCGGTCCTGAGGTCACTACTGCGCAGACTCCGGTCCTGAGGTCACTACTGTGCAGACTCCAGTCCTGAGGTCATTACTGCGCAGACTCCGGTCCTGAGGTCATTACTGCGCAGACTCCGGTCCTGAGGTCACTACTGCGCAGACTCCGGTCCTGAGGTCACTACTGCGCAGACTCCGGTCCTGAGGTCACTACTGCGCAGACTCCGGTCCTGAGGTCACTACTGCGCAGACTCCGGTCCTGAGGTCACTACTGCGCAGACTCCGGTCCTGAGGTCACTACTGCGCAGACTCTGTCATAAATCTGCGCAAGATGTCAGCGCCATATTGGCTTAATTTTTCTTCAGCAGAAGAGAATGAAGTCGTGTCGTCTACATTTTTTTATGGTCTATGGGGTAGAGCAACATTTCTTTGCAGTGATTCAGTAATTTTTATGAAGCATTAATGACATGGTCTACTGATCTGGATATGCAAATGCTTGTATGACATCAGGTGAGAATTTCGACATGCAACTTGTATTTGTGCATCAGACATGAATGATTCCTCAATTCATGTGTCTTGTTAAGGAGAGTAGTGCTGCTACTTTACTAAGTGATCAGATTAGTTTTTTCCTCAACTAGCAGACGATAAAACAAGCCAAAAAATCCCATTCTGTGTATTAATAGTTTTCGGCCGAAGTACGGACACGTGACTTGCCGCGTGTCCATGGAAATGTAATCGTGTGGGCTTTTTTAGTGTTTTATGAATTCACATAACCAGACCTGGATCATTTGTCAGCTCCCTTTACAAAGCCTTTTTACCCCGAGAGTTTCACCCCAATTCACACATTCAAGGAGGCAATTCCAACAACCATTACGAGTTTTATGCAGTCTGAATGGGTTCAACACAGGGTCTCTCTACTAAACATACACATCATGAAGTCTCTTGGATGACTGGAGAAATGCCTGGAAAAGAAATGGAAAACCTTGGTGGTTATGAAAAACATATTTACCTGACATTTCATAGTTTGGATGGGCGATATTTTCGAGATGAAATGCGGCCATTTTGGTAAGTAGCAGTAGGTAATCAGAGCGAGTAACAAGTGCACGCCGCACTCGCGCCAGATTGGTCAGTGCGTAACAACCCTCACTCCTCATTGGCTGTTTGGACTGTCCATCACATATAATGGCAATACGTTTTTTATTAAGTTGTTAAAGTTTCAGCGTCTCCACATTTGTAATCTACTTCGGTTTAAAAGAGTTGATATCTTTCATAGAATAATGTTAAAAAAAAAAGAATAATGACGCAATGAGACATTAATATCATTGTGCAAGATGGCATTTGTTTGTTTCCATGTAGCAGTAGGTGTAGTAAGCCTATATTTGGTGGATGAGGTGATAAGTGTTCTCATTATATTTTCTTGCAGGTGAACAAATAGTGATCATTCAGCACAATATTTCACGCTTTCCTGTTTTGTTTTGTTTTTTTTTTATCCTGAAACCCCTCAAAACCCCTTCAAATACCCATCAGTTGTGACAAACAATAATCCTGCCATTTATGTTATGAATGTCTTGGGTAGAACCGCATTAGCAATGTGAAGCATATGGCACTGCTAAAATGAATAACGTGCCGATTAAGTCATTATAAGTTATAGGTGCATTAAGTGATCTAATGATGACAAAGTTTGGGTGAAGACAATGAGTAGCATGAAATTCGGTGCTGAAGGGTAAAGTGAAGGATAATTTTGCGAATCGGCAGGGAGAGGAGAATTGATGGATGTGAGCAGCTTCAGCTTACTATATCTCACTGCTGTTTTTGTTCAAGAACCGTGGGACACCTCCAATGCTGACAGTAACCAGCCCAAATTGGCTCCTGAACACAGCTTGGGTTCCACCATTGGTGAGTGGGGTCTTAGAAATGGCTATATATCTGGCTTGGGGGTCGACAGGTCTTGTACGCTGGAGACAAGTTTCTCAAATGTGGCTGCATCATTACCGATGCTCCTGTACGGGATCCTGCTAGCATGAAAACAGCAAGACCGGTTTGATGAGAACCTGCTGTGAAACCTAATAGAAGAGCCACTAGAAGTGGTTTGTTTAGATAACTAAAACTAAAACCATAAAGAAACATTTTCATCACTTGAAATACAATATGTTAACTGAAATAAATGCAGGACTCTTAAGAGGAGGCTAATTTAGTCTTCACAAATGATTTAAAAGTTAATTTTCAATTAGTTGGATGTTAATGAATTGCACTTGTAAGATCAAGGACACAAATTAGCTCAATGGTGTTTCGATTTATATTTCAGTTGTTTGCAGTTTCTAAGCAGTAGCACTATGGACATTAAGATAGCAGAGTATTTATAATAGTGATTGAAACAGGATTTTTTTCCATAATATACGACAGCTAAGCCTTTATATTGTATAATTTATATCCAGTCTACCCATTTCAGCTCAGTTTCATGCAGTCAACGGAGAGCAGAAAGGAATCTCACTGTCTGATCACTGAGTGACCATAGCATTATGAAAATGAGTCAATATGATTGGTATTAGAAGCTTTAGCTTTGACAAACACACCTGCCAGAGCTTTAAAAGGCGCATTATTTTAAATCTCTTCCAGGATTAGACTTAAACTCAATTCCTAAGAGATAAATATAGGATTGTAAAACTAAAGATTGGGGAATTATGTTTTTGATTTTTTTTTTTCTCTCTCATTGTTGAGACCTGAGACAAGACTGCAAATACTAAAACATCTCACTGCTTATCATGTCTCGTTTGAATGCTTTTTAATAGATTCCATCATGTGTTGTTTTGAATAGAGGAGGAGACTGTGGATGGCAAAATCATTTTTCTTAAATGTCAAAACAGTGGTTATCTTTGACATTTTTGCATTTGTTTTTTAGGGGTTCAAGTGTGTGGCGCTGAAACCCTATTGTAATTGTTAGAATTTCCAAGGACCAAACCCTAAGTCGTAGAGACTTGAAACTTTGAGGACTGGTAGTACCCACCCCATCTACAACATCACCAAGGCTCGCCAATTGGCCTGAGGGTGGCGCTATAGTGATCAAAAGTGTATAATGGCTCAGTTTGAAATCACGTCTGTGACGGGACACCAAAACGTTTGAAGTAGGCGTAGCCACTTTTACTAAAATTGCTATCCCTCTTGAATGAAATAAGATAATTTCACCAAACTCAGTACACCTATGTGGGCCCGGTCTGTGGTCGCATGAAAAAGGATGTGGCGACTGACCACTTGTACCCCTTTTCCACCAAGGCAGTGCTGGTGCTAGTTCGGAGCCAGAGCCTAGTTTCAAATCAGTTCTTTGTCTTTCCACACCCAAAGCACCAGCTCCGAACCAGGAAAAGTGGTTCTTAAGTAGCACCAAAACATTGCTGGTCTAAAGTAAGAACCGCTTGTGTCAGGGGCTGGGGGCGGGGTTACCGTGACCAAGACGAACACAAACTTGAGATCCGCCATTTTTTAAATAGTAGCTAATCGAGCTAATAGCTGCAGCTCGTTTGTAATCTCCGTCTATGCAAATTACGGCGAGCAACACGAATGCGTTGGATTCGCTGTGTTTTAATGCCGATGTAGGATCGTAAAGCCATGTGCATCAATAGTAACGCAACGTTCGCCATTGTTGATAGAAGGCTTGTTCGAGATGCATTGGCGCTGTGCAGACCGATCGGCGTATGACATCAAAGTACATCAAGAGCATACGACACCTTATGCTTTTGATTCACTCATGCGGTGTTTTGATATCATACACTGATCGGTCTGCGCAGCGTCGGTTGCATCTCGAACAAGCCTGGTGTGTTTGTGTTTCCCGCTGAGAAAGATGTGTGGTGGCTCCCGGTTCTTAGAAGGCTTGCGTGAGATGGTGGTCCAGTGGGTTAAACCACTGAACTGATACACAGAAGGTTGCTGGTTCGATCCCAGCGGTCACCACCAGTGTGTCATTGAGCAACACTTTACTCCATGTTGCTCCAGGGGGATTGTCCCTGTAATAAGGGCACTGTAAGTCGCTTTGGATAAAAGCGTCTGCCAAATGCATAAATGTAAATGTAAATGTTGTCAGTCGAACCAACTCCGAATTGGCACCAGCACTAGCTCTGAACTAGCACCCGGTTCATTCTGGTGGAAAAGGGGTAAGGGTGGCTTACAAATCACGAAAGCTGCTATAGCTGCTATAGCTCATTGGCTTGAAAACTGGCATGCGGTGTCTTTATCAGGGTGCCGCAATTGACTACGAGGACATTCTTATAACACGTCGAATCGAAAAACAAGGCCACTGTCGGCCAGTGAAGTGGCCGAGCGTCTGTCAGACGAGGTTAAGGGAGGCCGATTGAAACGAAACTCGCTTGGCCTGTTTAACTTACGGCCCTTGAGGCCTGTAAAGGATTGTATATCACATGATTTTTCTCACATGCCCGCGACATTCATACCATATGGCAGAACTCCTCATTCTGAGCAAATTTGCCTCTAGGAAAAAAAAACTACTTTCGCAAATTAGTCCTAGGTTTTAGCTCAACCTTGATAACTGTTAAAAAGCTTTAAAGCATATTCCTTAGTAAATTGCCTGTTTTGGCTGTAAATGGTCTTTTCCATCTATGATCTATTCTAGGTGGTTACAGGCTTGCTAAATAAAACATAATACCTTATGCATGTGCTTAAAGGCCTTAAAGGGTTAGTTCACCAAAAAATGAAATTAGCTCATGATTTATCCCCTCCTTAAGTCATCCTAAGTGTGTATGACATTCTTCAAGACAATATAACATAACTTCTTTCAGTTATATAACAGTCCTTCCAGAAAAATGTGGCTTTTTTTTGTGATTGTTGCGGGCAAAAATCCTTGATTATGCGGCATGTTTTCTTAAAAAATGCGATGGAAAATGCGGGATATTTATGCAATTTTATACGATGAAATTGCGGGAACTTGCAAAAACTGCGGTTTGATGAAAAAGAGAAAAAAGCACTACATCACAGAAAGTGCTGGGAATATTTAAGTTCCCATCTTGTTTTATTGAAGACTTTAATAAACACACGGCTCAAATTTACAAAACAGAGTCAAACAAGTTCTGTAGCTTTACAAAAGGAATATGCTACAACTTCTGAAAATTGAATAAATAACTTCCTGTTTTACAGAGGTAGCTATACAAAACAGACATTTGAGTGCTTCTAATGCACAAAGTGCAATCTCTTAAAGGGTTAGTTCATCCAAAAATTTAAATTCTGTCATTAATGACGTCCCCTCGTGTCATTGGACACCCGTAAGACCTCCGTTCGTCGTCTCTAAATAATGACTTATATAGTGATGACCGATTTCAAAACACAGCATCATGATGCTATGAATCAGTGAGTGGATTCATGATTCGGATCGCGTGTCAAACTGCTGAAATACGTGACTTTGGCGATCCGAACCACTGAATCGACTCACTGATTCATAACGCTTCAAAGCTTCATGATGCTGTGTTTTGAAATCGGTCAACACACCGGGAAACTGCTTTGCGCGGTCTTTTGCTGTTATTTTTGTTGGCAAATGGGAGTTTGCGCTTCATCATGGTTTCACGATATCTATGTTTCTCCACGGGGGTTTGTAGCTTTTCGATGACGTTCACGTCGGGTAATTACGTCACTTCAAAACTTTCCCATGGCAATAGGCGGAAATGGCGGCTCTTGTGTGAAGTAAACAAAAAATTTTCAACTTTCTGCTAATATATATATTACTTTTTTTGCAACGAAAACACAGGGATTATGAAATCATGCTAGCCCCGCATATTTTGCACGCGGAAATAGGCAATTTATGCGGCGAAAGTGCGGCGTATTTGAAAAAATGCGGCCCCCGCATAAATATGCGGACTTTGGCTGATTATGCGTTAAATCACGCGATCGCATAATCGCGTTTTTCTGGAGGGTCTGATATAAAAAATGTCCTGGCTCTTCCAAGCTTTATAATGGCAGTGAATTGTTGCTTCGTTTTTGAAGTCCATTAAAGTGCATATATCCATCATATAACTGCTCCACACGGCTCTGGGGGGTTAATAAAGGCCTTCTGAAGCGAAGTGGCGCATTTGTGTAAGAAAAATATCCATATTTAAAACTTTATAAAGTAAAATATCTAGCTTCCGCCAGATTGGAACAAAACGTAACTGGTGTGTAATGTCTAAGGTGTGTAATATCTTTGTAAGCGTAAGCATTTTGAACTGCGAGAGGCACTACACTTTTTCCATAAGTTGAATACGGAACGCGATCTGGTGGAAGCTAAATAATTTGTTTTATAAAGTTTTAAATATGGATATTTTTCTTACACAAACGCATTGCTTTGCTTCAGAAGGCCTTTATTAACCCCCGGAGCCGTGTGGAGCAGTTATATGATGGACAGATGCACTTTTATGGACTTCAAAAACGAAGCAACAATTCACTGCCATTATAAAGCTGGGAAGAGCCAGGAGTTTTTTAATATAACTCAGATTGTATTCGTCTGAAAGAAGAATGTCATTTACACCTAGGATGACTTGAGGGGGAGTAAATCATGGGCTAATTTCATTTTTGGGTGAACTAACCCTTTAAAGCGCTTGAACCCTGTTAATTGCTGCTTGAAGCTATATTTTTATTTAATTAGTTTTTTGATTAAAATACTAAAATGTACAGAAAACCCTCTAATTGGTCGTTTAATGGCATATTCTCATTGTGACAAAATGCCTTATAAAAGTTTAAGTAAAATGTACTGTATCAACTTTTCTTGTGCAATAAGATGGAAATGTTTTAGGGTTTGTGTGTAAAGATGAGAAACATTTACTAGCATAAAGTGTGCCAACTATAGTCCCACTTTCCCCAACATATAAGCTTCTTCAATGTTATAGTGATTGCTTTGAAATGTGAGAGAATGGTTCAGAACCTTTAACATTCATAGAACCTTTGCATTGCACAAAAGGTTCTTTATAGTGGAAAAGGACTCTGGGAAACCCAAATGGTTCCTCTATGGCATCGCTGCAAAACCCCCCTTTTGGAAGCTTTATTTTTAAGAGTGTCAACATTCACGCGTTACTGTGTGAACTGCTTGGGAGGCGAGTTGCAAACGATCTGAAAATGAGTTGGCTTCAGAAGCGAACAGGATAACAATAAAACTCCTCTACATTACCTGGTTAAACGTCCCTGTGGAATGAACGCAGAGATGCTGCTGAAGTGGAAGCAGTTTGATATATCGTGTTTGTTTCTGTATGTGTGGTGGAGAGAAAGAGAGAGGACTCGGCGCTGAAGGCATGTCTCTTTGCAGGAAAATTAAGTGTCTGTGCAGTGCCTGAGACATCCAAACTACCCACCCTCTATAATTTGGTGTCAGACTCTCCGCTCATTAATTTTACTGCAGTGTTTCCAGAAGGCCTCTCGAGCGATGCGTGTGGGGTAGACAGTCCTTTGCTCCCTGCCATAACAACCACAACCATGCCAAGCAAATATGTGCTTAAAAATACACACAGGGAGGCCTGTAAAAGTGTATCTGTGGATGGCGTTTTTGCTTTATTTCTGTCGTAAAGAGTATTAAGGAATGATCTTCAACCTATAAAGATAGTCGTGTGGAAACGGATCGGTGCTTTGTAGCGACAAATACAGATCTAGCTGTATGGATGTTGGCAACAGTGCTGTTATTTCTACCTAAAACTATAAAAAAAAAAAAAAACTGAAATAAAATATTAGTTGGAAAACTAGCGGGACACTTTTTTTATTGCCTTTTTTTCCTATCACGTATTTTAGTAATCATCATAAATTACAGATCATTCGGAAGCTTAATCACTCAAAATTCATCCTGTGAAAACCGTTTTGAAATTGGACATTGCATTACCATGGAAACGTAACCTGGATGCCAGCCGAACTTAGCCCCGCCCACAACATTTGAAGTCGGGAAGTTCGGTCTGGACTTGATCCGTTGTGGAGCAACTATGAACCAGAACTATGAACTCGAACCAGAGCTGTTCGGACCAATCAAAATGTCAGGGTGGGCTTTAGACGATGATGGACAGATGATCAACAGTGACGTAATCATCCACGTCACCAAAGAGCGCTTGGGTTGAATTTGTTCTAATCCTAAACGTAGAGCTTGTTCATATATGTGTTCTCCTTTACTATTTCTCTCAGAAATGATGATTGTGTTGGTAAGTACTCCATGTACCCTTAAATTCTTCTCCGTTGCTCTGATTGGTTGACCCTGTCCAAAATGGCACCCTAAACCATGACCTGGCGGCCATCTTGTCACAGTCAGCTCGCTCGTTTTAATGGTGCATGTACTTTTTAAATAACCATAACTTGCTCAATTTTCTACCGATTTTCAAACTGTTTGGTTTGTAGTTATGACACTGCATACTTATTAATAATTATTCATAATTTGTTCAAGCATCCAGAATTATAGCCACGTTAATAATATTTGTAAGAAACCAAACCATTTGTAAATCCGTCAAGATTTCAGTGAGATAAGAGTATTTGTGTTCATGCAGATCACCTTACATCAGGTACCACAGAGCCCGCCAGAAAGCTTGCCTGTGACAAGATGGCCGCCGGTGATGACGTTAGAGACACCACCGTAAGACATTTCGGGTGCATCTCAATCAGCACCCTAGTTCAGTTGTCAGGGCACTGATCAGGGAGTCAGGCCATTGACTACTGAACCAGGGAGCTGATTGAGACGCATGCCTAGCCTTTATTATGTATATCTATGCCCTAAACCCTCACGGTCTTCCTCTGAGTCCGCACTTTCATGACGTAATGCCGTTTTGATTGCCGGGAAGAAGTACGCTGCCTAACCCGCACCAGAGCGGGCTCGGCAGAAGTGCGCATCGAGGGCACATATCGACCTCAAAGGGGGCGCTCGCAAGCACCCTTCTGAGACCTAAAATGACAATCGGGACACCCTGTGGTCTTGTTGACTTAAAGGACACGCGCACGCAGCGGCCATTGTAAGTCCACAAGACCGAAAGTGCACATGAAGTGTGCCATTTGGGACAGGGCCGTTGTTGGTCTATCCAATTGAGTGCAGAGGCATTTTCTTTCATGGTTTGGTTGAAACTTGTCTCTTAATCACAGCCCAATGGAGCAGTATTAGACTCATATTCTGACTAGAATCTGAGTATGATGACGTCAGGCTAATTTTTAGTTTTAGGAAAACAACAGCGATACTGGAGCACATCATTAGCTAATCAGTTAATTAAGGGAGATAGTGGAAATGTAATATTGATACATGCCAAGTAATTTGTGGGAAATAAAGATGCCAAGACCATTTCAATCAATATGATCAGCTGGGTTAAAGTCCAGCTTAATTACAAAATAAATCAACTATCTATGCTCGTCAGTGAAGGTTGACGCTAATGTTATGCTTTTCATTGCCAGTAGGTGGCAGTATGGGATATCCTGTGTTGTGAGGGTATGTGTGATTTATAATGAATTAAACGGCCTACATGTGTCAGTGCTGTTGGTACCAATTGGTGATCTTTTATGTATTATTTCCATAAGCCGTACATTTTTAACATTTTGAATAAATCATTTCACATTAAAATTCTAAGTAATTTATGTCTCTTTATTGCTTGGATAACTACATGAGAAAATCTGCACCAAATTATATAGTTGTTAAATTTTCTTTTTATTTCTGTTAAGTACACAGCTTATCTGATTATGCAGTATCTTTGCCGTACAAGTGTGGTCATTTGCATGCAGTATTTCTCCAGTTTTCAGTGTTGCTGACAGTATGTGATCATTTGAAGGTAGATTTCAGTACTGCTGTTGTCCAATTTAAAGGTGCACTATGTAAAATTCTTTCAGTAAAATATCCAAAAACCACTAGGCCAGTGTTATATATTTTGTTCAGTTGAGTACTTACAATATCCCAAAAGTTTCCAACTATTTGTTAATCGTGAGTAAAATTGCTATTTTACGCACAGACAGAGTAACGTCATAAAAGAATTCAGATGGAGCTGCGTTACCTCATACTCATGACTGGAAAAGCGGAAATGGTGCTGGCGACTGTGTCATAATAAAAGCCCCGCTGCTCGTGAGGCTCATCTTATTAACAATCGCTCCTTTGGCCTTGCTCAGCTCCACAACACTCGGTCCTGCTCTGCTTCAGACTACAGTAACGTTAATAATCACATCCATAAACATGATTCCTGCCCGAGTCCTATCCCGATTCTTTTCCACCGGCTGTGAGGTGAAGACCACATGTGCCAGGATTCTGCGCTCAAACGTGGCGTCATCAAACCACACCTTTGCTTTGAACAGGTGACCTCTAGTGGATGAAATAGTTACATAGTGCAGCTTTAAAGGGGTGGTAAAACACATTCTTTGGAAGGCTTGATTGTGTTTGTAGGGTGCACTGTAACATGAGTTCATGCTTCGTTTTTAAAAAATTGCATTATTTTTAATATATTTTACCTTTATTCTACACTGCTCTGTCCCTCCTTGTAAAAACGGTGAGATGGTTTCCGGGTTCTATGAAGCCGGTCCCTCAAAAACAGATTGGTTAGCTGGCCCAGTGTGTTGTGATTCACTAACCGCCTAGTGCACGTTTGTCGGAAATGTCATGCCCCTTACCTTTACCGGTAGACTGCTTTGGTAGTATTAGAAACAATGGCGTCTATAAAACCATACCAATTTGAGCCCGAATCGGACCCAGACAATTTTAGAGAAGATGATCGAGCAGAACCTGTTCAACCTATTCAGTCCTTAAGAGTAAAGACTGCGGATCTATAGTGATCGCTACTGAATGGCACTTTTGTATTTTTAGAACGATTATAGCCAAATATCTGTCGCAAGAACTATTTACCCAAAACATTGGCTTTACTAGTAGCCAAATCAAACACAGAACCATGTTTAGCATGCCCGTAGATAAACAATACATAAAAGCTCTAATCAAAGAATAATTTACACTAATGCCAAGTTCGCTGTTGAGATTTAAAAAAAGTTTGTAATGTTTGGTGTTTGTCAGATAACGTATGAATGAGCATTTAACAAACTGGTCCATGTTCCCCTCTGTCTCATACACACACGTATATAACGTTGTATGTTAAACTCACTGCAACGCACCCCCGTCCCTAGGAAGGCTGAACAAAGTGGACCTGCAATCCGGATGAAAATAACAGCGTTTCGTCAGCATTGCGGCAACAACACTCCAGCCTACTAATTATACCACTACAACTTTTCCCCACAGCAATACAAAATGGCCTTACCCCCCCCTTATTTAATATTCTCGGAGGAGGGGTTTATGTAAATATTGGGGCTGGTGATGTCAGAGACCCTGGAGGAATGTCTGTAGTCCCTAGCGGCTGTTTGCGGTAGTCCTTAGAAATTGATTTCTTTACAAGCAAATATCTCCCTTTGCTTTAAACTTTGAACGTTGTAACTTTCCAGATGTTGTTTATGCTCAAACAGCAACATTACACACTAGCTAAAGTTAAAAAAGTGAAATCGTGTTTTACCACCCCTTTAACAACTCTTCTACTAGAGCTAAACAACTGCATTCGTGTTTTTGTTAGCTAGTGCTGGACCATGCATGAACAATGATTTGAAAAAAAAAAATTATGTGCATTGAAACTAGAGCCGCAGATCACCTTTGTGAGCGTGACTGCATCAAAAATAATGGTTTGTTATGGTTTGTTGTACAAAAGATGAGACAAAATGTGCACACGCTACACAACTTTATTGTGGGTTGAATCTGTAGACGTTTTAAAAACGTAATTCGTCATATATTTTAAAAGATTTCTCTAAAGACGTTCTCTTGAACTCTTGAAATCTGGTCTGTAATCCTTACCGACTTTTGCTTGTTTTCGGGCCGTTCTTTGGCATATACGGATCAAGCAGAAACTTCCAGGAGTTTTCCCATTTGCTCAGAGATACAGATACCATTGCAGGCTCATGGCTTTTTAAATTATTTGAGAATTTCCAGGATTCCATCCATTCTGCAAACATTCCTTTTCCATCTTCGTCTTCCATGTTGCCAGATCTAACATTACTCTTTAGTCGTGGTTGCGTCTTTGCTATTTTACATGCATCGTTCCATCTCTTCTGTTGTGGTTTCTGCTGATCTATGTTTGAGTAGATGTGTTTTCTTATCGTTGCGGCCTTTATCATTATCACTGATTCATCCTCAGCCGAAGTAGAGCTTTTCCCATGCTTTGAGTCAAGGTCCGTCTTCGTGAACCTCCAGGACTTGCTCCAGATTTTCAGCTTCAAGTCTTTGAGCAAAGCAGAAGGTAAATAATAGATGTGTTTGTGTTTTGACCAAAGGATCGCATCTTGTGCTCTGAATGACTTTGGTTTTGCATCAGCCCATGAGGCGATGTTCTTTGGTGGTTGTGGGTTTGAGATCTTCCACGATCGACCCCACTCTGACCTGCTCTCCATCTGGACGGATTTGAGCATCGCAACATCACATGTTTGCTGGAAATTCAAATAACATTCGCCTTGTCTTTGATAAAACTCTGTGCTAGTAAACATCCAAGAATTATCCCAGTCTAACACTTCTTTTTTTATGAGATGTGCGAGTCCCGGACCATCAGACCTCTTCTTAACCCTCCACGAGTCATCCCACTCTTTCAAGGGATGTCGTTCTTTGAATGTCTGAGAATCGAATGATCTGCTAAATGCATTCGATGCTCTGCAAAGTTCCTTTCTGCCTTTGATTTCCAGTGATTTCTCAAACCAAGTATGTTCAGGTTGGAAATCCTCCAGGCTGAAGAACCTCCAAGAATTCGTCCACTCGGTCACGGAGGGTCTATCGTGATTGCGCTGATGAGTTGATGATTTCCAGGATTGTTCCCAGTCTGCCACAGATCTTGCGTATGCATGTTGGCGCTCTGGCTGGGTTGATGCGCCTTGCCCTTGTCTTTCCAGAAGATTCTGGCGTCTCATAGACCTCCAGGACTCAGCCCAGGAACGAACCCCTGCTGGTCCATTATGCGGGAAATCCTCAAATCCTCTTCTAATATGTCTGGGCTGAGTATTGGCGGACCAACCCTGCTGCCATAAACTGCTGTCTTGGTGGAGTGTCAAGTTTGTGAACCTCCAAGAATTGGCCCATTCGGTGAGAGTTTGTGATGTGGTGGATAATTGTGGAAGTGGACATCTCAGGTTCCTTAAGGCTCTTTCTTCTCTACGCTGGCGTTTTAGCATCTTCCAAGAATCCTTCCAGTCCATTTGCTCTGAGAACTGAAGCATCTCTCCCCACTTTTGGGTTTTTGGCAAAGCAAGTACGTTGAATTTCACACGTTCACTTTGTTGCTTGAAATGGTCTGGCTTCGGTGTCTCAACCTTCATTTTCACCTCCCTACATTCAGCTTTATTTATCTCTTCTTTATACTCTGACAGATTTTTTATAGTCGTCCATGATTTTTCCCAATCAGACGGAGGGGCATCCCTCCCACCAAACTGAACTGTGTGCTTCATCTCTCTAGACACATTCATTATCACATTGCAGATGTCAGGATGCAGCTCCTCAGGCACCACCGCTTGAGATTCAACTGATTTCGTCTCCTGTTCTGGTATGGTTTTTGCAACCTTCCAAGATTCACTCCATCCTAGGTTATTACCTGTTTTTGACTTCATATGAAGCGGCTTCTTAAAGTACATCCAAGAATTATCCCATGGTAATTCAGGTTGTGTTTCCTCATTAGTTGAGGGCTGAATTGAATCAGACATGATATCGCCTCCTTTTACAGGCTTCATTGTCTTCCAGGATTCGTGCCAGTCTGATGCACTTTCCTGGTTCTGATCCCTCCACAATGTGTTGCTATCACTTTTATTTGTGCCTTCATTAGACTCTTTTCGTTTCTGAGTGAATATCCAAGACTTCTCCCATTCTGTACTGGCCAGATCTTGTTGAATGAGCTCAGAGTCAAATGCTTTGCTGAGCTTCTCCCACAGAAACACGTCATTGGAGCTCATGTTGTTGTTGGTGCCAAACCCAAGATCGAACCAGGGTTTACCGTCAGTGCGTGGCTGAACATTGAGAAACTTCCATGACTGTCCCCAGTCGAATGCACAGGGACTTTCTTCAGCTTGTGGCTGTGAGAAAGGCTGTGAGAACTTCCAAGACTTCGACCACACCATCAATCCCGGGCAGCTTTCATTGAGGTGGCATAACAGGGACAGTTTGATGGCTTTTGTTGTTTTCGTCATGTCCACCTGCCTCTGAATCCGACTGCTCTGGAAACCTTGCGGCCTTCCCAGGTGTGTCTTTTTAGCCTTGTGTGCATCAAGAGCTGATTCTTCAGGAAGCTTTGCTTTTCTCTCCAGTCTTTTAGGGGGTTTTACCATGGAGGACATGCGCCCCTGCCAATCTTGATTGATTCTATGAAAAGTTTAATTGGAACGGACAACAAATGAAAATGAGTTCTCATTAATTATGAAATGTGGTTTGAGTTAGCTTCTTTCATTTTAATAGATTAATTAAAGATAGCTGTTGTTATCATAATTAATACACAATTAAAGTTGAAGCGACCACAAGCTCATTATCGTTCTGAATGGCCTTATTATCTGCAAACAAAATAGGCAGAGAGGCAGCTGGGATCAAACATACAAATGCGGCATTCATGCCATATCAGAGTTACTGTAATTATGAGATGACTCAGAGATTCTTCTCAGAACTTTCCTTGTCTTTGTCAGAAATGATTCTTTTCTATATCAGTGCTAAAAATGTATCATTGTGCATTTCTCCAACATGTAATTATGAGTTGTGTGAGTTGTATAAGTTATGTAAGGCCTTAATATGGGGTTAGCATTGTTGCATTATTCCAAATAAATAGATTGAGATTCACAAATAAATGTAAAGAGATTCACACAAAATTATAAAATTCACAAATAAAGAAAATAAGATTTGCAAATAAAAATGTAATCATTGTATTTTCTGTACATGTATTTCTGAATCAATTTCTGTGCATTTGTGAATTGTTTCCTGTGCATTTTTAAATTGTTTCCTGTGCATTTGTGAATCGTTTCCTGTGCATTTTTAAATTGTTTCCTGTGCATTTGTGAATCGTTTCCTGTGCATTTGTGATTCGTTTCCTGTGCATTTGTGAATCGTTTCCTGCGCATTTATGAATCACTTTTTCTGTGCATTTATGAATCGTTTCCTGTTCATTTTTTAATCGCTTCCCGTTCATTTGTGAATCGCTTCCTGTGCATGTATGAATCGCTTTTCCTGTGTATTTGTGAATCGTTTCCTGTGCATTTGTGAATCGTTTACTGTGCATTTATGAATCACTTTTTCTGTGCATTTGTGAATAGTTTCCTGTGCATTTTTAAATAGTTTCCTGTTCATTTGTGAATCGCTTCACCTGTGTAATTGTGAATCGTTTCCTGTGCATTTGTGAATCACTTCCTGTGCATTTGTAGATCCCTGCACGGATTTGTGGATTTTGAAACATTTCTAGCATCAAGATGTGCAGACAACTCCACAAATAAGTGGACTCCACCCACCTTCTACTTAAGCCAATCAGATAACAGCTATTTGTGCTGACCAATCATAGCACGCTCTCGCTCCAAACAATCATGAATTGCTTAAAAATCAGGGCGGTTTTACCCTGAAATAACTTTGCTCATTCATCTGCATTGGCTCAAATATGAAGTATTAGGCCCATAAAATTGGTACAGTTTTTGGTACAATTGGTGACCCGAAACATTCTTCTTACTATTGCCGGAACTACCTGCGACAGAAGGAATCTGCTGGAACATTGAAAATTATGGACTGGCCCCCTCAAAGTCCGGACCTCATCCCCATCGAGTACATTTGGGGCGAGTTGTAATAAACTGGACAGATCTATTGTACATTCAAAGGAAAGCCTTTGGCTTTTTTAAGTATACTGTTGTCTGAGGTCAAATTATGATGTTATCGTGGTTTTTACATTCAAAAACATCATAATGAATAAGTAATATAAGCTATTTTCTGCTCTGGTTTTGAGCCTCTCTCTTGAAACGCTCGGTTTTTATGGGCGTGCCGCACTGAAGACTTGGAAGTAAACGCCCACTGCTACGATTGGATAAGATTTGCATATTATAATGAGCGATCGGCTCCCCCGTGAGTACACGTGAGGAATTGATTTGAAAGAGTGTGTGGAAACGGCAACGAGAATGATTCGTCCACAACGCTCGCAAAATGTCTTACACAAACGAACACAATGATTTATCTCTCATCCCCCGCAATTAATTGGAATGTTATTTCTTTTATTACTTGGCCCGCCCGATCGGTGGATATAACCGTGAACCGTGCATCACACACACACGCACAAGCCTCACTGCTGATTCAGACAAATCAAAGCATGATCAAAACTTCAGTGATTGTATTTTTCCTTCAAATATCAAGTCAAGAGAGTGAACAACGCACATCAAGAAAGGAATGTTATTTCACTATTTAAGATAGCCCGTCGGGCCGGTACGTTTGATACGTTTTGGTAGCCTGTCTGGAAAACACAGCCCCGGGACATTGGGCTTTATTAGTGAATTGCGATCTATTTATTTGGAATAATGCAACAATTCTAACCCCCATTTTGTTTATAAGTTGGAAACAAATAAGTACAGTAATTCTGACATGATATAAGCACAGCAAAAGCATGATCATAGATATTACAAAATAGGGGTGTAACGGTACACAAAACTGATGGTTCGGTACGTACCTCGGTTTTGAAGTCACGGTTTGGTAGGCCTACGAGTTCGGTACAGCAGTTTTACAAAATTGCTTTTTATTTATTTTTATTCAACAGTGGTTTACTGAAAAAATTGTCTGTCCTTAAATTAATTCAATTATAACTAAAAGTTTCTTAAAGATAAAGTTATCTCTGCTAATGCTGTAAACTATAGGAGCTCTTACTTGCACATTACTGTAATATTAAAGGTTAACAAGAGAGCCCAAACTATTTGCCTAAATTCAGTTGCTATTTATTTTTAGATATAATAATCAACACTCATAAGCTTCACATAAGGAAGTTTTTGCATTAACTTCTAAATCTAATTATAATTTTTTTGTCTCCAATTTGTTGTTGAAATATAATAAATATAATATAAAACATTTTCATGACAGATTTATTTAAACATACATTAAATAAGCAAGACGACGTCAACAGGTTAAGTAGTATATAATGAATATATAGGCTAATATACTGTATATATTTAGCGAAAGAGTTGGTTTCTCTAGTGAACTCACAGCTGTGGACTTTGAATTACTTCGTGATATTGTTTACAAGCGGTTCTCTTTCAGAGATTCACTCGACACTGCGTCACTTTATGACATAATGGGAACACCCTCTGGTTGTGCTGATTGTCTGAAGCCCTTATAGAATCACGCCAATTAATTGGCTGATGGCGCGGGCGCCGCCCCGACGCTCTTACGTCGCCACCTTATACTGGCGCGCACGCCATCTGCTCCTCAGATTTCTCTGCCTTCACAAAGCGGCCATTTCATGCCCTTCGGTTTCGGTTTTTCTGGCCCAAATATCTTGGATTTCGTTCAACTTTTATCACCAGCACTTCAGCGACTGCGGATAGTGGAACTTTGTTCTCCTTGCGGTGAAGTGACATGGAATTTCGTAGTTGCCTGCCGCCGTGTACTCGCTTCATCGCGAATGACGATCCCCACAGTAAGTGTGTCAAATGTTTGGGGTTTTCACATGCGCGCGAGGCGTTTCGGGGGTTTTCTAAATGTAAATTTTGCGATAATCTTCAGCTCCCTCGTGGAAGTCCCGCCCCCTTCTTCCCACTAAGCCGTATAGGACCACTTCCGCCCTTATCGGAAAATCCTACATGGCAGCTGGTCAGGCTGGCATAGCCCTTCATACCATGGCCATCCTCCAAGCCTAGCAGGTGGACGTGCTAAAGGAGATGGACGAGGGTGATGGTTTGACACCGGAAGCAGTTAAGGAGCTGCGCAAAGCCACGGATTTGGCTTTACGAGCCACGAAGCACACAGCTCGCGCCATAGGACGTTCAATGGCGGGCGCGGTGGTGGTGGAGCGCCACCTGTGGCTCAACCTCATGGAAATCCTTGATAAGGAAAAGATTTTCCTACTGGACGCTCCGGTTTCACAGTCTGGTTTATTTGGGGAGGCGGTCAACATGGTGTTTGAGAAGTTTAGAGCCGCTAAATCTCAGTCTGACACTTTTAAGCAGTTCATGCCCAGGAGAGCGAGAAACTCCCAGCGAGAGACTCACCATCCGCCGCTCGTTCAGACGGAGACACATTTGGTCTTCTCTGGGAATCAGCACGGCCTATTTTTCCCACTGGCCGTGACATCTCCCACTCCACACCAGGACGCCACGTGCTCTCCTTCGCGGATGGCCACACCTCCCTTCAAGGTTCAGCTCGACACCCTATCTCAGGTATGTCCATCACACTTCAACACCCCACTTCCTCTGTCACATTTGTCCCACGAGGGGAAGCTTCTGCCAGGGGTATCATCCTGGGTTTTCCGCACAATTCAGTCCGGTTATACACTTGAGTTCTGTCGCAACCCCCCTTGCTTCGACGGGGTCATTCAAACTGTAGTAAACAGCGCCTCAGAGGCTTCAGTTCTACAACAGGAACTTACTTCTCTCCTCCTCAAAGGGGCGATAGAGGAGGTCTCGTTAACGGAAGCAAAATGTGGCTTCTTCAGCCATTAGCCAGAAGTTCCAGATGCTAAGATTCAAGACACATACTTCCATATTCAGGTCGTCCGACGACACAGGAAATTCCTCAGATACGCTTTCAAGGGGAGGGCTTATCAATACAAAGTGCCTCGCCCTGGCACCGAGGACGTTCACGAAGTGTATGGATGCTGCTCTGGCCCTGTTGAGGCTCCAGGGCATCCGTATACTCAATTACCTGGACGATTGGCCCACTCCAGGGAGTTGTGACTCGCCACAGAGATGTCGCTCTTCAGCACATTCAGTCTCTTGGTTTGAGAGTGAACACCGACAAGAGTGTTCTCACCCCAGCTCAGCAGACCACCTTCTTAGGAGTTCACCTGGATTCCATTCTGACGCAGGCCCGCTTGGCCCCTGCTCAGATTTCCAGTATTGTAACATGCTTGGCCCGCTTCAGGCTGGGCCATCATGTTTCTGTGGGTACGTGTCACAGGCTCCTGGGTCTCATGGCCGCAACTTCCCTGGTGCTTCCCCTGGGACTGCACCACATGAGGCCCTTCCTCTGGTGGATGAAACGCTCAGGTGCTTGATCAACAGGATCGGCCCTTCGCCTATTGAAAGTGTCGCGCGGCTGCTTCCACACACTATCAGTACGGCGGGGCCCTCTCTTTCTTCGAAAGGGGGTCAATATGGGGGCTGTTTTCCATCGCCAAATGATCACGATGGATGCCTCTCTAACCGGCTGGGGTGCGGTATTCGAGGGCAGACCGGCATACAGGGTCTGGGAAGGGGAAGTTCTCTCTTGGCACATAAACTGCCTAGAGCTGAGAGCTGTGTCCCTGGCCCTTCGGCACTTTCTCCCCTCTCTCATGGGACATCATGTCATTGTCAGGACGGACAACATGGCGGTGGTGTCTCATGTGAATCGCCAAGGGGGATCACGGTCACGCACCCTGGACAGGCATGCACGGCCTCTCCTCCTGTGGGCTCAGGGCAAACTTCTGTGCCTGAGAGCAGTCCATGTACCCGGAGTCTTGAACCTCGCAGCAGATTACCTGTCGAGGCAGAAGCTCAGGTCGGGGGAATGGATGCTGAATCCTCAAACTGTATCTCAGATTTGAGAAGTGTTCGACAGAGCGGAGGTGGACCTCTTTGCCTCGAAGGAGTTGTCCCGGCTCTGGTTTTCTCTGAGCTCCTTGGCTCCATTGGGGATAGATGCGTTCACACATCCATGACCCAACCTGAAACTCTATGCATTCCCGCCCATCAAACTGATTCTGGCGGTTCTGTGCAGGGTGAGAGAGAGCGGGGTCAGCCTCCTGCTTTTGGCTCCACTCTGGCCATCCCAGACTTGGTTTTCGGAGATGGTTCTCCTTCTGGATTCTCCCCCCTGGGAGATCCCGATCAGAGAGGACCTATTGTCCCAGCTTCAGGGCAGGATTTGGCATCCTCACCCGGAAATTTGGAAGTTGTGGGTATGGCCCATCAAGGTTCAGTAGCTCTAGACACTGGTCTTGCTGCTGATGTTCAGGAGACCATTGCGAGTGCGAGAGCTCCTTCCACTAGGAGGCTCTACTCCTCCAAGTGGAGGGTCTTTGAGTCGTGGTGCTCATCCCATGCGGTGGATCCAGTTACCTGCCTGGTGGGACCATTACTAGAGTTCCTGCAAGATAAGTTTGCCGCTGGAGCAGCAGCTACCACCCTTAGAGTTTACGTTGCTGCTATCGCTGCTATCGCTGGCTCCCTTTGAGCCCTTGGAGTCAGCTCCGGAGCGTATTCTGACTCTCAAGGTTGTTCTTTTACTAGCATTATCCTCCTTGAAGCGTGTGAGCGACCTACAGGCCCTCTCTGTTAGTGGGTCCTGTATGGATTTTGCTCCTGGTCTAGTCAAAGTAACCGTAAGACCTAGGCCAGGTTATGTGCCAAAGTTTTGTCCACTTCGTTTCGTTCTCAGGTTGTCACCCTTCACTCTTTTCACCCTCCTCCTTTCGACTCGGAGGAAGACGAGAAGCTTCATTTGCTCTGTCCTGTCCGAGCATTGAAGTGTTATGTAGACCGGTCTGATGGTTGGAGGAAATCTAACCAACTCTTGGTGTGCTTCGGTGCTGGCCGCCGCGAGCTTGCAGCGTCGAAGCAGAGGATTTCCCATTGGGTGACGGAGGCTCGGAGTATCTCGCTGGCATATGAGGTACGTGGTATACCGTCACCTCTTAGCATTAGGGCACACTCTACCAGAAGTGTGGCTTCCTCTCAAGTGCTTTTTAGAGGGGCTCTTCTGGAGGATATTTGTGTAGTGGCAGGTTGGTCCTCCCCGCACACTTTTGTGAGGTTCTATAGTTTGGATCTCGACATGGCTCCGGGTTCGCATGTTCTATCTGCTTAATGCGGCCATGCAGGTTATCTGGTATTCTTTGAGCCAGATATGGCAGCGCTTTAGCTTGCCGTGTGTGGTATATCATTCCCATTACCTCATAAAGTGACGCAGCGTCGAGTGAACCTATAAAAGAGAACCTCTCAGGTTACTTGTGTAAACTATGTTCTCTGAGTAGGGAACGAGACGCTGCGTCCGCTGCCAGGCTCCTTGCGCTGCTGACAGGCCTTCCTTTTCGGCAGAGAAATTTGAGGAGCAGATGGCGCGCGCGCCAGTATAAGGTGGCGACGTAAGAGCATCGGGGGCGGCGCCCGCGGCATCAGCCAATGAATTGCCGTGATTCTATAAGGGCTTCAGACAATCGGCACACCCAGAGGGCGTTCCCATTACGTCATAAAGTGACGCAGCGTCTCGTTCCCTACTCAGAGAACATAGGTTACACAAGTATTCAGTTTTCATTTCAGTAAGTCATTCAGTAATGTATCCTCAGCATACCTTAACAGATATTAATTTATGTTTATTCTTTAGGAAGAGATGATCGCGTTCACTCGCGCTGCCTCTTGAAGTCGAACTGACATGTCTATTCAGCGTCTTATATTTACATTTATGCATTTAGCAGACGCTTTTATCCAAAGCGACTTACAACTTTTGGTACATGAAGCCATTGGTCATGAAGAGTCGAGAAGCGCAATAAGCGCCTGAAATCCTGAGACCCTGTAGGGCTAGAGTAGGGAGGGAAGAAGGAAGAGAAAGAGGAAAGGAAAGTGTTTTTTTTTTTTTTTTTTTTTTTTTATGAGGTTAAGTGCTCACGGAAGAACTGAGTTTTAAGTTGACTTTTGAATGATGTCAATGATTCTGCGTTTCGGATGGCGTTGGGAAGATCGTTCCACCAGTTTGGAACTGGAATACTTAATATGTTTGTGTGGGAACTGGGATTTAAGTGTGTTCCACGCTTAAAACAAGCCGACGGTTAAAGATTGCATTCAGAACACGTGCACCGAACCGAAAGACCTGTACCAATACAGTTCGGTACAAATACATGTACCGTTACACCCCCATTACAAAACTGTATGGAATGCAATGGGTTAAAATATTTTCATCAACAAATTGCATCAATTGCACTTTAAGACATTTTTGAGCCACAAAGTTGTTTTATAAATGTTGAGTTGGCCATTATAAAGAGTTTTTTCTGATTGACAAATGCAGGAAAATGGGAGGTTTCAGCAGATCCTCACCTTCCAAGAGCGCTCTTCCCTATCCTCTCTTTTTCCAGCTGTCGTTTCTGTCGATACTCCCTCAGTCTGATTTCCCAGACATCCTTCATAATTGAAGAGCCACGTACTATCACCTCTGCGTTTTTGTCCATTATTGTAGAGACTCCTGCTGTAAGCGGAGATTAAGCTGTCAGTGGAAGAGCGAGATTGGATTTTACAAGATTGCAATGTTCCCTTGTATAAACTAACCATAAAATGTGCATTTGTTTTCAATAGCTCATCTAATAGCATGCATTTGATTAAGCTATTTCATTTAACCAGGGCAGGCAATTAAATATAAACACAGTACAAAACAAATGCAGACAAAAACAACGGTTTGGAACATTTGCGCATTTCTATAACACATTTAGCAGGGAATCATCACTTATCAGGCAAAAACAATACCACATGAAATTGCGTCCGTGATTAGTTCTAAAATAGCATTATGGGATCGTTCTTTCATGCTATATTTGAAAGCAATGAAATCGTGTTTACTGCTAGCAATATTAATTGCAATTTCATAAGCACCCACAGCATAAAAGAGTATTTCTCTACAGAAATGAATTCATGAAATAAAAAATGTTTACCCGTCTGACTGTTCTCTGTCAAATGAGCATCTGGCTTCAGAAGCAGCTCATATAAGTGTCAACTGTAACTAAACCGGCCCGTGTAACCAGGGCTCTTGACCCGGCTATTTATAAGTTGCCACGTGGCTCTGTAACTCGTTAGAGAAATGCTTGTCTGCATTAATTTAAACATATTCTTTGTATTTCATGGCATACTGTACTCGACTAGCTTCACCTGTAAACCTGTGACATGAGTCACCACAAGGATGTTCTCACCTTTGTAGATAATGATTAACATCGAGGGATGGAGATGTCAAGATTTCAGAATGAAAATGAGCTGAAAAGGATGGAGCTGGTAATTAATACACTGAATTTAGGTGGTGCATGACACAGTTGCTAATTAATAGCCGGTTACTTTATTAAGTGTTTCAGAGAGCTGCGCTCAATATAGCCGCTGTGCCACTAGAACATGATGTTTGCAACGGTTAGAGGTTCAAATATGTTATGAATTTACAATCTGCACATGGAAATGACTGGGCATACAGTAGTGAGTAAAAATAGCCATATGAGCCTTGAAGTCGTTCATTTAAAGGCGACCCTTGCACACACTGCATGCATTGTTTTCTTGCATTCTTACAGTTGCAAGAAAAAGTATGTGAAAATGTTAATGATTTTGATCAAATAAGAGGGATCATAGAAAAGTCATGTTATTTTTTATTAGGTACTGTCCTGAATAAGATATTTTACATAGCAGATGATTACATATAGTCCACAAGACAAAAATAGCTGAATTTATTAAAATGACCCTGTTCAAAAGTTTATGAACTATTGAATCTTAATGTGTCGTTCCCTGACGATCCGTGTGTGTGTGTGTGTGTGTGTGTGTGTGTGTGTGTGTGTGTGTGTGTGTGTGTGTGTGTGTGTGTGTGTGTGTGTGTGTGTGTGTGTGTGTGTGTGTGTGTGTGTGTTTTGTGATGGTTGTTCTTGAGTCTCTTGTTTGTCCTGAGCAGTTTAACGGCCCAAAGTTCTTCAGAAAAACCTCCAGGTCCCCAAAATTCTTCAGTTTTCCAGCATCTTTTGCATAATTGAACCCTCTGCAGCAGGGACTGTATGATTTTGAGATCCATCTTTTCACACTGAGGATGATTGAGGGACTCAAACACAACTATTAAAAAAGGTTCAGACATTCACTGATGCTCCAGAAGGAAACACGACGCATTAAGAGCCGGGGTGGGGGGGCTTATTGAATTTGAAGATCAAGGTAAAATGTACTTAATTTGTCTTCCGGAATCAAGGGTTCAGAAACTTTTGAACGGGGTCATTTTTATAAATTCAGCTTTTTTGTCTTGTGGACTATATGTAAACATATTTTATGTAAAATATCTTATCCAGGACAGTTCTAAAGAATAAAGAAGAATCCCTCTTATTTTGTTAAAATTATTCACATTTTCACAGATTCTGCAAGGGGTTCACAAAATATTTTTCTTGCAACTGTATATTTAATTATAATCATTATAATCATTGTGCTGTTGTACATGTGACAAACTTTGATTTCAATTCAATATCTCTTTGATCAATGCTCTTTTTTTTTAATTGGAAACTAATAATTACAATAATTGTTCACAGATATTAAAGTTCCCCTTTATGCTTTTTTTTTTAATTACCTTTCATGCCGTGTGTAATATAGATGTTTGGATAAATACAGATCTGCAAAGTTTTAAAGACCACAGTGCATGCAAACAAAGTTATTGTCTCCTAAAATAAATAATCTATTCTGAACTGTCTGAAACGAGTCGTCAGCAATTCCAGTCTCACTTCCTGTTACATACAAAACAATGTAACACATTTGCATAATGCCAGCCTATGCTCTTCATTGGCCGCCCACGAACACTGTCTACTTTGCCCAGCCCTCAAACACTGTAGTTGTAACTAAGTCCTGGAAGAGTTTGGTTTGTGTTATCGAGAAGAAGCTGTTTTCTGACCGACGAATCCACTTCGCGTGCAGTTCAAAAGGAGGACTCAGACTCGAATTGATACGGAAAAACGGACGCCATCGTTCCTGTCACTGTGTATCTGAGCTCAAACTCAGATATAGTAAGAAAAAGGTGTTTCCTTTTCGACGTACTGCAAGCGATAGACCAATTACAACAGACTGGGCCATCTGACCAATCAGAGCAGAGTAGACCAATCACAACAGACTGGGCCATCTGACCAATCAGAGCAGAGTAGACCAATCACAACAGACTGGGCCATCTGACCAATCAGAGTAGACCAATCACAACAGACTGGGCCATCTGACCAATCAGAGCAGAGTAGACCAATCACAACAGACTGGGCCATCTGACCAATCAGAGCAGAGTAGACCAATCACAACAGACTGGGCCGTCTGACTAATCAGAGCAGAGTAGACCAATCACAACAGACTGGGCCATCTGGCCAATCAGAGCAGAGTAGGCCAATCAGAGCAGAGTAGACCAATCACAACAGACTGGGCCATCTGACCAATCAGAGCAGAGTAGACCAATCATAACAGACTGGGCCATCTGACCAATCAGAGCAGAGTAGACCAATCACAACAGACTGGGCCATCTGACCAATCAGAGCAGAGTAGACCAATCATAACAGACTGGGCCGTCTGACCAATCAGAGCAGAGTAGACCAATCATAACAGACTGGGCCATCTGGCCAATCAGAGCAGAGTAGACCAATCACAACAGACTGGGCCATCTGACCAATCAGAGCAGAGTAGACCAATCATAACAGACTGGGCCGTCTGACCAATCAGAGCAGAGTACACCAATCACAACAGACTGGGCCATCTGGCCAATCAGAGCAGAGTAGACCAATCACAACAGACTGGGCCATCTGACCAATCAGAGCAGAGTAGACCAATCACAACAGACTGGGCCATCTGACCAATAAGAGCAGAGTAGACCAATCACAACAGACTGGGCCTTCTGACCAATCAGAGCAGAGTAGACCAATCACAACAGACTGGGCCATCTGACCAATCAGAGCAGAGTAGACCAATCACAACAGACTGGGCCTTCTGACCAATCAGAGCAGAGTAGACCAATCACAACAGACTGGGCCATCTGACCAATCAGAGCAGAGTAGACCAATCACATCAGACTGGGCCATCTGGCCAATCAGAGCAGAGTAGACCAATCACATCAGACTGGGCCATCTGGCCAATCAGAGCAGAGTAGACCAATCACATCAGACTGGGCCATCTGACCAATCAGAGCAGAGTAGACCAATCACAACAGACTGGGCCTTCTGACCAATCAGAGCAGAGTAGACCAATCACAACAGACTGGGCCATCTGGCCAATCAGAGCAGAGTAGACCAATCACAACAGACAGAAATGAGGTGGTTTGCAATGCATATTATGAGAAAATGAAAGTGTTTTTTTACCTTGGATGCTTGTAAACCTGTTGTAGGAAACTCCGAAACAAAACATAGGCCTAATAGGAACACTTTACAAACTAAACTACATGGAAAGGAATGGGTTAAAAATATAATGCATTTTTGTTGGTTTGCATGCAACAAATAAAACTTTTTCAATTCAATATCTCTTGTTGTCAAGTTTGCACTAATGCCGTTTTCCTCTTTTAGTCTCAATGCTTTCTCTCCCCCTCAATGCTTGCATGAAAACTTTTCATTTTGCACTGCATTTGTCCTTGTTTCTCACAGAAGTTGCTGACATCCTGAATCTTAACCTTTCAAATGGAGTGAAGAAACAGTGCGGTGCCATTCAGAAGGCAGACAGCTCATTAGGAGAGAGAGAGCGTCAACCTTTGCATGGCTGATAATGATTCAGCTGTCATTAGCGTGTCAGTTTTCAGAATAGAAATCACAATAATCAGGTCTGTCAAATGTTCCCCATAAGCAGCAGAAACTTACACTCGCTGTCACAGCCAAGAATGACATAGATATTCAATCAATAATGCCTTGTTGAATTTATCCTAATTAAAATATTTCATTACAGCAATCCAAAGGCAAGATTTATTTTTATGAACCTTTATATATATATATATATATATATATATATATATATATATATATATATATATATATATATATATATATATATATATATATATATATATATATATATATATATATATATATATATGTATATGTATGTATATATATATATGTGTGTGGGTGTTTGTGTGTGTGTACATGTATTATATTATATATATACCGATCAGGCATAACATTATGACCTATAATGTCCTAATATTGTCGGTCCCTCTTTTGCTGCCAAAACAGCCCTGACCCATTGAGGCATGGACTCCACTAGACTCCTGAAGGTGTGCTGTGGTATCTGGAGATGTTAGCAGCAGATCCTTTAATTCCTGTAAGTTGCGAGGTGGAGCCTAAATGGATCGGTCTTGTTTGTTCAGCACATCCCACAGATGCTCAATTGGATTGAGACCTGGGGAATTTGGAGGACAGGTCAACACCTCAAACTCGTTGTGCTCCTCAAACCATTCCTGAACCATTTTTGTTCTGTGGCGGCGCATTATCTGCTGAATGAGCCACAGCCACCAGGGGATGCCGTTTCCATGAAAGAGTGTACATGGTCTCAATAATGCTTAGGTAGGTGGTACGTGTCAAAGTAACATCCACATGGATGTAGGACCCAAGGTTTCCCAGCAGAACATTGCCCAAAGCATCACACTGCCTCCGCCAGCTTGCCTTCTTCCCATAGTGCATCCTGGTGCCATGTGTTCCCCAGGTAAGTGACGCACACGCACTCGGCCATCCACGTGATGTAAAAGAAAACGTGATTCATCAGACCAGGCCACCTTCTTCCATTGCTCCGTGGTCCAGTTCTGATGCTCACGTGCCACTGTTGGCGCTTTCGGCGGTGGACAGGGGTCAGCATGGGCACCCTGACTGGTCTGTGGCTATGCCGCCCCTTACGCAACAAACTGTGTACTCTGTATTCTGACACCTATCTATCAGAACCAGCATTAACTTCTGGAGCAATTTGAGCTCCAGTACCTCGTCTGTTGCCTTCGCTCCACACGTGCATCAATGAGCCTTGGCCGCCCATGACCCTGTTGCCGGATCACCACTGTTCCTTCCTTGGAGCACTTTTGATAGAGACTGACCACTGCAGACCGAGAACACCCCACAAGAGCGGCAGTTTTATCTGATTCTAACACATCAACTTTGAGAACAATACGTTCACTTGCTGCCTAATATATCCCACCCACTAACAGGTGCCGTGATGAAGAGATATGTTATTCACTTCACGGTCATAATGTTATGCCTGATCGGTGTATGTGTGCTGTAAATATGCAAAGTCAAGCTTGTTAAGTGTTTTGGAACAACATTTAAAGGAATGATTAACCAACAACAACAAAAAAATGTTATTCAAAACCTGTATGTTGTTATGTTTTGACAACTCTTTTGCATTCATGACCACGTCTGGCAAGCTCCATAAAGGACAGAAAAAGGCCCAAATTTAACACAATTGCCAATCTCCTTGTTCTGTTTTTCACAATAAAATAGCAGCTTTTGAGTTTGGAACAACCTGATATGACAGTTTTCATTTTTGCACCAGGAAGTTGATTACAATTTCATTGATGGATGGCATCAAATAGGAGCTACAATTCAGCAAATAGAAAATGAATAGAAGCTCCTATTTGATGCCATCCGTCGATGAAATTGGATTAAAGTCCTGAAATTCGGCCAAAAATGAAAAATGCATTTTGTGAAATGAGTTTTCATTTTTAATGCACAAGCAGGAAGTTTATTCCAATTTCATCTATGGATGGCATCAATCAAATAGGAACTACTATTTAGCAAATGTACCGTTATATTGAACAATGAATAAAGTCAAGTAAAAATAAACAACAGCACTTCTCACCTGTGTTGATGTCATTAGAACTTCCTTGTAAACATGCTGGAACACCTAATGGGCCTGCAGTGGCATTATCCGGTGGCTTGTTAATTATGGGAATGAAACACAAAGATAGGTAAATTAATTATGAGCCAGCAGGGGGCTCATATGAGTCAGTGCACGAGCAGTTGAGCGCGATCGCTTTATTACACGCACTTCACCCTGAGAGCTCACTCAGCATAATGAAAGCGCCGGTGTCTCGTTTCCTGGTCACACATGGCACTGATTGCACTTTTATAGACCATACTTTGGCTGGGAATCAAAGCCCATGTTGTGTTGCAGTGATGAAGTTACATAGATTTAATAAGCTTCAACATGTAGAATATTTAAGGTCTTATATTTACATGGTTGGAGTTCACGGTTGCTCGTGTTTGAAGAGACTTTAATCCTTTCATTTACTTTGCACTGGTGGAAAATTGATAATTACACATTTATGGAGTACAGATGAGGATCAAACCATGTTTCTTGTAGAGGAGATGTGTGCTTTTACACGGTCAAATGTGATTTTGCGAAGTTGTCAATAAACCAATGATTATGTGTGTTTTATGAGAAAATACAAGCTTCTACAAGAGCTTCTACAAGAACCAATGAGGTTCATTCTCGCATTACGCATCACGTTTGAGCTTCTACAAGAACCAATGAGGTTCATTCTCGCATTACGCATCACGTTTGAGCTTCTACAAGAACCAATGAGGTTCATTCTCGCATTACGCATTACGTTTGAGCTTCTACAAGAACCAATGAGGTTCATTCTCGCATTACGCATTACGTTTGAGCTTCTGCAAGAACCAATGAGGTTCATCCTCTTGTTATGCAGCCATTTGAGCTTCAGCAAGAACCAATGAGGTTCATCCTCGTGTTACGCAGCACGTTTGAGCTTCTACAAGAACCAATGAGGTTCATTCTCGTGTTACGCATCACGTTTGAGCTTCTGCAAGAACCAATGAGGTTCATTCTCGTGTTACACAGCACGTTTGAGCTTCTACAAGAACCAATGAGGTTCATTCTCGTGTTACGCATCACGTTTGAGCTTCTGCAAGAACCAATGAGGTTCATTCTCGTGTTACACAGCACGTTTGAGCTTCTACAAGAACCAATGAGGTTCATTCTCGTGTTACGCATCACGTTTGAGCTTCTGCAAGAACCAATGAGGTTCATTCTCGTGTTACGCATCACGTTTGAGCTTCTGCAAGAACCAATGAGGTTCATTCTCGTGTTACGCATCACGTTTGAGCTTCTGCAAGAACCAATGAGGTTCATTCTCGTGTTATGCAGCACGTTTGAGCTTCTACAAGAACCAATGAGGTTCATTCTCGCATTACGCATCACGTTTGAGCTTCTGCAAGAACCAATGAGGTTCATTCTCGCATTACGCATCACGTTTGAGCTTCTGCAAGAACCAATGAGGTTCATTCTCGCATTACGCATCACGTTTGAGCTTCTGCAAGAACCAATGAGGTTCATTCTCGCATTACGCATCACGTTTGAGCTTCTGCAAGAACCAATGAGGTTCATTCTCGTGTTACGCATCACGTTTGAGCTTCTGCAAGAACCAATGAGGTTCATTCTCGCATTACGCATCACGTTTGAGCTTCTGCAAGAACCAATGAGGTTCATTCTCGCATTACGCATCACGTTTGAGCTTCTGCAAGAACCAATGAGGTTCATTCTCGTGTTACGCATCACGTTTGAGCTTCTGCAAGAACCAATGAGGTTCATTCTCGTGTTACGCATCACGTTTGAGCTTCTGCAAGAACCAATGAGGTTCATCCTCGTGTTACGCAGCACGTTTGAGCTTCTGCAAGAACCAATGAGGTTCATTCTCGCCTTACGCATCACGTTTGAGCTTCTACAAGAACCAATGAGGTTCATTCTCGCATTACGCATCACGTTTGAGCTTCTGCAAGAACCAATGAGGTTCATTCTCGTGTTACGCATCACGTTTGAGCTTCTACAAGAACCAATGAGGTTCATTCTCGTGTTACGCATCACGTTTGAGCTTCTGCAAGAACCAATGAGGTTCATTCTCATGTTATGCAGCACGTTTGAGCTTCTGCAAGAACCAATGAGGTTCATTCTCGCATTACGCATCACGTTTGAGCTTCTACAAGAACCAATGAGGTTCATTCTCGTGTTACGCATCACGTTTGAGCTTCTGCAAGAACCAATGAGGTTCATTCTCGCATTACGCATCACGTTTGAGCTTCAGCAAGAACCAATGAGGTTCATTCTCGTGTTACGCATCACGTTTGAGCTTCTGCAAGAACCAATGAGGTTCATTCTCGTGTTACGCATCACGTTTGAGCTTCAGCAAGAACCAATGAGGTTCATTCTCGTGTTACGCATCACGTTTGAGCTTCTGCAAGAACCAATGAGGTTCATTCTCGTGTTACGCATCACGTTTGAGCTTCTGCAAGAACCAATGAGGTTCATTCTCGCATTACGCATCACGTTTGAGCTTCTACAAGAACCAATGAGGTTCATTCTCGTGTTACGCATCACGTTTGAGCTTCTACAAGAACCAATGAGGTTCATCCTCGTGCTATGCATCACGTTTGAGCTTCTACAAGAACCAATGAGGTTCATCCTCGTGTTATGCATCATGTTTGAGCTTCTACAAGAACCAATGAGGTTCATTCTCGTGTTATGCATCATGTTTGAGCTTCTACAAGAACCAATGAGGTTCATTCTCGTGTTACGCATCACGTTTGAGCTTCTACAAGAACCAATGAGGTTCATCCTCGTGTTACGCATCACGTTTGAGCTTCTACAAGAACCAATGAGGTTCATTCTCGCATTACGCATTACGTTTGAGCTTCTGCAAGAACCAATGAGGTTCATCCTCTTGTTATGCAGCCATTTGAGCTTCAGCAAGAACCAATGAGGTTCATCCTCGTGTTACGCAGCACGTTTGAGCTTCTACAAGAACCAATGAGGTTCATTCTCGTGTTACGCATCACGTTTGAGCTTCTGCAAGAACCAATGAGGTTCATTCTCGTGTTACACAGCACGTTTGAGCTTCTACAAGAACCAATGAGGTTCATTCTCGTGTTACGCATCACGTTTGAGCTTCTGCAAGAACCAATGAGGTTCATTCTCGTGTTACGCATCACGTTTGAGCTTCTGCAAGAACCAATGAGGTTCATTCTCGTGTTACGCATCACGTTTGAGCTTCTGCAAGAACCAATGAGGTTCATTCTCGTGTTATGCAGCACGTTTGAGCTTCTACAAGAACCAATGAGGTTCATTCTCGCATTACGCATCACGTTTGAGCTTCTGCAAGAACCAATGAGGTTCATTCTCGCATTACGCATCACGTTTGAGCTTCTGCAAGAACCAATGAGGTTCATTCTCGCATTACGCATCACGTTTGAGCTTCTGCAAGAACCAATGAGGTTCATTCTCATGTTATGCAGCACGTTTGAGCTTCTACAAGAACCAATGAGGTTCATTCTCGCATTACGCATCACGTTTGAGCTTCTGCAAGAACCAATGAGGTTCATTCTCGCATTACGCATCACGTTTGAGCTTCTGCAAGAACCAATGAGGTTCATTCTCGCATTACGCATCACGTTTGAGCTTCTGCAAGAACCAATGAGGTTCATTCTCGCATTACGCATCACGTTTGAGCTTCTGCAAGAACCAATGAGGTTCATTCTCGCATTACGCATCACGTTTGAGCTTCTGCAAGAACCAATGAGGTTCATTCTCGCATTACGCATCACGTTTGAGCTTCTGCAAGAACCAATGAGGTTCATTCTCGTGTTACGCATCACGTTTGAGCTTCTGCAAGAACCAATGAGGTTCATTCTCGCATTACGCATCACGTTTGAGCTTCTGCAAGAACCAATGAGGTTCATTCTCGCATTACGCATCACGTTTGAGCTTCTGCAAGAACCAATGAGGTTCATTCTCGTGTTACGCATCACGTTTGAGCTTCTGCAAGAACCAATGAGGTTCATTCTCGTGTTACGCATCACGTTTGAGCTTCTGCAAGAACCAATGAGGTTCATCCTCGTGTTACGCAGCACGTTTGAGCTTCTGCAAGAACCAATGAGGTTCATTCTCGCATTACGCATCACGTTTGAGCTTCTACAAGAACCAATGAGGTTCATTCTCGCATTACGCATCACGTTTGAGCTTCTGCAAGAACCAATGAGGTTCATTCTCGTGTTACGCATCACGTTTGAGCTTCTACAAGAACCAATGAGGTTCATTCTCGTGTTACGCAGCACGTTTGAGCTTCTGCAAGAACCAATGAGGTTCATTCTCGCATTACGCATCACGTTTGAGCTTCTACAAGAACCAATGAGGTTCATTCTCGTGTTACGCATCACGTTTGAGCTTCTGCAAGAACCAATGAGGTTCATTCTCGTGTTACGCATCACGTTTGAGCTTCAGCAAGAACCAATGAGGTTCATTCTCGTGTTACGCATCACGTTTGAGCTTCTGCAAGAACCAATGAGGTTCATTCTCGTGTTACGCATCACGTTTGAGCTTCAGCAAGAACCAATGAGGTTCATTCTCGTGTTACGCATCACGTTTGAGCTTCTGCAAGAACCAATGAGGTTCATTCTCGTGTTACGCATCACGTTTGAGCTTCTGCAAGAACCAATGAGGTTCATTCTCGCATTACGCATCACGTTTGAGCTTCTGCAAGAACCAATGAGGTTCATTCTCGTGTTACGCATCACGTTTGAGCTTCTACAAGAACCAATGAGGTTCATCCTCGTGTTACGCATCACGTTTGAGCTTCTACAAGAACCAATGAGGTTCATCCTCGTGCTATGCATCACGTTTGAGCTTCTACAAGAACCAATGAGGTTCATCCTCGTGTTATGCATCATGTTTGAGCTTCTACAAGAACCAATGAGGTTCATTCTCGTGTTATGCATCATGTTTGAGCTTCTACAAGAACCAATGAGGTTCATTCTCGTGTTACGCATCACGTTTGAGCTTCTACAAGAACCAATGAGGTTCATCCTCGTGTTACGCATCACGTTTGAGCTTCTGCAAGAACCAATGAGGTTCATTCTCGTGTTATGCATCACGTTTGAGCTTCTACAAGAACCAATGAGGTTCATCCTCGTGTTATGCATCATGTTTGAGCTTCTACAAGAACCAATGAGGTTCATTCTCGTGTTACGCATCACGTTTGAGCTTCTACAAGAACCAATGAGGTTCATCCTCGTGTTACGCATCACGTTTGAGCTTCTGCAAGAACCAATGAGGTTCATTCTCGTGTTACGCATCACGTTTGAGCTTCTGCAAGAACCAATGAGGTTCATTCTCGTGTTACGCATCACGTTTGAGCTTCTGCAAGAACCAATGAGGTTCATTCTCGCATTACGCATCACGTTTGAGCTTCTGCAAGAACCAATGAGGTTCATTCTCGTGTTACGCATCACGTTTGAGCTTCTACAAGAACCAATGAGGTTCATCCTCGTGTTACGCATCACGTTTGAGCTTCTACAAGAACCAATGAGGTTCATCCTCGTGCTATGCATCACGTTTGAGCTTCTACAAGAACCAATGAGGTTCATCCTCGTGTTATGCATCATGTTTGAGCTTCTACAAGAACCAATGAGGTTCATTCTCGTGTTATGCATCATGTTTGAGCTTCTACAAGAACCAATGAGGTTCATTCTCGTGTTACGCATCACGTTTGAGCTTCTACAAGAACCAATGAGGTTCATCCTCGTGTTACGCATCACGTTTGAGCTTCTGCAAGAACCAATGAGGTTCATTCTCGTGTTATGCATCACGTTTGAGCTTCTACAAGAACCAATGAGGTTCATCCTCGTGTTATGCATCATGTTTGAGCTTCTACAAGAACCAATGAGGTTCATTCTCGTGTTACGCATCACGTTTGAGCTTCTACAAGAACCAATGAGGTTCATCCTCGTGTTACGCATCACGTTTGAGCTTCTGCAAGAACCAATGAGATTCATTCTCGTGTTACGCAGCACGTTTGAGCTTCTGCAAGAACCAATGAGGTTCATTCTCGTGTTACGCAGCACGTTTGAGCTTCTGCAAGAACCAATGAGATTCATTCTCGTGTTACGCAGCACGTTTGAGCTTCTACAAGAACCAATGAGGTTCATCCTCGTGTTATGCATCATGTTTGAGCTTCTACAAGAACCAATGAGGTTCATTCTCGTGTTACGCATCACGTTTGAGCTTCTACAAGAACCAATGAGGTTCATCCTCGTGTTATGCATCATGTTTGAGCTTCTACAAGAACCAATGAGGTTCATTCTGGTGTTACGCATCATGTTTGAGCTTCTGCAAGAACCAATGAGGTTCATTCTCGTGTTACGCAGCACGTTTGAGCTTCTGCAAGAACCAATGAGATTCATTCTCGTGTTACGCAGCACGTTTGAGCTTCTGCAAGAACCAATGAGGTTCATCCTCGTGTTACGCATCATGTTTGAGCTTCTGCAAGAACCAATGAGGTTCATTCTCGTGTTACGCAGCATGTTTGAGCTTCTGCAAGAACCAATGAGGTTCATTCTCGCATTACGCAGCACGTTTGAGCTTCTGCAAGAACCAATGAGGTTCATTCTCGTGTTACGCAGCACGTTTGAGCTTCTGCAAGAACCAATGAGGTTCATTCTCGTGTTACGCAGCACGTTTGAGCTTCTGCAAGAACCAATGAGGTTCATCCTCGTGTTATGCATCATGTTTGAGCTTCTACAAGAACCAATGAGGTTCATCCTCGTGTTACGCATCATTGGCTCCCGTAACCCGAACAAAGCTTGTTGATAGGTGCACATGTACACATCCGGGAGAAGTGCCCATACAAGGAATTCCACTCATTTTGATGTAATACATGGCCATTCTCTCTTTCAGAAACTTGTTCGAATCTGAAAGGAGTGTTTTTGGTACAGAAATACTCCATCATACGTCCAACTAATTTTTTTAAATTTTGGCCATGTTTAGCATGAGAATCCAACTCTTTAACCCTCCCATTGAGTCAAGGACTCTAGAGTGCTAGATTGTACGATAAAAAAGATCCCACGGGATCAGTCTGGTATCTTATGCACAGGCAAATGAACTGTAACGGTCTCATTTGAATTGTAGTCTAATATTAAAAACAAGTGAATATACAAGCAGACACATTTAATCTGGATTTGTCCCCTCAAATCGGCGTTTCGCTGCCCACCTCTGTTACTGTAATTACCTCACATATTCCTCTGGCAGCAACATGACAGGCTGTCAGCTGTAAGAGACAGAAATGCACCTGTGAGCAGAGAGAATAAATCACCTTTTGACTTCCTCTGTGTCTATAACAAAAGCGCATGAAGCTCCGCATCCGACCTGAAGACAGCAGAGCAGCGTAAAGATCCGTGACCTTGGCTGCTCTCTTGCTGCTCATTAGCGTACACGATTTAATCCTCCTTTATGTGAATGAATTATCTAATTAAACCTCATTAGCAAAAACAAAATGCATGTATTTATGAACTCTGCTTTGTATTGAATCATTTAATAACTTAAGTCCAAATTAAATTGCATATGAAATAATACAATTGCAGCTGTGATGCTAGAGTGTTGTGGTTATGGGTGCCAGGACAGTGCTACTTTAATTACCGAAAATGATTTTTAATTGTTTTAGTTAACAGTAACAACAATTACAGTTATGCATGATGACACTTTAACACAATAAAGGTTCTTTAACCCTTAATCGTCCCTCAAGTAGGGTTTACGTTTGAGTCCCTTGGGGTCAGATAGACCCCAAACTTTTACAGAGCGATTGCATAAGGAAATATACTTTTTTACACGGAGAACTATATATAATTTTTTTTATTTACTTCTCAACTATACATTTATGCTGTGTTTTTGTGGGTATTTGGTAGTTTTTTACCTATTTACTGCAGAAATACTTAACTATGTCATAAATTGGCTCATTAAAAATGATTTTTTAATGAAAAAAATCACTTGAATGATGATCTTAATTAAATATAAATAGTTTTTGGACATTGCTCTATGTGTTAGGTGTGTGTGTGTGTGTGCGTGCGTGCGTGCGTGCGTGCGTGCGTGCGCGTGTGTGTGTATGAGACAGAAAGTTTTTTCCACTTTGTGTTTATGCTCTAGGACCAGATCTTGATATAAATGTAGACATTTTCAGATTTATACTGGATTTAGTTGATTTTTTTTGACAAACAAAGTGAAAAAAAGCATTTTTTACATTTTCCCATTCATTGCCAAAATCTAAAAAAATGACACCCCAGACACCTGTGTGTGGTGTGCGTGCGTGCGTGCGTGCGTGCGTGTGTGTGAGTGAACATGCTTGGACCCTGAGGGACTTAAACAGTAATTTTTACACACCTTTAGAACAACCAAATCAAGCCCAGATTTTTTGTGCATGTTTAGATAGATTATTTAGGAAAAGTCACAGAGTCTCATGGCCCTGAGATGAAGGGAACACTTTATAAAAAAGGAGGAAAAGTCCAGTGGGGTCAGCTGGACCCCAAGGGCCAATCAAGGGTTAATGCCATCAATGGTTGAAGAACCTTTAACATCCTTGGAACCTTTCCACAAATGGTTCTTTATAGTGGAAAAGGTTCTTTAGATGATTAAAAGCTTTTGGAGCTACAGTGGCTCGTCTGTTTGATCAGACCACACGGGCCAGCTTTCGCTCCCCACGTGCATCAATGAGCCTTGGCCGCCCATGACCCTGTCGCCGGTTCACCACTGTTCCTTCTTTGGAGCACTTTTGATAGAGACTGACCACTGCAGACCGGGAACACCCCACAAGAGCTGCAGTTTTGGAGATGCTCTGACCCAGTCGTCTAGCCATCACAATTTGGCCCTTGTCAAACTCGCTCAAATCCTTACGCTTGCCCATTTTTCCTGCTTCTAAAGGATGATTTATACTTCTGCGTCGGACCTACGCTGTATCCTCTACGCCACAAGTTACGTGTTGGTTTTCATTTATACTTCTATTGTCCGCGTCAATAAGCAATTACACATGCATACCGCTAGTAGGCAGTGTCCAACGGCATGTTGATGGTGTAACCCACAGTATCAAAAAAAGCTGAAGAAGAAGCAGCGTACATTGTGTACAAAGTGTACATTGGCACTGTCCCAAATGGCACCCTAAACCCTTACGGTCTTCCTCCGAGTCTGCACTTTCACGACATAATGCCGTTTTGACTGCCGGGAAGAAGTCCGCTGCGTAGCTCTCACCAGTGCGGGCTCGGCAGAAGTGCGCATCGAGGGCGTATATCGACTTCAAAGGGGGCGTTCGCGAGCACCCTTCTGAGACCTAAAATGACAAATGGGAAACCCTACGTCTCGTGGACTTAACGGACACGCGCACGCAGCGGCCATTGTAAGTCCGCAAAACCGAAAGTGCACATGAAGTGTGCCATTTGGGACAGGGCCTAAGTCGGAGTTGGAGCAGCGGCGACCGTTCTTGCAGCTTGAGTCGTTGTATCCAATACAAATTAAGCATCTCTTTTTGATTAGTAGTGTTAAATAAGAATGCGTTTTTGAAATCATGCAGAGTGCTCGTGGCCGCTGTTTTCAGTATCAGTGGCTCGTGCACAGACCAGCGCTTCAATCGATTGCTGTTGCAGAGACTTATGAAATGCACCCTATTGTGTCCCTGTTCTTGATATACAATCACTGATTAACATCTTTGGTTTTAATGAGAAAATAAATAAACTATACAGTGGTGGATTAGAACCCAGAACCTCTGGCACGCTTAACAAAAATTCTTCCACTGACTAGACCGTCAAGAGCTCACACACTCGCAGCGGATCTATGTATTTATTCACTAACAAAAAGAATCTCTGGACTACAAAATATTGTGTTATATAGCAGATGTAAGGATGAAACTACCATCCTATTTCTGGACACACGCACTCCTATCCAGATTTTTTCATTTATTTATTGACCTGAGGGAGGGGTTCTGGCAGACCAATCAAAGTGCTTGTGGTCCACGTAGAATTGACGCTTTGTTACATTTTTGGAGAGGTGCGCGTCAGGGTACGTCTTAGGGTACACGCGCAATACAGCCTACGACGTAGCTACGGCGTACACTCGATGCAGAAGTATAAATTGGCCTTAAGGCCCCGTTCACACGGAGACGCGTTTACCTGTATGCGTATAAATTTTGTATAATTCCGGCGTTTCATCCAGACGGATCCGGCGTTTTGGGAGCCTGAAACCGCTATTTTTTTAAACCGGGTCCCAGAGTGGATAAATCTGAAAACGACACCCTTGCGTTTTCATGTGTACAGCCAATCCGTATATTCTGTGAAACGGTGATGTCATCACCCCACGTCTCGCGCATACTCCAACTCTTCTTCTCCATTTTTAGTGTATCTTTGTGGCAGAATTACAGCGCAACATACTGGTCTGGCATGTATACTACACCGTTTTGAGTCAGTATCAGTGGTTTTGTTAGCCTGACGTCGTCATATTCAGATTCTAGTCAGAATATGAGTCTGATGCTGCTCCATTGGGCTGATTATGAGGCGTGTTTCAACCAAACCAGGAAAGATGCCTTTGCACTCAGTTGGATAGACCTACAACCAATTCACGAGTTCGCACTTACATATAATTTATAGAGAGTAATTCAATGCGTATTTGGCATGCTGTCCGAGGGGGAGGGCAGAATTAGGCCCAAACCCAGAGTACCCCCCGTATATGTAAGTGGTTTTAGAGTTAAAAGGTGTGGCGAAGGGGTGGTGGAAGGGTTGCTGATAACTGTCAACAAACGGAGGTAGGACTGCTGCGTGTATATACAGTGAGGAAAATAAGTATTTGAACACCCTGCTATTTTGCAAGTTCTCCCACTTAGAAATCATGGAGGGGTCTGAAATTGTCATCGTAGGTGCATGTCCACTGTGAGAGACATAATCCAAAAAAAAATCCAGAAATCACAATGTATGATTTTTTAACTATTTATTTGTATGATACAGCTGCAAATAAGTATTTGAACACCTGAGAAAATAAATGTTAATATTTGGTACAGTAGCCTTTGTTTGCAATTACAGAGGTCAAACGTTTCCTGTAGTTTTTCACCAGGTCTGCACACACTGCAGGAGGGATTTTGGCCCACTCCTCCACACAGATCTTCTCTAGATCAGTCAGGTTTCTGGCCTGTCGCTGAGAAACACGGAGTTTGAGCTCCCTCCAAAGATTCTCTATTGGGTTTAGGTCTGGAGACTGGCTAGGCCACGCCAGAACCTTGATATGCCTCTTACAGAGCCACTCCTTGGTTATCCTGGCTGTGTGCTTCGGGTCATTGTCATGTTGGAAGACCCAGCCTCGACCCATCTTCAATGCTCTAACTGAGGGAAGGAGGTTGTTCCCCAAAATCTCGCAATACATGGCCCCGGTCATCCTCTCTTTAATACAGTGCAGTCGCCCTGTCCCATGTGCAGAAAAACACCAAAGCATGATGCTACCACCCCCATGCTTCACAGTAGGGATGGTGTTCTTGGGATGGTACTCATCATTCTTCTTCCTCCAAACACGTTTAGTGGAATTATGACCAAAAAGTTCTATTTTGGTCTCATCTGACCACATGACTTTCTCCCATGACTCCTCTGGATCATCCAAATGGTCATTGGCAAACTTAAGACGGGCCTTGACATGTGCTGGTTTAAGCAGGGGAACCTTCCGTGCCATGCATGATTTCAAACCATGACGTCATGTATTACCAACAGTAACCTTGGAAACGGTGGTCCCAGCTCTTTTCAGGTCATTGACCAGCTCCTCCCGTGTAGTTCTGGGCTGATTTCTCACCTTTCTTAGGATCATTGAGACTCTACGAGGTGAGATCTTGCATGGAGCCCCAGTCAGAGGGAGATTGACAGTCATGTTTAGCTTCTTCCATTTTCTAATGATTGCTCCAACAGTGGACCTTTTTTCACCAAGCTGCTTGGCAATTTCCCTGTAGCCCTTTCCAGCCTTGTGGAGGTGTACAATTTTGTCTCTAGTGTCTTTGGACAGCTCTTTGGTCTTGGCCATGTTAGTAGTTGGATTCTTACTGATTGTATGGGGTGGACAGGTGTCTTTATGCAGCTAACGACCTCAAACAGGTGCATCTAATTTAGGATAATAAATGGAGTGGAGGTGGACATTTTAAAGGCAGACTAACAGGTCTTTGAGGGTCAGAATTCTAGCTGATAGACAGGTGTTCAAATACTTATTTGCAGCTGTATCATACAAATAAATAGTTAAAAAATCATATATTGTGATTTCTGGATTTTTTTTTGTTAGATTATGTCTCTCACAGTGGACATGCACCTACGATGACAATTTCAGACCCGAACCTTTTCCCGAACCTTGTTTATAAAACATCAATCAGAGCAACGGAGCGACGCATAGTTGTCAACAGAACTCAACTGCACGCACACTGGAAGAAGTAGAAGAAGAAGATGAGTGTAAACGACCTTTGCCAGTGTTTTAAAAATTATTTAAGGCTACTTACCAACACGATCATCATTTTTAAGAGAAATAGTAAAGGTGAACGCATATACGAACAAGGTCTCCGTTTAGGATTAGAACAAATTCAACCCAAGTGCTCTTTGGTGACGTGAATGATTTCGTCACTGTTGATCATCTGTCCATCATCGTATAAAGCCTGCCCTGACATTTTGATTGGTCCGAACAGCTCTGGTTCGAGCATAGTTTCTCCACAACGAATCAAGTCCAGACCGAACTTCCTGACCTCAAATGTTGTGGGCGGGGGTAAGTTCAGCTGGCATCCAGGCTATGTTTTTGTGTGTACGTAGATATTTCTGGAGACAAAGAAAAAAAAGATTGGATAGGTAAAGCTCTGGCTATGTGTAGCTACATGTGGCCTAACACATCAACTTTGAGGACAAAATGTTCACTGGCTGCCTAATATATCCCACCCACTAACAGGTGCCGTGATGAAGAGATAATCAGTGTTATTCACTTGTCATAATGTTATGCCTGATTGGTGTAAATACACATGAATGTTGATTTAATCCTTAGAATATTAGTATTAAACACAAAGCTAAAAAGTCATTAGGTAATGCTCATGGCATGGGTCATGTAATATACCAGCAGCATTCAGTCTGACCTTTAGCCTTTCAGGGTTGGCCTGTCACATGGTCCAACAACTTTATTTAGCAATTGGCCTTGTTCACGCGGTCGACATATGTGCTGAAGATCTTTCCTCTAGATCAGGGCTGTCCAAAGTCAGTCCTGGAGGGCCACTCTCCTGCAGAGTTTAGCTCCAAGCTCGCCTCAACACACCTGTCTGGAAGTTTCTAGTATATCTAATAAGACCTTGATTAGCTGCTTCAGGGGGTTTTAATTGGGGTTGGAGCTCAACTCTGCAGGACAGGATTGGACACCCCTGCTCTAGATGGACAGAGCGGCCGTTCTGTCGTGAAACAATTCCCGGCAACAATTAGTGGAAATGTTGGCATGAATGTAAAAAAGAAACATTAATGGCACTTCAAGGAAAGCTCTCCCAGCGGTGATGCGTTGTGCTTTGAAATGAAAAATGCATCAACCTGAGCCATGTCATTTGCATGCAATTTCTTTTTAAAAAAGGATTATTTTTCCCACCGAACAAAATTAACTTTTTTCATTATGCAGAAGGCAGACATACATTAAATGTCAAATGTAAAATAGGACAAGTCTATCACTAAAGCTTCCATTTGGATAACATTATGCTTGTTCTGCTCAAAGACAATAATTTTGACTTTAAAATGGAGTTGAGGTTTAGGAAGAGTTTGTGACAAGAGAAACCAGGGCACATATGAATATACTGAAGTATATTTTTACATTTCTGGTTGCATAGTTAAAAAGACGGAATGGCAAACTCAAATGTTTGAAGGTTCTTCACCTCACAGGCTCAGAGAAATCAGCTAATTAGAAACCGATAACAAAGAATAAGGACAGAAATAGAGCGGGAAGTGTCTGCGTGTGCTTTACACACCTCTGTAAAGAAGCAAACCGCATCAAACACAAGAAATTCCTCAAAGAAAACGTACTCTAATTACTTAAGGTTTTCAGAGGTTATATATACCTGCTGCCGTTCCTTTGGAAATGTCAGCCTGTGGGAACAAAACCACAAGAGATTCATTTGAATTTCATGCATAAATGTTATAAACAAATAAGAAAGGCATCACCAATTGTGTCTCAATAAACAACCAACACCAAACTACTTCTAAACAAATATAATTTGATATTTATATCTGTCATTTGAACTAAACGATAAGATAAACCTTACATCTACACACAAATAAATGCAATATAAACATACAGAAATATGTAAATATATACTGTAACGTGCAATAAAAATGTACGCTTTGTGCAAAAGCAGGTGTGCACTGGATTGTGCGGGCGAATTATGAATTAAACTATGTAAATATACATGACTTGACTCTGTAAAGAAGAAATATATATGCAATAGCAAAAGTTTGGCTTAATTTACGTGATTATAAAAACCTTTGAGTGTCCAGAGCGAACCGAGCTGAACTTCATTATTATTCAAACGTGGGAAATAGTCAGAATAAATAATGAGTAAACAGGGTTTTTTTCCAACTTAATGCAAGACACAATATGGTAAAAAAAAAAAAAAAATTATAATAATAGATATTAGAATATTAACTAATATTAAGAATTGCAAACATTCAAGTTTTCTGAAATGTTATAATTACATATGCAAATGAGGCCTTATCTAATTATATATGCACTCATTTGCATAATGTCTAGAGCAAAATTCTGAACATGTGATAAGCAGGTTCAAAAATCTTTATTCTTTTTTTTTTTTTTTACATATTTGAGTCAAATGTTTTTTTGTTTTTGTTTTTAGGAATAAAATTTTGTTTAAAATCTCAATAAAGCACAAATACCAAACTACTTCTAAACAAATTTTATATTTATATCTGATTTTTTTATTATTATTATTAAGAGATGAGATATGCCTTACATCTACACACAAATAAATGTAATATATACATAGGCTATAGAAATATGTAAATATTAGCGCCGGGGAAAATTAATCGTGATTAATCGCATCCAAAATAAAAGTTTGTGTTTACATAATATATGTGTGTTTACTGTGTATAATTATTATGTATATATAAATACACACACATGCATGTATATATTTAAGAAAAATATGTTGTATTTTTATTCAAAAAAGATTTATATATAAGATAAATTATATATACAGTATATACATGCTAATATTTCTTAAATATATACATGCATGTGTGTGTATTTATGTATACATAATAATTATACACAGCACACACATATATTATGTAAACACAAACTTTTATTTTGAATGCGATTAATCACGATTCATTTTTGCAACACTAGTAAATATATACTGTAATGTGCAATAAAAATGAACGCTTTGTGCAAAAGCGCACTGCATTGTGCAGGCGAATGATGAATTAAACTGTAAATATACATTACTTAATACTGTGAAGAAGAAAAATATATGAAATAGCAAAAGTTTGGCTTAATTTACATGATAATGATTTTAAAAACCACCAAGCTGGACTTTATTATTATTCAAACGTGGGAAAAATTGAGTACATGCACTAAGAAATTATATAAATAATCTAAACAGTTTTTTTTTTTTTTTACTTAATGCAAGATCCAATATGGTAAAAAAAAAAAAAAAATCAACTAATAGATATCACCATACTTCTCCAGTTGATTGATAACATTAAGAATTGCAAACATTCAAGTTTTCTGAAATGTTATAATTATATATGCAAATGATCCATTATCTAATTAAATATGCACTCATTTGCATAATGTGTAGGGCAATTATTTGATAAGCAGGTTCAAAATTCTTAAATCTTTTTTGTTTACATATTTGAGTCAAATGTTGTTTACCTAGGGGATTTTAGATCTCTTTATCACTCAGAAAACCAGAATATAAAGAATCAGAAAAATTTTTTAGGAATACAATCTCAATAAACAACAAATACAAAACTACTTCTAAACAAATGTTATATTTATATCTGTTTTTATTATTATAAAGAGATGAGATATGCCTTACATCTACACACAAATAAATGTAATATATACATAGGCTATAGAAATATGTAAATATTAGCGCCGGGGGAAAATGAATCGTGATTAATCGCATCCAAAATAAAAGTTTGTGTTTACATAATATATGTGTGTTTACTGTGTATAATTATAATGCATATATAAATACACACACATGCATGTATATATTTAAGAAATATATGTTATATATATTTTTTATTATTATGTATATATAGGCTAAGATAAATTATATATACAGTATATACATGCACATATTTCTTAAATATATACATGCATGTGTGTGTGTTTATAATAATTATACACATTACACACACATATATTATGTAAACACAAACTTTTATTTTGGATGCGATTAATCACGATTAATTTTTCCCCAGCACTAGTAAATATATACTGTAATGTGCAATAAAAATGAACGCTTTGTGCAAAAGCACACTGCATTGTGCAGGCGAATGATGAATTAAACTATGTAAATATACATTACTTAAAGTCGGCATGAAACGGAAGTTGAGATCGTCTTTTTCTCCTTATTGTGACGTATATCCGAGTGAAACGGCCTCTGAAATTAGAAAAAATGTAGGGCGGGGCTTGATTTCGTCCTTCGGGAACTGATTGGATCGTTGGAAGTTGGGCGTTGATAACAAAATGGAGGCAGATTTGAATGCCAGTTTGCACTCAGTTGTGGATGGGACAGCAGTGTTTGTCAAATGCAGTACTTGGACTAAACCCATTTTATATCGCATCAAATTCTTAAAACATTCTTCCGTGAAATGCCTTGCACACAGACGCGAATTCGCCGTTATTCCTGCTTCCTCGAAATGCAGGAATTCGAGCCAGCGGGCACGCAGAGTAGGTTGTTTAGGGAAAGGAAAGAGGACCTGAGGAGCGCAACCAAAAATGCATTTAACCACCATATTGCTAATTGCTAATGGCTGCGATCAGCATGACAGGTGTCTGAGAGGCGGCGCAGAAACGCCCAGCGCGATAGCCCCGCCCTCGCGCGATAGCACATGACCGGGAGAGAAGCGAAGTCGTTTCGAGGGGGGAGGGGAGGTTAATGTATTTGATTAAAGATTATAAGGGTAAATGAATTTTTAAAAATTTATGAAGTGCACAGATAAATCATTTGTAGTAAACACTACAATATTACATATAAAAATACGAATTGTAAAATTTGATTTCATGCCGTCTTTAATACTGTGAAGGAGAAAAATAAATGAAATAGCAAAAGTTTGGCTTAATATTGCAGTTTCAAAAAGCGTATTTTTTAACAGCCTATTTGAGTCGAATTTTTTGGACATAATATACATTTCGCAATTTTTTAGGAATAAAATGTTGTATAAAATCAGGCAAATTATATATGAATAAACCCCTTTGTAAAAACCTTCCAAATAAAGATATTTATTTTGGATGTTTTCCTTCCACTAATCTGAGCAAAAAACACTTTATGAAAAGCCCAAAATCTCAAAATTGACAGATGCATGAAAAAAAACAGATGGCTCGCCTTAAAAAACAAAGCAAAGATCCTTGGTAAAATCCTGCTTATAGAGCATCAAAGTGCCCTGACAGACAGCCATCGCGAGCCTCTAATCGCTTCTCTGTGATACTGAAGAGAATCGATTCATTTCGAATTCGAACCGGTTTGACCGACGGAACTAATATGAATGGAGGCGCATTTGCATTTGTGGGTGTGCGCGCGATCTCATGTATGACTATGGGAGGGGTTTACAGGTGTTAATGGCGCGTCGTGAGGGTAAAGATAAATAACAGACCCCGGAGAGGGGCAGATAGAGGGTGGGCTGGTTATGTGGTGTGTGTGTGTGATGGTGACACTGGGGATGTTTTGAGCAGATCAGTCACCTCACGCGCTCCGAGTGTTTTGGAGTTTGCCAGCGAGCGGTATGACGAATCAACTGTTCAGGTGAGCAAATGATTGATGATTCTTTTGGGATAATCGGAGCGTTTGTCTTCTTTCTCCTCAGGCCTCACACATTCGCTCTTTCCTCGACAGGTTCTTGCTGTCTGCTGTGGCGGTGTGTCAGGCTGTTTCGACTGACTCAGGTAAAAGTCCATTCTTTAACGCACGATACAATCATTTCATAGCTTCTTTCTAACATGGAGAACGGGTTTTCCTTCAGGTTGTGAGGGCTCAGAATGTGGGAAAGCTTCTGGAAAGCCTAAAACACAGGCGGAATTCTTGAAGTTCAATGAAATGAACACGCAAACGCCGCAACGGCAACACCGGAACGCCGAGGCCGTGTTACCGTTCATAGGACTGACTGGAGGTGAGCTCGTGATGTAATATTATATGCTGTATAATATTAACCATAATGCAATGGATGCATGCTTAGATAAAGAAGTCTCTTATGCTCACCAAGGCTGCATTTATGTGATCAAAATACAATAAAACGGTAATATTGTGGAATATTATTACAATTTGAAAGAACTGTTTTCTGTTTGAATATATTGTAATGTATAATTTATTCCTGTGATAAGCTGAATTTTCAGCATCATTACTCCAGTCTTCAGAGTCACATGATCCTGCAGAAATCATTCTAATATGATGATTTGCTCAAGTAACATTTCTGATTATCAATCATTTTAGTTTCTATATAATGGCTGCATCGCAGTAGTACATTACATTTTCAAATATAATAAAATAGAAAACATTTTAAATTGTAATATTTCACAATATTACTGTTTTGCTGCAATTGTGATCAACTTTTTTTAAAAATCAAACTTTTGACTGGTAGTGTGTGTCGTGTAGTATTTATGATATAAAGTATATAAATTTATATTTATACAATATGGTTACGTTCCTGAACACTGTACAATTTTTAAGTTGTAAATTAAGATTATTGGATTGACAGAAATGTCCAGTTTTCTACTTTAATTCCCTTGTAGTTGTTTGTGAAATTTACTAGCAATTTCTGAGTGAAAATAGTTTCTACATCAGAAGAACTTGCACAAAGAAAACTTCACAATTATAGAACTAGTACTTCAATACTTCAACTACTATACTACTCACTTTAATTGCACACCATTGTAAACAACACTTACACAACATGAACCAGAGTAAACAACGTGTGTCAAGTAGAAAACTGTTTTGAGCATCTAGGCTGGAATTGAGTGGATGTATCCGTTTATTAATGGGAATTCCAGTGTTGTCAAGCGTAACAGTGCCTGCACAGTGTCTGAACGGTTCATGTTGTGTTGGGAAACAGATGTTGGTAGCAGCTGTTTAGATTACACGTCGTAAATTTTAGCATGAAGGGGCTGCTGTTTTGCGTTCGCTTCATTATATTCAATATCTTTATTTTGCTGTTTCTCATTTCAGTTGCTAAACAAAGTCGGACCTGCTGCAAGAATGGGGGAACGTGCATTTTGGGAAGCTTCTGCGCCTGTCCGAAGTACTTCACCGGTCGGAGCTGCGAATACGACGAACGCCTCCGGTATAATTGAGCGTCAGGATTGAGCTGTGCAGCATTGCTGTGGTCGCACAAGGTTTTTAAATGTTTGTGTTTTTACTTTTACAGGGATTGCGGAGTTATTCCACATGGGGAATGGGTTCAGAAAGGATGTTCATACTGCAGATGTGGTTATGGACTTTTGCACTGCTTTCCGCATGTTTTCAGCAAAGACTGTGGTGAGTTGTAAACGTTCATTAAGGTCAGACACGCACTTAAAGGGATAGCTCACCCAAAAATGTACCTAACTTTCAAGTTGTCCCAAACCTGTAGGAGTTTCATTCTTCTGTTGAACACCAAAGAAGATATTTTAGAGAATGCTGGTGGTCAAACAGTTGACGGTAGCCGTTGACTTCCATAGTCTGTCTGGTAACCAACATTCTTCAAAATATCTTCTCCAAACCTCATACAATTTGGAACAACATGAGGGTGAGTACAAATGTTTTTGGGTGAACTATACTGTAACTAATTTAGCTTGAGAGATAAACAACAATAGACCTCAGACAAAAGTTCTCACCGCCAACGATTCAGACACACACTTAAAGGGATAGCTCACCCAAAAATGTACCTAACCTTCAAGTTGTCCCAGACCTGTATGACTTTGATTCTTCTGTTGAACACCAAAGAAGATATTTTAGAGAATGCTGGTGGTCAAACAGTTGATGGTTACCAACATTCTTCAAAATATCTTCTCCAAACCTCATACAATTTGTAACAACATGAGGGTGAGTACAAATGTTTTTGGGTGAACTATGCTGTAACTAATTTAATTTGAGATAAACAACTATAGACCTCAGACAGAAGTTCTCACCTCCAACGATTCAGACACGCACTTAAAGGGATAGCTCACCCAAAAATGTACCTAACCTTCAAGTTGTCCCAGACCTGTATGACTTTCATTCTTCTGTTGAACACCAAAGAAGATATTTTAGAGAATGCTGGTGGTCAAACAGTTGACGGTAGCCGTTGACTTCCATAGTCTGTCTGGTAACCAACATTCTTCAAAATATCTTCTCCAAACCTCATACAGGTTTGGAACAACATGAGGGTGAGTACAAATGTTTTTGGGTGAACTATACTGTAACTAATTTAGCTTGAGAGATAAACAACAATAGACCTCAGACAGAAGTTCTCACCTCCAACGATTCAGACACACACTTAAAGGGATGGCTCACCCAAAAATGTACCTAACTTTCAAGTTGTCCCAGACCTGTATGACTTTCATTCTTCTGTTGAACACAAAAGAAGATATTTTAGAGAATGCTGGTGGTCAAACAGTTGACGGTAGCCGCTGACTTCCATAGTCTGTCAGGTTACCAACATTCTTCAAAATATCTTCTCATACAGGTTTGGAACAACATGAGGGTGAGTACAAATGTTTTTGGGTGAACTAGACTGTAACTAATTTAGCTTGAGAGATAAACAACAATAGACCTCAGACAGAAGTTCTCACCTCCAACGATTCCCTAATAGGGCTGTGAATCACTGACTAGCGCTTGATTCAAACTGACGGCGAATGATTATTCGGGGCGTCTGTTTCTTGTTTGCTGTTCTTTCAAATAACATTCCTGTATATCATCTCATGTACGTTTTGTTTCGTTTCAGACGACTCTCAGGACGTTCAGTGGTACCGCTCAAGCGCCCCCAGAACGTTGCCGTCTTCAATCATCATGTTGGTTGCCTTTATTTTACCCTTTCTACTGTAAATGAGTTTTCTTAACTGGGTTTTGTACATGGCATTGAAACATAACACAGCAGAGACGGATTACAAACGAAAAAGAAGTTTGTTTTACGTTTTCTTTCTGGGCAGCATTTATTGGTGGCACTGAAATGCATTTTGCTTCCAGTGGAAGTGTAACTAGCTGTGTTAAAAGCAACTGTTTAGTGAAGGAACGTGTGTATGTGTGTATATAGGATTTATATTGAAAATATATTGTGTGTGTGTGTCAGTGCGCGGCCAAACCAAATGGATTCTGTCTTTTTCTATGTCTCTGTATGAATTTATTGTACTAGAGAGTGCACTGGCTTTTTTATATTCTGTATCTGCAAACACACCCGCGTTTTACTTTTGGAATATACGTGTCATCTTAACAATGAGCCGCAGTTCTTGGTTTAAAGTCAAGTTCTCGCTGTTCAAATGGTCTTGTCCTTTATTTGTGCTCCACTTTCGTTTGCTGTGCTTGTCAATGGAGAGAGTCAGATAATGCTCAGATAGCCTGTGATTGTTGACCTTTCGGCTATTTTCTCTTATCTTATATAAACAAGTCGTCCGGCCAATCAATCTCAGTGGCTGGAATGACTATCTTGACCTTCTTGAGTTGGCCAGTGATGAACTGTAACTCTCTGTATGATTGAGCGAATGACTTTGTCTCATCCAATTAAAACTCGCATCAATAACCGAGATGGCTGACTGTTTACTGACTTCAATTAAGCAATTTATCACGGATGCTGAAAATTAGATTGGATCCCTACAAACTGTGGCTATGAATAACCATGACATCCAAACAAGACTTTCAGGGGCAAAAATGTTCTAAAGTTTAAACTTTTGGGGGGAATAAAATAAACATTGTAATGTTGTTGTTTTTTGCTACGCTGGTAATATTTATCCAAGCTCATTTTTCAGCTCCTACTACATTTTCTAAAGACCCCAATTACCTAAGTTCTTGTAGCCAAATGTATAAAATCCCTTTGTTTCTCCGTCTCGGCTCTCTTCCTGAAACAGGCTGAATAAACAGAGATACTTAGCCCTCTTTTACACTACAATGCTTGAATCTCTTTGGTATTAATAGCTGGGTGGGGTTGGGGAGACCATCCTAAGCTCTGCATCTTCTCCATTGTCAAGCGTGATAACGGCCTCATTCTGCATGAAGAATGCACTCTTACATGCAAAAGGCCTCGCACGAGTTCAATAGTTAGTCAAAGAGATGCTTATAGGGGCGTCTTGTGTGATAAATGACCAGGATATGGCTCAGCCTGCTATTCAGGATTTAGGATTAGAACGTTTATTTCACTTAAACTGATTATGACATTTATTTTAGCATAAGGAGAAAGTCACAAATGAAATGTTTTATTATTCTCATTATTGCAATACAATGATTTTTCATTATTATTTACAAAAGCAAAAAGGCAATACAACACACATGCAGCTATTTATTTTTTTAAATACAATTAAAATGATATATTTACAATACTGTTTCAAAGTCTTTTGAATGTTTTTGAAAGAAGTCTCTTCTGCTCATCAAGGCTGTATTTGTTTGATCCAAAAATTCGGTAAAACTATAATAGTGTGAAATATTATTACAATTTAAAAGAACTGTTTTCTGTTTGAATATATTGTAAAGTGTAATTTATTCCTGTGATCGAATCTGAATTTTCAGCATCATTACTCCAGTCTTCAGTGTCACATGATCCTTCAGAAATCTTTCTAATATGAGGATTTTCTGCTCAAGAAACATTTATGATTATTATCAATGTTGAAAACACACAAAAAAAAATTGCTGCCTTAAATTTTTAAGTACAATCAACTTGGATGTTTAAGTCATTTCAACTTGATTACATTAAACTGACTGAAAAATGAGTTGAATCTTGTATAACTTATCAAATATAGTTGAAAATTGCTTTACTTATTTTGATGAGTGAGTCAAAGCAATGTAAAAGCATATGTTGTCATAACTTATTGATCATATCTATTTTTACAGTGCATTTTTGCAGCTTTTGGAAACCATGATACTTTGATGAATAGAAAGTTCATTTATAAACAGCATTTATTTGAAATAGAAATATTTTTAAACATAAAAAATGTATTTACTGTCACTTTTGATCAATTTAAAAAAAGTCCTGAAGTGCTTACTGACCCCAAACCTATGAATGGTAGAGTTTATAATTGAATTTATGTTGATTAAAATTTTTAAGAAAAGTATTGTATTACAGAAAATCTAATCCCTATTGATAAAAATGAGAAAAGACAACCCCAAAATATGCTAAAACGTCACAAAAAATAATATAAACACCATGAACTTTTCTTTATGCAAAATGTTATTTCCTATTTTTTATGTCATCTGTATTTCTCATTGGTCAACAATCGCTTGTGCCACTAGCCTGGTTTCATTACAGATTTGCACAAAACTTTTGCGACATTTTCTAAATAGCGATTAAAAAAATTTTGCGACTAAAGCGGAATTTTTTCCTCTTGTGATAAGTCTTTCCAAAATTCATAGTGATGGATGTTGGTAGGTTTACATATATCGCAGTCAGCGCACTAGTTATATCCTCCTGGGACCCACGAATAGACTTTTGTCCACTGTAGTGGACGTTATATTTTAGGGAATTTCTCTGACATCATTTCATGTCACATATTCACAGTCTGGATGTCCTGTAAAGATACCAAATGTTTGGAGGTTTCATCTTTAAAAATGGCTGTTTAGCACTCTTATGGAAATATGATAATATTTTTTAATTATAATTTAAATCTGATTCATTTTCAAATTGTTTGTTATAAATCAACATCTCAGGAAAATGTTATGGGGTTTCTAATCAAAATATGACTTTCTGTTTTCAAAACAGGGCATTGATTCATAAATGTCCACTGTAGTGGACGACAGGACCCAAATCATGTTTATCAGGCATTTTGGAGACACAAGTGAATAGGGAAAGAAATTACATATCTATATTCCTATGAAATATAAGATATTATTATGAAAATGTTGCCGAAAATGTTTACACTTCTTGTTTCATTACATGTTGCACCAAAACACTTTAATATGCAAATTAGATGCAGTGTATAGATACATTGTATTGAATGGGAAAACCCAAGTATGGCCATTTTACCCACAAATTGCATAAAGTAAAATGGTGTATCAATGCATTTTAAACAAAGAACCTAAAAAAAAACTAAAAATTGATTGGTGAATTAAAAATAAATGCCATTGTTTTTGCCTATACATGCAATTTCATGTCATTTTATTTTTTAAACAACTCAGTCCTGGGGCCGGTTCTTCGTACCTCGCTAACTCGGTTAGCTGGATTTGATTGTTGACGATTTGGCATGATCTTGGATTGTTTGGTTCTTCGACGCTCATCCTGGACTTGCTGTCATAGCAACAGGTCCGTAAGCTTAAACCTGCTCAAGCGGTTTATTTCATGTAAACAGGATTAGATTGCATCTTGAGGTGATACTTAAAATCTGTCCCAGCCACTGCTACTTTATTACAAGAGTTCATTACCGAACCAGGGGCAATAATAATCATTTTAAATAATAACAATATACAAATTTAAAATTGTATATGTATATGAGAATATATATAATATTATAATGTTGTGTATAATACTATAGACACAGCCACTTGATTGAGCGATTTATTAGTGATGGAATAATTACTTTATAATTTTATTGGAGGTTTGCACACATGTTGTACAGGTAATCTGAGCCGTGCATTAATTTAAGTAATGACGGATATTATGGGATGGCTTGATGCAGCGCAAGAGATGCAGAGAATTTGATCTTGACCCTTAAGAAACTTTAATACTGTCACATTACAAATCTGCTTCAAATTTAATTAAAAATTGAATTACAACATTTAAATAGTTATGTAAAGGGTGTACAAATACTGTATAAAATCGTGAATATAAATAATTGGTAATCATGTAAAAAAAAAAAAAAACTATTATAACTTTTATGTTGGTTTGGTCGTTTAGCTGTTTCCTTATAAAGGTCCAGATATTCGTGGGGTTTTTTTGTGTAATTTGCCAAGCTTTTTTAATTATATGATGTCATTAAGTTGCTGTCTTGACGCCAGCCAATCGCTGCATTGCTGATCATGGTTTCGAGTATCGATGCATCTGCCCTCTTCAGGGAAAACAAGAACGCTCAGTGATCTTAGATCATTTAATCCAGATATTTAAATCCAATCCGCAAATTCGTTTGAAGAACCAAATTAGCCAGACATCAGTTATCATGATTAAAAGATCTGGGATCTGTCAAATCATCTCAGATGTATTAAGCGAGGTACGAAGAACGGACCCCTGGTGTCAACTACAGAGGACATATAACATATGAATAAAATATCATTTTTCAAAAATGTTTTTTTCCAATTGTTTATTATGCTCTAAACAATGTAATGACATGAAAAAATACTAAATTCAAAACACTTTTTTTTTTCTGGATCCCAGGAGGATATTTTTAATGAAAGGAGAAGTATGCGTGCTATCCAAGCATTAATGGCAAGGAAAGCGCCAAGTATGAGGTGTTTCTGGGAGGTAATAGTACAGCGGAAATGTGGATTCAGAATGATCATGTGACTTTTATATATGACAGGTGACCTGCGGAACAAATGAAAGCTCTACACTACAAAAAATGCTTTTCTTACTTAGAATTTTTGTCTTGTTTTCAGTTCAAATATCTAAAAAATCTTACATTAAGAAGCATTTACTAGACAAGCAAAAGTTTTTGTCTTATTTGGGGGGAAAATAACTAAAAATGAAGGGAGTTTCTGCTTAAAATAAGCAAAATAATCTGCCAATGGGGTAAGAAAAATAATCTTAATTCAAACAGAAAACAAGATTATTTTGCTTATTATTTTGCTTATTTTAAGCAGAAACTCCCTTAATATTGAGTTATTTCCCCCCCAAATAAGACAAAAACTTTTGCTTGTCTAGTAAATGCTTCTTAATGTAAGATTTTTTAGATATTTGGACTGAAAACAAGACAAAAATACTAAGTAAGAAAAACATTTTTTGCAGTATAGCGTAAGTTCTGCCGGGAAGATTCAATGTTACGTCACTTATTACATTCAGACCTAACCAATCAATTCAAGAGTATAAAAGATCTGTACTTATAAGCTTTCCTGTAGCTCAAACAGTAGAGCATGGCGCTAGCAACGCCAAGGTCATGGGTTCGATTCCCAGGGAAAGCAAGAACTGACAAAATGTGTACCTTGAATGCAATGTAAGTCGCTTGGATAAAAGTGTCTGCCAAATGCATAAATGTAAATGCACTTACACATGTCTGAGTTCGCAGATGCTGACGCCAACATTTACCTCCATCCTCCCCACCACCACCAAGATGGTCCCTGTCTATACCTCCAAGGGGGTCGGCTGCGCCCCTGCCTTCATCTTCAGGCAGGAAATGCAGAGTCCGGTACCCTCGAGACGAGAGCTATGGACTACGCCAAAAAAAAACTCTAATTATAGTACTTGCTGGTCTTCATCTGACCTCCCGAGTCTTTTTGGTAGAACTAAATATCTCTTTTTTGAAATGGACTGAAATACCACCTCATGCGAGCGTACAAACTTTTTTGCGAAATATGGGATATGTTTTGACGCTTTTCCAATGGGCGTATTTTCAACTTGCGCAATTTGAAGGGTAATGGAAAGGCAGCCACTGTCACAAATCCTTGCATTTCTCCTCAAGGTCCTTGCAACTAGTGTTGTAGTACTCGAGACTGGTCTTAAGACCATTTTTTGTCGGTCTTGACCTCATAATCTCGACCACATTTGTACTCAGTCTTGTCTCGGTCTCAGACTAAGAGGACTCGGGATTTTGTTTCAAGACCACAACTGTATGAATGTAAAACGTATTGCTTCAGATGCAATCAATAACTTACTTCTAATTTTATTTATTTATTGTGCCGATTCAGAAATTTATTTGGGATTGTGTACGAAAATGACACCAAAAGTTAATACAAATGCTCACAAAATTCAAGATATTGTTGCAGTAAGTTATTGAATGAGATCTGGATATCACAAGAGCAAGAGAGCTGTTTTCACAAATTTGAGCATTATTCTCAACATTGTTTATGCATTTGTAATTGACCAGTTCAGGTGCATCTTCTGTATCACCTCTGTAGCGCAAAGATTCATTTTGTTGTTAATGATTTCATTTGATTGGTAACAGCTCTATATAGTGTCTTAATCTAATTAGATTTATTATAAGTCATTTATTACAAGTTATAAGTCATTTCTCAGGCGGTAATGTGGATCTCCACTCTATTTGGCACTAATAGTGGTTCTTGGCTCGTAATCATAAGGGAACCACTTTTGGTGCTATATAGCGCCACATCTTAACATGTATGTAGCGGTGCTTTATAGCACCTTAGCAAAAGAACCGGTGAAGAACCGCTGAAGAACCACTGAAGCACCAAAATCGGTGCTATACAGCACTTAAAAAGTGTCCCATATGACACTTTAAGCCAAGAACCACTTTTAGTGCCATATAGAACCTTACTCTTTTTTTAGAGTGTTATGTATTTAAGGAGTGCTGGTCTGGTCTTGGTCTTGTCTTGGTCTCAACCCTTCAAAGTCTTGGTCTTGTCTTGGTCTCAACACACATTGGTCTTGGTCTCGGATTAGGTGGTCTTGACTACAACACTACTTGCAATGCACCGGATTCTCAGGGTTCTGGTGTTCAGGCGCCCGAGGCCTCGAACTCTAAAGTGGCATTAGACATTCTTTAAGTTTCATTGATCCCCTTAAAATAAGCTGCTCTATCTTCTGCCCTCCAGAGATTAATCCAGTATAGTGACAAAGCTAGAGACTTTTTTGACTCTGTTTCCATTCTTTGAGCTTCAGGAAGTCCCACATTTTCCAGAGTCATGACATTCAGACACTCCGGAAAGGGGATTAATGGGAGCGTTTAGAAAGTGACTCCTAAAAGAAACTTACTCTGACTATAATACAACCCTTCGTCCTGCTGGGAGACTAGTCTTCCCTTCCTCTTACACCCCGCTGACACAAATGTGATTGTTTCGACGATAGTGCTTCATATGCACAAACTGCTCAGTTCCTTTGATGGAGGCCTGGCATGTGGGTTTAATTGGGCTGAAGGGGCTCCGCAGGAATCTCCTCGATGAAAAGACTTGGATGTATGGGATTACATGCAGGAAATCTGTCTCGGATTGTTGGCTGATTGAATGGGGGATGCTTTTTGTAGCAATTGCAGGTAAACTTTTAAGTCATTGCGTCATTGACGGAATAAAAACAAGGGTTGGTTTCAACCCAGTTCCTGAGATGTAAGACAGTTCATCTTTTCAGAGGTTATATCCATTTGATGAGATACAGGAAGCACAGGCACATCAAACACACTATTCCTCTCTCAGCAGGTGTGTTTTTTTCTTTTCAAAGTGTTTGATTCAACTTTAATGCTCATATAGGTTCATTGTCTTGGATATGCATCAGCTCAATCCAGGCCGTGAGTCATATACTATTGATAAAAAGATGGCATTATTAATGTATGCCACCGAACCTGCATATTTGACTGCGGGACGTTTCATATTAAAAACCAAATGTGCGAGTACGCGCCAATCAAAATCCTCAAAATCAACATTTTCTTTTTCAGTCTCATGTAGCCCAAAGGTTTGCACGTGCTCCCTCTGAAAGTATTAGACTGAAGTTTATTGGACTTGGACTGAAACTTAGTTAAAGCTCACAGCTCAAGGAAAAGCTCAAGAGACAAACACAAATCTCTCATAGAAAACAACACTTTTGTTCATAAGGTGATGCTAAGAATCAAGATTTTCTTCATGCTTTCTCTAAGACATAAGGTTAAATGAAGAGCAAATAAAGTATTTCTGCTAAGAATAAAGAAACATCAGAGACAAAGTTTGGTAGTTAAATGAAACATGAAGGAGGGAACGGAGATGTCACGTCGGAGTACCGGCGAATAGGAATCCTATACCCTGACGTGGCGTCGAGAGTGACCGACTGAATGGGAACTCTGAGCTGTTCACCTCATGTGCATTATATACATCTCAGTCATGTGATCTCAACAAGTAAAACAACAAGGCATATTTCTTCAGGTGCAAGGTTTTTTTTTTTTTTTACTTTTTTTGCATTTACATTTACATTTATTCATTTAGCAGACGCTTTTATCCAGAGCGACTTACAACTGATGAATACAGGAAGCAATCCATCATGAAGAGGCGAACAATCCCAAAATTGTCTGTCTGTCTGTCTGTCTGTCTGTCGTTCTATCTATCTATCTATCTATCTATCTATCTATCTATCTATCTATCTATCTATCTATCTATCTATCTATCTATCTATCTATCTATCTATCTATCTGTCTGTCTGTCTGTCTGTCATTCTATCTATCTATCTATCTATCTATCTATCTATCTATCTGTCTATCTGTCTATCTGTCTGTCTATCTATCTGTCTATCTATCTGTCTGTCTGTCTGTCTGTCTGTCTGTCGTTCTATCTATCTATCTATCTATCTATCTATCTATCTATCTATCTATCTATCTATCTATCTATCTATCTATCTATCTATCTATCTATCTATCTATCTATCTATCTATCTATCTGTCTGTCTGTCTGTCTGTCATTCTATCTATCTATCTATCTATCTATCTATCTATCTATCTATCTATCTATCTGTCTATCTGTCTATCTGTCTGTCTATCTATCTGTCTATCTATCTGTCTGTCTGTCTGTCTGTCTGTCTGTCGTTCTATCTATCTATCTATCTATCTATCTATCTATCTATCTATCTATCTATCTATCTATCTATCTATCTATCTATCTATCTATCTATCTATCTATCTATCTGTCTGTCTGTCTGTCTGTCTGTCTGTCTGTCTGTCTGTCTATCTATCTGTCTGTCTGTCTGTCTGTCTGTCTGTCTGTCTGTCTGTCGTTCTATCTATCTATCTATCTATCTATCTATCTATCTATCTATCTATCTATCTATCTATCTATCTATCTATCTATCGATCGATCGATCGATCGATCGATCGATCGATCGATCTATCTATCTATCTGTCTGTCTGTCTGTCTGTCTGTCTGTCTATCTATCTATCTTTCTGTCTGTCTGTCTGTCTGTCTGTCTGTCTGTCTGTCTGTCTATCTATCTATCTTTCTGTCTGTCTGTCTGTTGTTCTATCTATCTATCTATCTATCTATCTATCTATCTATCTATCTATCTATCTATCTATCTATCTATCTATCTATCTATCTATCTGTCTGTCTGTCTGTCTGTCTGTCTGTCTGTCTGTCTGTCTGTCTGTCTATCTTTCTGTCTGTCTGTCTATCTTTCTGTCTGTCTGTCTATCTATCTATCTTTCTGTCTGTCTGTTGTTCTATCTATCTATCTATCTATCTATCTATCTATCTATCTATCTATCTATCTATCTATCTATCTATCTATCTATCTATCTATCTATCTATCTGTCTATCTATCTGTCTATCTTTCTGTCTGTCTGTCTGTCTGTCTGTTGTTTTTCAAAGATTTGTGCACTTTTTACTGTACCTGTTTTTTAAATTGGCCTTTAGTTTGAATGTAGCTTTATTGTATGGTTAAAAAAGCGTTCCCTCTCTTTGATCTAATGGTGTTGTTGAGCGTTCCAAACGCAAACTTTGTTGTTTTTTACAATAATTGACAGTACTCTCTCTGATCCAATGGCAAATAGGAATCGTCAGATTGACAGTATACTCTGATCCAATGTGGGAACTACTAGGGGCGGCAATAACATTTTAGGGTGGCCGTGACACACTTTACACACAAAAATCTAGTGCCAGATATACACTATTGGCGCCCTAGGCGACCGCCTAGTTTGCCTATGCCTAAAAACGGCCCTGCTTAAGAACATGATGATCATTAGGTTTAGTTCATGTGGCTCCAGTACTGCTGACAGACAGACAGACACACACACACACACACACACACACACACACACACAACACAACATATACTGAAACAATCTCACATGTTCATTTTCAGTTAAACCTTTCACTTCAATTGCGATGCTGATGATATCATTTGCATGTCTCAAAGAGTTTTGGACTTCACTGTGTGTTTGCCATCCTGACATACTGTGCTTGTCACCTGGCGGTTTCTCAGGCTCATTCCAGTGGAAAGCTTGTGTGACAGTGGCAAATGTCTCTGCTCTGTGGCAGTAAACAGAGGTAGATAGGGTAAACAGAGCGAGGGCCGTCAGGGGCCAGGACTCGGGCTCTGGTGAGGGTCGGAGACCGCAGTAATAGGGAGGGAGTGGAGAGTTAGCAGCAAAGTGCTGTCTGACTTACACTCACACAACAGACAACCCTATACATCACAGCGACGGGGGACATATTTACCCTTAACCGCACAAGGGAAGGGGGCGGCGACGCTGCCATTACTTACAGAGACACAGGCATATGGTCTGTTCTTCTGCAAGGGTGCAAAGGTACATGAGAAAAAAGGAATTGCCTTGTCTTATTTTATCATCTCTCTCTCCTCGGTCACCCTTTGTACTATCATCTTCACTTATCCTTTGTTCTTGCTTCTATTTCTTTTTCGTCTGTCCCCTATCTCAACATTTCCTGTGGCTATGTTTAAACTCGTCTGTCCTTTCTTCTTCTCATTCGGAGATTTCTCTTCTTATCTGAAGGTGGTATGTAAAGAAGGCAGGACTGGCCAATAGTCTTCAGCAGTGGTCCTCGACTGGTGGGTCACGACCCGAAATGGATTGGATGGGTTACAGACGGGGGCGGAAAAACGATCATGCATAGTTTTATGTTCATAAAAGAAACTATGACATTTAATATGGTTTCATCTGCGATGATATGCAATAAAAATGTGCAACAATGTGTTAATAATGCATGAAACCATCGAAATGCAAGGTACACGAAACACTCATTCATTTATTCATTCATTTATAATCTTTATATTATATCATAATATATTTTTGATGTATGGATATATTTATATATTCATTTTATTATATTAAAATATATATATTCATAGTTTTCAAATATTCATAATTTTCCATTTTTGATTGTAAGAATACTCGCGTTTACTTTTGACCATAAAACCAAAAGAAAATTATGACATTAAATATGGTTTCATTTGGTTTGGGCCATATATTTAAAAATGCTCAATACTTTAATAATAAAAATGTATATTAAAATATATGATTCGTATAATGTAATGTTAATAACAATATACATTTTATTATATTATTCATATTATAATGATATTAAACATACATTTTTTTCATCATTTTCAAATATTCAAAACACATTTTATTGTTTACTTTTGTACATTAAACCAACACATTATAAAACAAGTTATGGCATTAAATATGGGTTAGTAAATATGCAATAGTAACTAAACACAGTTTGTGGAAAAATGCATACATGAAAAAAGCTCAATCATTTTATAATAAAGTTATATTATCGGTAACACTTTACAATAAGATTTCATTCATTAACAGTGAACTACTTTAGTTACCATGAACTAAAATTAACAATACTTCTACAGCATTTATTAATCTTAGTTAATGTTAATTTCAACATTTGCTAATACAACATAGTTCATGCACTGTGAACTAACATGAACAAACATTGAACAGCTGGATTTTTTATTAACTAACATTAACAAAGATTAATAAACACAGTAACATATGCATTGCTCATTGTTAGTTTATGTTATTGTTAATGTTAACAAATGAGACCTTATATAATACATTATATCATTCACATTATAATGATAATACAAATGAATATGCATAATTATGCATTTCCTAATTTTCAAATATTCATAATTAATATTTTTCTTGACTTTTATACATTAAACTCTTTTAGTTCTTGGTGTTGGTCACTTGATGTCCAGACTGTAAAATCAAAAGCACTTGAGAATCTCTGATCTACAGGCCATCTGCGTTCCGCACTGTTGCTCAAACTCCAGCGGGAGGACGTGCATCTGGGCCGCGTGATAAAAATTCTGCTCAGAAAACCCACATAGCAAGAATGTCACGGTTTAGTTCTCCTCCAACCCGGATAATTGCTTAAAGGCAGACTCGCGGAATGAAATATGTCTTAATATGCGCGTGGCAATAACCCCTCCTGACGACAGACTCTCTCACATAAGAATCAAACCCTCCTCATTACGCGAAGGGCAATTGGAGCTGAATTAATTGGCAGGTGGTGCGGCCGTAATGAGCCATAAATTAAACACAACATGATCCAATGTATTCACATTCAATACCAAAGATGTGACATTTTTGCACAAAATTACTAGACTGATAGCCCTTCAAAAACCACAAAAGAAAAAAGGCACCGAACTGAATACCAACCGGGCGGATTTGGACATTTCCTGGAGAAAATGTTCGGTGCGCATGCAGAACTAGGGTGTTAAGCTTGGAACATACTCTGCAAGAACAAAGAAATTTGTTCGTTTTCTCGAGGTGGCAAGAACAAGAACAAAGTCCATTCTGGCCTGGACATTCCATACTTCACGAGAAAAGCAGGTGCCGAACATCTCCGTTTCTCCGCATTAACCTCGCTTTAAAACTTAAAAAGTCTGACCAATCACACAATAGTTCTCGGACACCCACAAGAAAAAAGTTCTGCTCAGACGATGTGTCGAGAACAAGCTGCGAGAACTCAAAAACCAGGGCTCCGGGAACAAGAACCTTTTTCTCTGTTCTTGTGGAGTATGTTGCAGCAGCCTTTATACCCGAGTGAGTTTTAGGCCCCGTCCTCACGAAGCCAGAGCTTTCCCGATGCAATCTTGTTTTTTTTTCCCTCGTTTCAAGAAATATCTGCGTACACACGAGAGCACTGAAACCGACTCAAAACGATGTAGTATACACGCCAGGCCAATATGTGTCGCTGTAATTCTGCCACAGAAATACACTAAAAACGGAGAAGAAGAGTTGTGGCTAGAAGCGCTACAGCAATGGTAGGAAGTGAGGTAAAATCGCACAATAAAATAACAATAAATAAATGTGCTACTTACCAGATGTGTTTTATTAACGCCTACACCCTAAACCTACCCTTACAATAATGCAAAGCTTTAGCCTCATAGCATAATTGCCCAGATCATATTTGGACAAACAATTACTTAGGCAATTATGCTATGAGGCTAACGAAATGCAGTGATTAAATGACGCAATACTGATGTGCGCGTGCCCGTAGTTGTTTCCATAGATATAGGCTACATAATAAAGGCTAGATGTCTCGTCCGCGCTGCTGGCCATTGGAGTTTGACGTCCGCACTTGGCGGCCATCTTGTCACAGTCAGCTCGCTCACTCGTAACATTGTGTTTTAATGGTGCATGTACTTTTTAAATAACCATAACTGGCTAAATTTTCTACCGATTTCAAACAGTTTGATTTGTTATAAACATCAGAGATGTAGTTATGACACTGCATACTTATGAATAATTATTCATAATTTGTTCAAGATTTCAGCGAGATAAGAGTATTTGTGTTTGTGCAGATCACTCACCTTACATCAGGTACCACAGAGCCCGCCAGAAAACTTGCCTGTGACAAGATGGCCGCCGGTGATGACGTTAGAGACTCCACCGTAAGACTTCTAGCCTTTTTATGTATATCTACACTATTAAAAAAAAGGTTCTATATGGCACCAAAAATGGTTCTTGGCTCGTAATCATAGGGGAACCTTTTTTAGTGCTATATAGCACCAATTTTGGTGCTTCAGTGGTTCTTCAGCGGTTCTTCAGAGGTGCTATATAGCACCTTAGTCAAAGAACCGATGAAGAACCTCTGAGGAACCGCTGAAGAACCACCACTGAAGCACCAAAATTGGTGCTATATAGCACTAAAAAAGGTTCCCCTATGATTACGAGCCAAGAACCATTTTTGGTGCCATATAGAACCTTTTTTTTTTAAGAGTGTATGGTTGTATCCCTTTCTAGTCTTTCCCGTGCGTGATGTGGTGTGATGACATCACAATTTCACAAAATATACGGATTGGCTGTACACACGAAAACGCAAGGGTGTCATTTTCAGATTTATCCACTCTGGGACCCGGTTTCAAAAAATATCAGTTTCATGCTCCCAAAACGCCAGATCCGTGTGGACGAAACGCTGATACATTGCTATGGGATTGCTATAGGTTTGTAGGTGATAGCCGGGTGTTGCTTTGTGGTTGCTAGAGTCTTTTGAGTTTTCAGTGTGTTGCTCTGCGGTTGGTGTTCTTGGTGGTTTCTAGGCATTGACAGGTGGTTGCGAAAGCCTTGCATTGGTGTTTTGAGTGTTGCTATGCAGCTCTAGGGTGTTCTGGGAGGTTGGCAGGGCTAAATGCACATGGTTTGTGTCTGGGTTTGTTCACATCACTAACACTCGGACATATTAATAGTGATGTTTGACTTAGTAAACATCACTTAGTAAACTAACTTGACTTAGTAAACATCACTAATGAATCTCACGTTGCAATTAGAGGCTAGTTTTACGTTTTTAAACTGCAGTCGCTTAAAATCAAGTCAGGTTTTGCATGGAAACACAAGCCAAATGCGAGTGGATGAATTCACAGTGGCATGAGAGATGGAAACCCAGTGCGAGTGGGAGTGAGGCAGACAGAGAAAGAGGAGGAGTGATTGAGACAGCGTGGTGGACGCTGTGAGATTGGTGTGGGGGTTTGGTGGAGAGTTGAGACCAGAGGACTGGGATAATTAATTACTCCAGGAGATCCTGCGATCCATCATTCCCTCCATCTCTGGGATTACACTCTGTCTAAGCTCCCAACACCTTGTTCCCTCCAGGCTGGAGTTGTATTTAACATGGAAGAGCTTTAGACACTGTGGATTATGGGTTTCTTAATTAAGTAACACTGTTAGTTCATGAATCACACCAGTAGTGATGCAACTGAGCCGGACAATATCCTAAGGGCTCAGGGGAATCTTTAACTTTCAAGAGGGTTTGAATTCTTTGTTTGTTTTTCCTAATCATTTTTTAAAGTAGGGGAGAGCGGGGCAAAACCTAACGCTTTTTGACTTTCTCAGTTTGTGCAACTCCACTTGGGGAGTATTCATTTCACAAGTACAATTATGTGGTAATAATTATATCCAAGACAAACTAAAATATTTTGTCAATAAAATACAATTATTAACTTTTGAAATAAAATAATGGCATGTTTTAATTATTAAAAATACACCATTTTTTGTTTGACAACAAACACATGGCTAAATACAGTTATACAGCATAGTTCAAAACATAATAATAATTAACAATTTCTGAACATTGATTCTCAGTCATTATTCACCTTTTTCTCATGGTTTCTCAATAGAATTCATAGAATATACACTCACCTAAAGGATTATTAGGAACACCTGTTCAATTTCTCATTAATGCAATTATCTAATCAACCAATCACTTGGCAGTTGCTTCAATGCATTTAGGGGTGTGGTCCTGGTCAAGACAATCTCCTGAACTCCAAACTGAATGTCAGAATGGGAAAGAAAGGTGATTTAAGCAATTTTGAGCGTGGCATGGTTGTTGGTGCCAGACAGGCCGGTCTGAGTATTTCACAATCTGCTCAATTACTGGGATTTTCACGCACAACCATTTGTGGAACCAAAAGGGAAAAACATCCAGTATTCTGCAGTCCTGTGGCCCAAAATGCCTTGTTGATGCTAGAGGTCAGAGGAGAATGGGCCGACTGATTCAAGCTGATAGAAGAGCAACTTTGACTGAAATAACCACTCGTTACAACCGAGGTATGCAGCAAAGCATTTGTGAAGCCACAACACGCACAACCTTAAGGCGGATGGGCTACAACAGCAGAAGACCCCACCGGGTACCACTCATCTCCACTACAAATAGGAAAAAGAGGCTACAATTTGCACGAGCTCACCAAAATTGGACAGTTGAAGACTGGAAAAATGTTGCCTGGTCTGATGAGTCTCGATTTCTGTTGAGACATTCAGATGGTAGAGTCAGAATTTGGCGTAAACAGAATGAGAACATGGATCCATCATGCCTTGTTACCACTGTGCAGGCTGGTGGTGGTGGTGTAATGGTGTGGGGGATGTTTTCTTGGCACACTTTAGGCCCCTTAGTGCCAATTGGGCATCGTTTAAATGCCACGGCCTACCTGAGCATTGTTTCTGACCATGTCCATCCCTTTATAACCACCATGTACCCATCCTCTGATGGCAACTTCCAGGAGGATAATGCACCATGTCACAAAGTTTGAATCATTTCAAATTGGTTTCTTGAACATGACAATGAGTTCACTGTACTAAAATGGCCCCCACAGTCACCAGATCTCAACCCAATAGAGCATCTTTGGGATGTGGTGGAACGGGAGCTTCGTGCCCTGGATGTGCATCCCACAAATCTCCATCAACTGCAAGATGCTGTCCTATCAATATGGGCCAACATTTCTAAAGAATGCTTTCAGCACCTTGAATCAATGAACACGTTGAATCAATGCCACGTAGAATTTGTCAGGACTCCTGGGTGATCGTGTGTGTATGTTGTCTTACCTGTTGGTGGTGGTTCCTCACGGGTTCACTGGCTCCTCCCGCTCGTTTCATTAATTGTTCACCTGTCGTGTCTCATCAGCTGTTCTCTTTTTATAGCACTCTGTCTTGTCTCTCGTCGCGTGCTCATTGTCTTGGTTGGTCTGTCATGCTGTCCTAGTCCAGTCGGTAGATCCTTGCTGTTCCTCTCCAGTTCCTCAGGTTCGGTCGCAGGCATCTGGAGGCTCGTCTTAGCCCAGAGTTCTCACGCCTGTGGATTCGTGAACTTGACTTCGGATGAACTGTGCTCTGTTTTTCCTGGTATTACTGGTGCGCTTTGTTTTTAGGCGAGATCCAGTATTGTCCAGGTTCCGGTGAGCTTATCGTCAGTCATCTGCCGTGTTAGGATTTCTTCCCGGTCACCGACCAGAGTGGATTACCTCGTGGATCGCCGCGTGTGGTCTCTGTTCAGTGGACTGTGACTTTTGGTGCTTCATCTGACCCTCTCTTTACTCCTTCTTAATAAACAGTGTGAACTTGCATTTGGCTCCGAGACTCATTGTGACAGAATTAAGGCAGTTCTGAAGGCAAAAGGGGGTCAAACACAGTATTAGTATGGTGTTCCTAATAATCCTTTAGGTGAGTGTAATAGCGTAGTGTGACAACATGCCCCACCTGCACAACTGGGATTTAACCAACAACATTAAAGAACTCTCTCAACTGTTAAATAACAGATATAAGATTAAAATAATATCAGATTTGTCTAATTTTAAATAAACACAAAAAACTCAAATTAACTTAGTAAGGAATTTACTTTGGCCATGGTTAAATAAATTTTGACGCATTTTTTCCCTAAATAATGTTGATATGGCCACTAGTATATACACTAAGTTTCATCATCCTGGCATGTGCGGAAAGTGTTAAACCAAGTGTGTTACAACTAACCCGCGTTAGGCCGTGCCCCGCTCTCCCCTATATATGTAACATGTGAAATCAAACCATCATTAAGTTACATTTTGAAGTGGAAATTATCAACAAAAAGTTCTGTCATGAAACTCTAGATGGCGCAGGCTGATGGATCCTTAAAAGATTAGTTCACTCCAGAATTAATATTTCCTGATAATTTACTCACCCCCATGTCATCCGAGATGTTCATGTCTTTCTTTAGTTGATAAATAATCCTTTAACTCAATCTGCTTGTTTTTACATCATTCTCTATAAGGCACAGCTGATTGGTTCCTGCTGTATCAACAGCCAATGAGCTCGCTGCTCAATCTTCAAATAGCAGTTTGCTGCATGCTTTCAGAAACCCTCCACCTTCCCCAGCTCCACCTGTATAGATCTGCTATGGGTAATTCATGTACGCTAGGCCTATATTGTACAGTAGCAGCATGTCTTACTCGCTCACAGCAGCGTCTTGTTTATGTATTGGCAGTAGCAACTCCCGTACTTGCTCTGCAGCTACAGCAGCGTAGCAGATCTATTCCTTCAAGACCAAACATATCAACATTGTCCCATCCATTACCATGCCAAACACTCAGAGAGTTCTCATGCCAGAAATCTGGGCCTGTCAATTTATGCTTTCAGTCCTCGAGACAAGTAGCTAATGTCCCCTTCATATTCCAGGTTGACATGTAGCTCTCACACATGGAAAACTCTGTAATCTTAACTTCTTCATTTGACACAGTTTAAATCCCTGTATAAACTTCACATCTGTCAGCATATTTGACTGTGAATCCTGTACAAACTGCTTTCTCAAAGACTGTAAATCCTCCACACATATATTTCCCAAGGCAAAGCAGATAAACATTTTTTAATGCTTTAATAAATACATATTTTTAAGGGTTCCTATTATGCTTTTTTTTACATGTTCATCTTTCCTTAGTGTGTAATGTTGCTGTTTGAGCATGAAAAATGTTTCAAAGCACAAAGTCCCTCCAGCGGGAGTTCTTCTCTTAATCAGTGTCAGTGTTTCTGAACTCCATGAAACGCCTCCATTGTAGTCTTGAGTTTTCTTCCGGGAACGAACATGTCACAATATTCCTCATTTAAAGGATTAGTTCACTTTAAAATGAAAATTACCCCATGATTTACTCACCCCCCAAGCTATCCTAGGTGTATATGACTTTCTTCTCTCTGATGAACACAATCTTAGTTATATTAAAGGCAGGGTAAGTGGTATTTCAAAACTGCTTTAGAAAAGTGTCTCGGGCCGAGTACCAAAACAAACTGATAGCCAATCAGCAGTAAGGGGCGTGTCTAATAATGACGGGGAGAAGAGAGCGCTCAGTGCACGTCATTATTCGAAAGACACGACACAGGACGGACATTAGCCGAGCGACGACAGAAAGAGAGAGATGGCAGATAAAAAACAAACGTGGAAGATGTCTGTGGAACAAAAGAAGGCAAGAAGTAGGACCCGTGTAAATATCAGATCAGCTTTCCAGCGCTGGGGAGAACTCAAGGAGCGAGGGCCGAGGTTGCTTTATTTCTTCTCGATAGGCGAGTAACATTGGTTTTGTTTTGTTTCACAGAACTAATATATGCTGGCTTTTGCTTGAATATAATCATGTGTCATGTTTGCTTGCTTGTCCATTTGTGATCGTATTGTCGTTCACTTCAGCGATGATAAAGACCCATTCATTTCCACACCGTATAAGCCTGGAGCGTCTAAACCTCCTCGCTGTCTGTTTCAAACTCAGCTCCCAAAGTGTGTCTGAACAGTAAGATAATAACCTCCTAATATATGTTTCCTTTGGTTCTTCTTTTAGTAATCGATGTAACCCACTAATCTTAAAGGGGCACTTCAGTGCTGGGAAGATGAATATGTATTTAAACTGGGTCATTTATGTAGTAGAAATGTGAAATTATTTTTGCATTTGGTGCCTTCTAGACCGAAAAAAGACAGAAAATGTATTTTTGTCTCATGTGGATGAAAGACAACAACTCCCAGAATGCACTTGCTTCGCTGCCCTACGAGGCCACTCCCAAAGACACGGCTATTGATTATCACTTGCCCACCGCGGCACCGCCCCACCGTCGTTTTGATATTCATAGTAATAAAATCATTTCGTTCAGTTAGAGAATAAACACTACAATTCAAAACTGAACGTGTCTTTTCAATAACATGTGAGTGAGCCGAACGAAAGTCAAGGCACAAACGCAGCAGGAGTCAGATTTCATTCATCACGAGAAGAGCTGAGGTAAGCGCGGTTGTCATCCAGTCTGACACGTTTTCAGATCGCATATGGAAGCTTAACTTTCATATGAATTCATTGAAAAGTTGAAACACTCACTTTGCTCCGCACCTCTTCGCTCCGTTATTAATGCCAGAGCCGAGCGGCCGTGCGCCTTTACTTTCTGTGAGTGAGATCCCTCCCCTGTGGGCGGGTTGAAAACATGCAGAACTAGCTCCTTCTACTGGCTGTAGTCTTTAGCCTCTGGCCAACAAATCCTCAGATGACGCAAAATGACGATATTTGCATCATCGGAGGATTTTTTCCAGAAATAAAATGCATAATTCTTTCGTCTCAGGGGGATATGAGGGGGGAAAGTACCATAATTCAAATATACTACCGGGTTTCTACTGATACAATGCTTAATGCTAAATCGCTGAAGTTACCCTTTAATTGTAATATGTTCGTTAGTTGGACTGTCGTGCTCGTGCTATCGAGTTATTCATGAGAATTGTGTTTGTGTTTTTGGGATGTAAGGGATGACTTTTTCACTGAACATTTGACCTGGATTACCAGTAACACACATCGCTTTCACTTATTAATGACATCATACCCTTGGCCGTCGTTGACTGTGTTACGGATGTGTGGAGCGGAGCTATCAAAATAGGGGCGTGTTTGTTTTGGTGATTTGAAATCAACATCGGTTACCAGAAAGCATTTTACCCCACCCCATTACTATCCCATTTTTAATAAATATTCTGGTTCTTCCAAGCTTTATAATGGCAATGAACAGGGCTCACGAGTTTGCGGCTCAAAAAGGGCATCCATCCATCATAAACGTACTCCACATGGCTCCGGGGGATTAATAAAGGCCTTCTGAAGCGAATCAATGTTTTTTTTTAAAAGAAAAATATCCATATTTAAAAAGTTTGCCTTATTTAAAATATTTGGCTTCCGCCAGACGCCTTCCGTATTCAACTTACAGAAAAGCGTAACTTCGCTTCAGAAAGCCTTTATTAACCCCCTGGAGCCGTGTGGAGTACGTTTATGATGGATTCACTTTTTTGAGCTGCAAACTCGTGGGCTTCGTTCACTCCCATTATAAAGCTTGGAAGAGGCAGGAAATTTATTAATATAACTCTGATTGTATTCATCAGAAAGAAGAAAGTCATATACACCTAGAATGGCATACGCAAAATCAAGGACCGGTCTTAAGACCATTTTTTAAAGGTCTTGGTCTTGTCTCTGTCTCAGAGTTAGAGGACTTCAAAACCGGTCAAGACCACAACTGCTGGGATATTACTAAACTGCCAGTGCATTGTCTGATTTATTTATGTAAAACTTACTGCTTCAGATGCATTCAATAACATATTTCTAATTGTATTTATTTATTGTGCTGGTTCAGAAATGAATGAGGGATTGTGTCGAAAATATTACCAAAATCAATACAAATGCTCACAAAATTCTAGATATTGTTGCAAAAAAGTACTTGTATGAGATCTGGATTTTTATTTTATAACATGTGACATAATTAAGCAATATCACAAGAGCAAGAGAGCTGTTTTCACAAATTTGAGCATGACTGCAAACATGATATTGCTTTTATACAAAAATTCAGTAATTTAAAAAAAACATTATTCTCAAATGTTTTAATGTATTTGTAATTTACCAATTCAGATGCAATTTTGTTAATGATTTCATTTGATTGGTAACAGCTCTATATGGTGTCTTATTCTAATTATAATTACTGATTAAAAATAAGTCATTTCTCAGGTGGTAATGTGGATCTCTTGGTCTCAACACACATTGGTCTTGGTCTCGGATTAGGTGGTCTTGACTACAACTCTACGAGTTAGTAGTGTGTTGTTTCTTTATTCATTTATTTATATAATTACGCATACATGCATTTATGATTTTTCTTTCATACATGTCTGCAAACACACATAGTCGATGTCTGGCTGTTTTCTAACTACCTCGATGAAGCTCATCTGTCATGAACGCTCTGTGTGAGTTTGCAGGTCACAGAATCTCACCTCATCCTTGCGATCCCAAACCTGATCGATTCGTCAGCCGCTTCCCCTCCCCGCAGCTCAGACGGAGTTCATTAGAGCTGTTAGCAACCCAAATCTCAGCAGATTGTGAGAATCAAACACTTGTCAAATACAACAACAGCATGTGACAGCATCGAACACGCTTCTTCAAACCGAATCTAGTGCTGTTAACAATCTGTAAGCAGATAAAAAGGTTTACTGATAACCACTGAGGGATATTTCTGTGGCTTTTTGCACTCGAGTCTCTTCTATTTTTGGAGACAAATCACTCGGCCAGTCCTGGCTGTTTTCTTCTTGTCAATAAAAAAGTCGCCTCACCGGTCTCTTTGTCTGAGCCTAATATCCACTTACCCCGAGGCAGCACGGATCTCAAGAGAACATCTCCTCAGGGGGAAACGTGTCTGCGGGAGCTATGAAATTCACAACTTCTATCACATGAACCATACAGCATGTTATAACCAGCACACGCAGAGGTGCTGACACCACATTTGGTGATTTCAAACTCAACAGCATGTCTAGGAAAGACATTTCCACCGAGCAAGAAAGAGAACCAAATCGAAGGCCAAATGTGTCTACAAATAGCAGCAATCATCATTTATGAAGCCTGCAAGTGAGAACGGGTGCGTTTTGAATAGCATACTAACATACTTTTTGTACTCTTTTGCATACTGAGCACAGTAGGCAACTTCTCTCTATGCAATGAATGCTCAAATGAACCTCTAGCCTACATTTGTGCATTGATGTTATCACACAGCATCACACAATGCAACGCACCCGCCTTTTTTATTTTGATGAAATATATCAAATGCGAAATTCAACGTTCTTCTCCTGCTGGATTAAAAATGTAAAAAATAACCATTAACTGGATGACGACACTCGCTGAATAAAACAGAAATGACATCATGTGACAAAAAGGCATTTATCATTTCATATTACTTATACTATTTCTCAGAGAGCAAGTGCTTCATCTAAAGTTTTCAGTGGGTTTCATATGTCTTTATGCAGCACATGCCGTATCGGTTTGTCGTCCTGAAATGTAACACTGCCATCTAGAGTTTGGACTGAAATGTGATTCAAGATAGGGATTGTGTTTCTGTCGGGTGCAAATGAGAAGATGTCCTGTTGAATATCTGCTCGGCTGCCCTTGGCACTGCTCTGCTGTGGTTTAGCATACAGCCGGGGAGATGGATTTATAGTGCCAGGAGTGCAGGTCATGGGGACGCGCCTTCGCAGCTCCGCACATGAGCAGGAAAGAGAAAAAGAGAGCAGGAGACATCAAGAGAATTGCTTAGTCATTTTCCCCCTGCATTTTATAGATATGTGTAAATATAGTAAGAAAGAGCTCGAGTGAAATACCACTGTGGCCCAGTAAAATAATTAGGCCCTCTATTAGAATAAATCATGTGTCTATGGCGATTATGTATACCGACCTGCAGGGACGTCGTTAGGCCTATTTTAGGGGGGCTGAAGCTACCCCAAAATGCTCCTAAGCCCCCCTAAATGATAATAAGAACAACAATAACAATTTGATTTATCAATAACCGTATCCTCATATTTAGACACAACAAATTATATATATCCAGCTACAAAAAAATAGTCGAAAAGTCGGAAGTTGGACAGAAGTAGCCTAACAAAGAGTCGTTGTGCTATCAAGATGATGCACCGCATCTCATTGCATTGGTGTGAACTGTGGCAGCTTTCAGAGCATTGCAGACCGGAGCGCTACTGTAATTAACTGCCTGGAGGATTCATCTCGTCTCGTCGTTACCAAGGTTATAACCGTTAACGAAAATGAACGAAAACTAGGTGGGTTGTTGTTAACTGAAATAAAAATGAAAACTAGGCATTACAAAAAAAACGATAACTAACCAAATCTGTAGCTAATGTGTGTTTGGCAAAACTAAAATAAAATTATGATTAAATGTACTTAGTTTTCGTCTTTATCAATGTCTTTCATAGAGCAAATAATGTTCAGATGCATTTCCGTTCCCTCACGCTCTCTCTCTCACATAGCCTACACGCACGCCACACACACATACACGCGCGCACACACACACACACACCGCCGTCTTCATGAGAACGAGTGTTCGACGTTGAAAGCAAGTTCGCGAAAGGTTGGTATCTCGTGAACACCTTTACACAATCACACATTAAAAAGTGGTATAAAAATATTTTTAATTCAGAATATAATTTTGTCAGTGTGTTAATGTCGACCCGAGAAGCGATTGCTACTTTAGAAAGTTAACTAGTCGCAAGTTTGAGGTAAAATGCACTTGGGTTGTCGATGTCAAAACATAGAAGCTGTGATTAAAATATTAAATAATGTTTTGTCATTAGGCTATTGTATAGGGTAAATTTAGTATAGGGTGTGAAAATTGTACAGCTGTGGTATTTGTAGCCTATAGGTTTAGCTCAATTTAGGTTTAGCTGTATATTTGTATTTTAGCTCAAAAATGGGTTGAATACATGAGGTTCTGTGTAATTAAATAGCATTATGTGGACAACTTATCTTAAATAGGCATAGAGAGGAATAGTATGCTATTACTTTATCATAAATTTACATGAGCAGACAGATAGCATTTAAGTAGTAACTCATAAGTGTAGCTCTAGATTTGAGTGCAAAGATTTTGCAAACGCAAGTTACAAATACCCTGGGGGCTAAGCCTCCCCTGTCTTCCAATCCGTCCCTGCCGACCTGAGAATCATTTTCCCTGATAATATTTAAGCAATCATGTCCTGTGTTTCCGATCAGCTGTTTAGAACCAGAACTAAATGCCAGATTTGCGAATAAATAACTCCTTTGATCTAATCAGATAAACAGGCTTTAAAGGGATATTCCACCAATGATCATCATTTACTCACCCTCATGTCGTTCCAAATCTGTAATTCTTCAAAATATCTTCTTTTGTGTTCAGCAGAAGAAAGAAATTCATACAGGTTTGGAACAACTTGAGGGTGAGTAAATGATTTTTGAGTGAACTATCGTTTTAAGATCTGAAATTGTTCAATTCATTCAATTTGATTTATTTGGGCAGTTCACTCACGCACTGAATAATTTGTAGACACTTTATAAGGCAAAAAAAAAACTGAAAAGAAAGTGGATAGCAAAAAAACAATCAAAAAAACGTCTTCAGTAGCCGCGTTTCCATCACAAATTTGTGCAAAACGTTCACAATATTTTCTAAATGTCGATTAAAAAACGATTGCGAAATGACAGCGTTTCCAATAACCGATGTCATGCTTATTTTTTCCCTCTCGTGATAAGTCATTCCAAAAATGATGCCACGCATGTTTGGTTTATGTTTTTCGAATTGCCTGAAAAACCACCTCAGGTGAGCGTAAAAACTTATTTGCGATACATGGAGGTTTTTGAAAAATTGGCGCATTTCCATTGGGCGTATTTTGCTCACCCTCATGTCGTTCCAAACCTGTAATTCTTCAAAATATCTTCTTTTGTGTTCAGCAGAAGAAAGAAATTCATACAGGTTTGGAACAACTTGAGGGTGAGTAAATGATGACAGAATTTTCATTTTTGGGTGAACTATCGCTTTAAGATTGCGAAATGACAGCGTTTCCATTAACCGATGTCATGCTTATTTTTTTCCTCTCGTGATAAGTCATTCTAAAAATAAAGTCACATATGTTGGGTTTATGTATATCCCAGCCACTGCACTGGCCGTTACTATTAATGGAAGGAGAAGTAGGCGTGTAATCCCAGCATTAATGGCAAGGAAAGCTCCTTTGGGAGCGGCCACTTATGAAATAAATCGGATAGATTAAAGGCCCACTGAAGTGCCTTGGAACGCGCAGCATTATTCAATATTCAATGTGTTGACGTGATTTCCCCTCAAACGGCTCCAGCTGTTAGCAGCTCCTCCCCTTTTTTTGAAACAGCCAATAGCGTTCCGTTATTACCACAGTTTGACTAGAGCCTTTCTGTTTTTTGAATGCCAGTTTCCTCCGAATCTAACCGTTTACCATCATAATCTCCTCCATATCTCTTTGAAATACAGCATTCTGTGCAGCATTTAAATGGGTCCGATATGTTTTGTTGTCTGCGCCGACTCGCGCATATGATCCGCGCTGCGCTCCCGTGTCTGTAGTCAACGCTCTGCTCTAGACTATGTGTGTGCGCTGCGTGTGTGCGAAACTGTCGTGAACCCAGACTTCATTCGCCTCAACGGAAAACATATTTACACTGTCTGAATCGTTTCCTATCGCATATATAGTGTGCTATGTGCCGTTCACCATGTAGAAAATAGTAAACAACTGACCGTTTTCAGACGCAGTTCAGGGTCTATTTATAAAGCAGGGGGCGGGACTTCAGATTCTAGAGCGCATTTGATTGGACAGAAGATTTGATGAGAAGGTGAAGTCTGCGATGATGTCATCAAAATCTGTGATTTGTTTTAACGGAAGTGAGAGACTGTAAGTTTTGATCTCCTAAATGCAAATTTTGTCATTGTTTTGGAACTCACCAGCTTATCCATAACCTCAAGGCTAAGATAATCATGCTAAAAGCTAAAAAGCTTTATTTTGATTTCAGTGGGCCTTTAAGTTGGTAAACGTATTTGGCGTGCTGTCCAGGGAGAGGGCTCTGAGCTTGGTAATTGGCCCAAATGCCGAGTTTAATAAAGAACTCTGTCTCGTCTTATGTCCAAACATACCGTCATCTGTAAAGAATGATCGACTTTTACGTACGCCAGGTGACCTGTAAATGTCATTGCAGTTTTGCGTCCTTATGTCCTTTTTCGAATTGCCTGAAAAACTACCTCATGTGAGCGTAAAAACTTTTTTGCGATACATGGAAGTTTTTGAAAAATTGGCGCATTTCCATTGGGCGTATTTTACTCACCCTCATGTCGTTCCAAACCTGTAGTTCTTCAAAATATCTTCTTTTGTGTTCAGCAGAAGAAAGAAATTCATACAGGTTTGGAACAACTTGAGGGTGAGTAAATGATGACAGGATTTTCATCTTTGGGTGAACTATCGTTTTAAGATCTGAAATTTGATTGAAAATTTCTGATTTATTTGGGCAGTTCACTCACGCACTGAATCATTTGTAGACACTTTATAAGGCAAAGAAAACAAAAAGAAAGTGGATAGCAAAAAAACAAACAAAAAAACATTGAAACAAAACTCGCAAATGTCTTCAGTAGCCGCGTTTCCATCACAGATTTGCGCAAAATGCTCACGATTTTTTCTTAATGGCGATAAAACAACTATTGCGAAATGACAGCGTTTCCATTAACCGATGTCATGCTTTTTTCCTCTCACAGTAAGTCATTCCAAAAATGATGCCACGTATGTTGGGTTTATGTATATCCCAGCCACTGCACTGGCCGTTATTATTAATGGAAGGAGAAGTAGGCGTGTAATCCAAGCATTAATGGCAAGGAAAGCTCCTTTGGGAGCGGCCACTTATGAGGTTTTCACGAGTTCACACTTACAAATAAGTCGGATAGATTAAGTAGGTAAACGTATTTGGCGTGCTGTCCGGGGAGAGGGCTCTGAGCTTGGTAATTGGCCCAAATGCAGAGTATAACATAGTGAGTGAGAGGAGGCGGGGTGGTGGAGGGATTCTGAGACTGAATCCTTAGGTGAGTTTGACTGTCGCTGCGTCCCAATTCGCATACTATCCTTACTAAATAGTAATCGAAAAAAGGATTAGTATGTCCCAAATCGTAGTATGTTGAAAAGAGTATTCCAAAGATTCCCGGATGGTCTGCTATTTCCGGTCAGTATTCGAAGTGCAGATCGATGCGCACTCTAACGGCTGATATTGCTCATTGTGAGATGGATGAGGATTCGATTAGAACTACAAACGCGGATAAAATGCGAGTTGACGGTTAAGTAGAGAGGTTTAGATAAAGGGGTTTGAGTGAGCAATTATCAGTATTTAACCTGACGAAAAGATATTTATTCAATATTATCCACATTATATTTCACCTGCAGCAGCATTGAGAACTTTTTTAATGATACGTTTGGCCATTAACTTTTAAATGCATCACTATATTTAAACTGCAAACTCATGAGAGGAGTCTCTGCATTAAAGACCCACGAAAGGCAGATCAACGTGCGTCTACTCTTCTCTCTGATACGGTAGGAAATTCAATTGAATGTGGAGGATTTGAACTGTGACGATGATTGACAGGGCAGTTTAAACGGTGACGGGATGCACCTAACTAAGAGTCCGTTATAGATGACGAAGTAGTATGTCCCAAAGCTTGCATACTCTTCTGCTACACACGCAAAAGTATGTACTTTTTCTTCACCAGGGCGTAGTATAAGTAGGCGAATTGGGACGGAGCACCAGATTATATATGGCATGCCTTCATGCTGATTGGGTAGATATGTTGATTACTGATTGTAGACAGCTGGTGATACTAAAGTATTTGTTGATTACTGATTGTAGACAGCTGGTGACACTTGAGTAGTTTATTTTGACGTGTTCCTCCCGAACTACGTTAATAAAACATCATTTGTGGGTGTTTCTCCCTCAGATCTGCTTCAAGGTCTTGATCATTTGTGGCATTTCTTTGTTGTTTAGAATCCAGTATTCAAGTAATTCTCTTTTATGAGTTTAATAAAGAACTCTGTCTCTTCTTCTGTCCAAACATACCGTCATCTGTGAAGAATTATCGACTTTTACGTATGCCAGGTGGCCTGTAAATGTCATTGCAGTTTTGTGAAAATGTCTTTTTTTGAATTGCCTGAAAAACCACCTCATGCGAGCGTAAAAACTTTTTTGCGATATATGGAAGTTTTTGAAAAATTATGTAAATGTGAGTAAATGATGACAGAATTTTCATTTTTGGGTGAACTATCGCTTTAAGATCTGAAATTGTTCACAATTCATTCAATCTGATTTTTTTGGGCAGTTCACTCATGCACGGAATCATTTGTAGACACTTTATAAAGGTCCCGTTCTTCGTGATCCCATTGTTCAAACTTTAGTTAGTGTGTAATGTTGCTGTTAGAGCATAAATAATACCTGTAAAATTATAAAGCTCAAAGTTCAATGCCAAGCGAGATATTTTATTTAACAGAAGTTCCCTTTCAAAGCCTACAGCGAACGGCTGGCTTGGACTACATCCTGGTACTTCCTTCATTAATTACGTCAGTAGAACAGTAGAACAGACTAACCTCCGCCCACAAGAATACGCGAAAAAGGGGGCGTGGTCTTGTTGCTGTCCCACGTGGAGAAGAGGAAGTGTCGCGTGGAGAAAAGGAAGTGGTGCGTTTGAGTGTGTTTGTCGCCATGTCGTCGAGACGCTGTTATTTTCATCCCGGAGTCAAATCACCTTTGTTTGGCTTTGCCAGGGACGCTGTAGAGATCATTAAGCGCATATATCTCCCGTTAAGAGGCGTGACCTTTTCGTGCAACATGCGCTAAGCTGCTGTCGAATCACAACACAGGAACCGCTGGCACAATCAGAACTCGTTACGTATTTCTGAAGGAGGGACTTCATAGAATAAAGGAAGTCATCAGCCGTTTTTAGGACAGTGAAAACAGCGGTGTACAGATAAGTAAATTGTGTGAAAAATACTGTTTTTTTTACACGCGAAACATGAACACATGTTATATTGCACACTGTAAACACAATCAAAGCTTCAAAAAAAACACGAAGAACGGGACCTTTATAAGGCAAAAAAACGAAAAGAAAGTGGATAGCAAAAAAAAACATTGAAACAAAACTCGCAAATGTCTTCAGTAGCTGCGTTTCCATTACAGATTTGCGCAAAACGTTTGCGATATTTTCTAAATGTCGATAAAAAAGTGCAAGTCAACTCGTGTACCGCTGGAAGCTTGTTATTTTATTCTAAATATAGATATTTTTTTTACGCAAACACGCCTCTTCGCTTCAGAAGGCCTTTATTAACCCCCGAGCCATGTGGAGCAGTTATATGATGGATAGATGCACCTTTATGGACTTCAACAATTCACTGCCATTATAAAGATTGGAAGAGCCAGGACATTTTTTTTATAACTCTGATTGTGTTCGTCTGAAAGAAGAATGTCATATACACCTAGGATGACTTGAGGGTGAGTAAATCATGAGCTAATTTTCCTTCTGGGTGAACTAACCCTTTAATAGGTGCTTCACAGAGGGAATGATCATTAGATAAGCTGCACTAAAGTTTTTGTGGCTTTGGATTCAGTGGGAGCCGTTTTAAATGAGCATGACATCTCTGCTCTTTTTATAGTGCAATGGAAGCGAGACAGATGGACGGTGATTGGCATTTCTTTATCTTGCAATCACTCTTCCGTCTCTAAGCGTGTCATAACAAGCACAACAAAATTGAAAAATGAACAGGAGTGCAGGACGGATTTGCTGCTCCGTAACAGTTTCTTCCAGAGCTGCAGAGCTGCGTGTTCAACAGTGTGAGGTGTTTGACAGCCGCTCTTACTGTCATATGAAACTCTCAAGGGAGAAATTCCAGCAAAATACTTTTCCAAGTTACTTCTGTTCCTACTTTCAGATTTGAGGTGGATTCGGCGGGCTGAGAGATGGTTGAATGATTCCTGGCAATATACTGTAACCTGTCAAATGATGGCCGAAATCTTCTAAACATGCATAATGATTCTCCTCAGGTACTGCAGAAACATTCATCTTCAGGAGCATTAATAAAAAACTGTTATTTTAGGGCGGTAGCCCTTACGAAAAAGAAGTTAATTCAAGTGTGCTATTAGTATTTCTTAACTAAAAATAAGAAAGTATAGGCCTACTTTCAGTCTTAGGGTGGCCATTTCCATAACACCAAAAAGGAGGACACTGGATAATTGAAGAATAATTGCATAGGACTCTGGTGTACTCGTACAATTTTGTCCATCATATCGATGGTATCGTGATACAGTGATTCTGAAATAGCCTACTCTATTCATTGCCAGACAAATTTGATCTACGATATATCCTCTTGATGTAGACCTATGTGTAACAGAAGAGGCAAATAAGTGTTTGTTCACAGTCGATTTGTACTCAAGATATTGTGATGTCTGTTTCGAAAACTGACCACTGAGATGAACCTGTCTTGCAAAGTGCACAGTGCCTGAAAACATAACATTTCTGGACTTCTGTAAATAACAGAAATACATAAATAAACAAATAATGAATGCGAAAAATAAATAATACACATTTCAGTTCTTAAAGAAGTTCACCCTCTGCAGCAGCTCTTTGCTAGCCTGACGTCGTCATACTCAATTCTAGTCAGAATTTGAGTCTGATACTGCTCCGTTGGGCTGTGATTATGGGGCGTGTTTAAACCGAACCAGGAAAAACCTCAATTGGATAGACCTACAACCAATCAGAGCAACGGAGCGACACATAACGTTAGTTGTCAAATGTCAACAGAACTCAACTGCACTGTGTTGCCAAGTCCGTGGGTTGAAGCGACCCCAATTATGTGATATACAGACCCAGGAATGCGAAATATAACAGGCAGTCCAGCCAAAATAACACATATTTTACCCCCCAAATGCCATTTTTCCCGGAGAACGCCCCCCCCCCCCCACTAGCTTGTTTTTAGCTAGTTTGAGTAGCAATTGGGCGAGTTTTGCTGTAAAAACTTGGCAACCCTGTCTGCACGCACGCTGGAATAAGTCACGTTAGAAGAAGAAGATGAGTGTAAACGATCTTTGCCGGTGTTGTAAAAAAAGAATTTAAGGATACACAGAGTACTTACCAACACCATCATCATTTCTGAGAGAAATAGTAAAGGTGAACGCATATACGAACAAGTTCTCCGTTTAGAATTAGAACAAATTCAACCCAAGCGCTCTTTGATGACGTGGATGATTATGTTACTGTTTATCATCTGTCCATCATCGTCTAAAGCCCGCCCTGACAATTTCATTGGTCCGAACAGTTTCTGTTCGGGCATAATTACTTCTCTATGGATCAAGTGCAGACCGAACTGCCCGTGCAAATTTTTTTGTGGGCGGGGCTAAGTTCGTCTGGCATCCAGGCTAGCTCTTTGCTATCTGAAATGTGTATTTATTTATTTAGCGCATTCATTATTTGTTTATTTATGTATTAAGTCCAGAAATGTAATGTTTTCTGGCACTGTGCCAGATTATTTGGTTATGTATTTCTGTATGACTGGTGATGCTTGACTGGATGATTATGATGGACTTTACAAAGCTCTGCAGCGGAGATTGTCATCCTGAGGTGATGTTGCTTCTCGAAAAAATGACCTAAGGGAAGACGTAGCCTACCTGCGGCTCATTGGTTACTTTTATGTTTTTCCATGCTGTCATGTCGGTCAGTGGCGGCTTGACTACCCTTGACTACCAACGTCCACTTCACAGCGACACAGTGTGCTTTTTGATATAAATTTGTGCTCTTTTGTCCATTCCGGTTAAATGAGGTCTGAGCGTCTGACATTTAGGTATGATGTGACGTAGCCAGCACATCGTGGAGGCTTGTTTACGTTTTTAACCAATGATATATCAGATATTTATTTGATACTGCTTTCAGCCAATCATTTGTTTAACCAGAGATCTTACGGCATTAGATGCTATGCTGCTGCATCCCAATAAAGATTCTAGAGCGGGGTTTTATAGGTCGATTCAGCGCAACTCCAAAAAGGAGGACAAATGAGTGTCCGGCTTGAGGCTGCGCAGGACGCTGGACAGGGAGCTTAAAATCCGGACATATGGCCACCCTATTCAGTCTTGTTATATACTTCTCAGAAATCTACTTACAATTGCACTTAGGCCTAACTGTGCGTTCACACCGCCGCCGGCGAGAACGTCAAAGTGGCCGGAAGTCATTCATTTTCAATGGGAGCCCGGCGGAGAGCTCTGGCGAGAGCGGCGCGGCGCGGCGCGGCGCATCTTGGACGATTTGGGCATCGAGGAGAGTTGAAATCAGGTCAACTTTATGGTAATGAGCTATGACGCGGTTCGGCGGCAACCAATGGGAATATAGAAGTGCTCCGCTTGAGAGGATTCCAGAGAACGCAGTGCTGTAAACTTTGGTTCCGACCACATTAGTTCCCCAGCAAAATAGAGGAGAGGTTGATCACTGCTGGTGCGGCGGGTTTGATTAGAAGACGCGCAACATTATTTATACACCACACAAATGGCTTTTAATTGGTTTATTTCGTTAGCAAACATGTAACTATAATTGTTAAGTTCTTTCCATCGATCTGCTTTTTTTAACTTTCACATTTAAATCTCATGAGGTTATATTATACAGTTATACCCTACCTGTGGTCAGTCTGCACAAATGCCGATCAACATGATTGTTTGCTTTGCAGCCCCTTTAAATGCAGTTTTAAAAAAGACCAAGCATTCGATCTACGTCAGAGCGGCAGCGCGTCCACGAATCTTTCTACAGCGTCGATGGCAGGGCGGCCAGAGCGAAGTTTGACGCTCTCGCCGGCGGAGGTGTGAACGCACAGTAAGTAAACTTGACTTCTACTGACAGAAAAGTCCTATGGGTGATTCTATAATTGCAGGTCCAAAGTCAGTATTCTGCTTTTTTTCAAATGGTTATATTTCTAATTATTTTAATAAATTGTTACTGATTGTGCACAAAGTTGTGATTTTTCTAGGCCGATATGGCTAGGAACTATTCTCTCATTCCTGCGTAATAATCAAGGAACTTTGCTGCCTTACTACGAGTGCACCGGTGCAATGATTTTACACAGCGCCTTAAAATAGGCTAACTTTCGTCAACATAACCAACGTGACAACCTGCTTTTGCACAGGGAGCGCTGGGGACTATTTTCAGGCACTGTGTAATATCACTGCGCCGCTGCACTTATGGTACGGCACAAAGTTCCTTGATTTTTACGCACACTCTAAATAATGCTGGGTTAAAAACAAACCAAGTTGGGTTGAAAATGGACTAACCCAGCAATTGGTTTGTTTTAACCCAGTGAATGGGTCGTTTTAACCCAGCGGTTGGGTTAAATGTTTGCTTAAAACAACCCAATCACTGGGTTAAAACAACCCAATTGCACCTAGAGTGCAGGAATGAGAGAATAGTTCCTAGCCATATCGGCCTAGAAAATCGCAACTTTTAATTTTCCGTCAGTCTTAGTACACAACATAACTATACACATCACAACATGTAAATAAGAAAATGTTGGTGTTATTTTGTCACGTATTGAGCAGTAGGCTAGCTGGAGCCATTTACCTCCAGTCTTTGTGCTAAGCTAGGCTAGCGGTGGGTGCGTCAGACAGAGTTATGGCACACATGGAGATGAGAATGGTATGTATGGACTTATCTAACTCTGGGGGATACGGTGAATAAGCTAAAGTCCCAAAAAGTCGACGTGTTCCTTTAATATTTTCATATTTCAAACATATAAAGAAAAATGTCTAAATAGGAACATACTAGTATACTTACAGTGCATTAGTTTACTGAGAGTGTACTTTCATAAACAAAACAAAATATTTGACTAAACTATCAATATACCTTTCACTTGTAGTTTAGTTACAGTACAAACGAAAAATTAAGTTGTAAACTAGTGTACTCAAAATGTACTACTCTTACACTTAAAAGTATACTTGTATACACTAAAAGTGGGCCAATTTAGTAGTATTGAAACAGTACACTTGTACTAATATCAATGTTCTAGAAATATAATTCTAGTACATTGATATTAGTATACTTAATACATAAAGTATACTTAAAATATACTTACATTTTACTTAAGTATGCTTAATAGAATTAACTTATTTGTCATCAAGCTCATGGACAGTTTTATGCCCAATTAATATAACCTTCCCAAAGCACCTTTTCAAAAATGAGCAAATGAAAGTTTCAGCTATAATAAAGATCCATCTTCCTCTAATCGCTCTTGGATTCTTGATGCACTGCACTAGCAATAAAACATTTGAGAGGCTCAACTGCTCCCTCTGGTGTTTAAGAGAGGATTCATCAACAAAGCACTCGCTCTCATGTTTGGAGAACTCTTAAAGGGTTAGTTCACCCAAAATTGAAAATAAAGTCAGTAATTACTCACCCTCATGTTGTTCCAACCATGTAAGACCTTCGTTCATCTTCGGAACATAATTTAGTATATTTTTGATGAAATCTGAGAGCTGTCTCACTCCTCCATAGGCTTTCAGAGGGACTGAAATTTGATGGCCCAGAATAGTAAGTAAAAACGTCATTTAAGGAGTCCAAATGACTACAGTGGCTCTGTATTAAGTCTATCATGCGACGAAAATACTTTTTGAGCGGAAAAACAACAAAAATAACGACTTTATCACACTATTATTGTTGTTCAATTTGAGCCTCTGACGAGAGTTCGCGGGAGTGCCACGACGCATGCACGAGAACTGAGATTAACCCTACTCCGAAAGAGTGAGCAGCCAGTCAAGTAGTAGTAGAAGAAGAACGCCGTAATCTCAGTTCTCGCGCATGCGTCGTGGCACTCAAATTGAAGACTTAATAGACTTAATACAGAGCCACTGTAGTCATTTGGACTCCTTAAATTACGTTTTTACTTACTGGGCCATCAAGTTTCAGTCCCTCTGAAAGCCTATGGAGGAGTGAGACAGCTCTCAGATTTCATCAAAAATATACTAAATTATGTTCCGAAGATGAACGAAGGTCTTACATGGTTGGAACAACATGAGGGTGAGTAATTACTGACAGAATTTTCATTTTTGGGTGAACTAACCCTTTAAAAGGTTCAAAAAGGCTTTGTGAAAAGTATGCGTTTTCTTATCCTTATCATTTTATTGAACATATAGCCTACAACTATATATTTCACATGTACACTTCCGTTTGAAAAAGTGACTGTAAAGACTTATTATTTATATAGGAAATATTTATATTTCAAATAAAAAAAAACGTTTTATTCATTAAAGAATCCTGGAAATTGTTTTATCAGTTTCCACAATAATATGAAACACAACTGTTTTCTTCATTGATAATAATCATAAATGTTTCTTGAGCAGCAAATCCTCATATTAGAATGATTTCTGAAGGATCATGTGACACTGAAGACTGGAGTAATGATGCTGAAAATTCAGCTTTGATCACAGGAATAAATTATACATTACAATTTATTCAAACAGAAAACAGTTCTTTTAAATTGTAATAATATTTGACTTTTTTACTGTATTTTTATCACATTAATGCAGCCGTGGTGAACATTCAAAAAAATCGTATTTATTTTCTTAAAATAAACCATTCATCTTACCAATTTTAAAGCGTAGTGTATATGTTTCATATTATATATATCTTTTTTTTTTCATATTTCTTAGAGTGGGTTTATTTTTGAAAATCCGCTTCTACAAAAAACGTCAACCATTACATCCCAGTAAAATAAGAAACAGTTCACTGAACACATGGTGACCTTTTGTGACCCCAAACCTATTTAATTACATCAGATATTGCTCTTATTCTTTGAAATAATGGACTCAGTGGACCAATAAGAGAGAGATCGAGAAAGCCTAGCCAATGGAGAGCACTTATTTTCCTTCATTTGCACCTGTTTGTGATCTGATGGCGGTGAAGGCCTGGCCTTTTCTCCCTCTGATTCTAGGCTGATGATGTCACTATTCTGTTAACCGACCTGTTTTCCTCCATTCTCTGATCCATCTCTCCAGCCGCCTCATCTTACCCTCTATTCCCAACAATCCCGCTCCCGCCGACCCTCTTTCCTCTCATTAGCCTCTCTGACAGCCCTGATCTATGTCTGTGTTCCGTCGATCAGCTTGTGTAAAGTCCACTATTCTTAGGTTATAGTTCAGGTTTGTTATCCGCCTTACTATAGCCGCAGTTAAATTGGTAATGACCTCCCGAGCAGCAGCGGCTTCTGTTCCCTGAGGCTCCTGCAGTAATGGGCAATGGAGCCATTTTTTCCATGAGGTCATTTTCAGGGGCACCGATGCAGCCGGTCCAGACGGATTCAGTGCAGCTCATGGTTTGATGATGGATGGGTTTAGTCAGAGACTCTGCAGAAACATTTTTCCCCAAACACTTTTGGAATACATTTGCTTTTGGACTATAACTCTTCTTATTTGCACTGTAACTGTACATATGATTAGGGTTTTTTTTTTGTTCTCATTGCAAATTGAAGCTATATTATCGCCTATCTCTTTATATAAAGTTGAATATACACCAATCAGGCATAACATTATTGTCCTAATAAGATGGCATCTATTTAATAATTTGCATTCTATGTTACACCAATCAGGCATAACATTATGTTGGTCCCCATTTTGCTGCCAAAACAGTCCTGAACCATCAAGGCATGGACTCGACTAGACCCCTGAAGGTGTGCTGTGGTATCTGGCACAAAGATGTTAGCAGCAGATCCTTTAAGTCCTGTAAGTTGCGAGGTGGGGCCTCCATGGATCGGACTTGTTTGTTCAGTACATCCCACAGATGCTCGATTGGATTGAGATCTGGGGAATTTTGAGGACAAGTCAACACCTCAAACTCATTGTTGTGCTCCTCAAACCATTCCTGAACCCTTTTTTGTTCTGTGGCGGCGCATTATCTGCTGAAAGAGCCACAGCCACCAGGGATACCGTTTCCATGAAAGAGTGTACATGGTCTGCAACAATGCTTAGGTAGGTGGTACGTGTCAAAGTAACATCCACATGATGGCAGGACCCAAGGTTTCCCAGCAGAACATTGCCCAAGCCTCCGCCGGCTTGCCTTCTTCCCATAGTGCATCTTGGTGCCATGTGTTCCCCAGGTAAGAGACGCACACGCACCCGGCCATCCACGTGATGTAAAAGAAAACGTAATTCATCAGATCAGGCCACCTTAACACAAAAACTACCCAAACACTGGATTGTTACGTCTGACCCAGGATCTGGGTAACTCAAAAACTACCCAAACACTGGGTTGTAAACACTGAAAAAATAACCCAAAAGGTTTAACCCAGGATTTGGGTAGAAAAAATAACCCAAGATTTTACTCATCTTTATGACCTCATATCAATTAAGAGACTAGATAATTTTTACTTTTTATTTGTTCATTTAATTTCATTTGTGACACTGCAGGACTATTAAAGTGGATTGACTATAGCCGGAAAATGGATAAAATTGATGACCTATCACAGCATAAAAAAATATTAATTTTTCCTCATAATAATGCTCCGTTAGTAGTACCATCAGACGGAACAACCCAGTGTTTGGGTAGAAGTTCCCCCGCTGAACACGACAAGCTCCGGCACGAGATCCAGCGCCGTTACGGTGAAACAGGACAACAGAGACGGGTCGATTACACTTAAATTACTTCTAAAAGTGAATAAAAGAAGATATTTAGAAGAATGTGTGTAACCAAGCAGATAGAGCAACCATTGACTACCATAGTAGGGAAAAATACTATGGTAGTCAATGGTTGCTCTATTTGCTTTATTACAAACATTCTTCTAAATATCTTCTTTTGTGTTCAGCAGAACAAAAAAACTCATACAGGTTTGGAACAACATGAGGGTGAATAAATGATGACAGAATTTTCATTTTTGGGTGAACTATCCCTTTAAAAGTAAAAATTAAAACTTTTGAAGTAATTTAAGTGTAATCGACCCGTCTCTTTTGTCCCGTTTCCACCGTAACGGCGCTGGATCTCGTGCCGGAGCTTGTGTCGTGTTCAGCGGGGGAACGTCTAACTTTAGACCACCTGCATTTCACTCGCACCTGAAATATGCAGTGCCTGGCTCCATAACCATCCATAAATAATCAGTTCTGTTTACAATCAGTAAAAACATATTTTAACATCATAAGTATTTATATTATGTATCTTTTTGAATAAAAGCATTACATTTTCTGGGTTCTCATTTTTGGGTGAATTATCCCTTTAATATTTGTTAAACTAGCTTAAATGTAGGTAATATGTATTAAACACTATAAAAAATATGCTATCCTGTAAAATATGATTGAAAATAAAGGAATTATCATGCAAACAGTTAATCCGTAAACAAGAATTCATGTATGAAGTAAAAAAAAATAAGACAGTATAGTAATAATGAATCAACCCATTATGCTGGGTTAAATGAACAACCCAATTTGCTGGGTAAAATTAACCCAATGTGTTCTTTTGTCCTATATTTAGCCAGCCCTTGGGTTAATATTGAGTGTATATTATAATTATGACAGAAAAGCAATAATTGCATTAAATATAATATAAAAGCAAGTGTGATGTATTGTAAAGAAATATGCATAAATACACTTTTCAAGTACAAGTGTGAAATTATAAAACATGTCTTCTTCAAATATTCATATCTAATAAAATGCGAATCACTAATGCTAATAAAATGCTAATGTTTTGTTTAGTTTTTTGTCCAAACTACTTGTTAGCCATGCGTCTTAGATCAAAATTGAGTTTGATCTGTAATGATTCGTGACATCTCATACCTCACAGTCAGTTGCACATACTAGTTTTCCTGTTAAATTAACACGAGGACTGTTTATCACTTCAATAAGTCCAGGCGTAAATCCCAGCACAGCTGACAAGTCATCCTGACTGTTCTCGTGCCAGATGTCAGCAGTGAATCTGCGAACTGTCAGTGTGTGTTTGTGTTTTTGGGTGCTGGGGCGCCTCATACTGTGCGAGTGTGTAGGTCTTGCAAGACCCTCTTCACTGCCCTCTGTGGCAGCGTCATGTTTTATTGGACCGTAATGAAATTCCCACGCATCATAAACCCTGAGCTATGGCCCTACATGAGTCCTGCAGTAAGGCGGAGATGCCCTAGAGCTGCTTGTCTGTTCCAGTTTACGGCTCGTACAGATATCCAGGTTCAGACCTGACGCTTCATCTCAGAGCTTTTTAATGGTAAAGATATCAGCCTCTCTGAAGAGACACACGCCGCAAGTGTTTACTGCTTCCACAAAATTCCCAGTGACATTATTAGTGCTGTTTCCTGAGGCAAGAATCGTTATTAATATTGCTCAGTCCTAATTAGTGTGTGTGTGTGTGTGTGTATTTGCAATTTAATTTGTTTAACTGAAAAAATAAGGATGAAGTTAATCAATCACAAATTTAGAACCATATATTTCTGATTCCTTCATAGTATCTCGTCCCGTTTGTTTTAAACCTTAAGGACAATAATTGCTTCGTTCTGAAAGCTACTTTCAAACTTATTGATGAGGGGGAAAAATTATTTTAAAGCACTCTAAAAAACACAGACTGGCACGCTGTAAACCCGAATAAATTGGCAAAACTAAAAAAAATGAGGCAATCGGTAGCATCAATGTTTTTAAAATGATCAACTTAAATATTTTTGGAAACTTCAAAAAATGATGATATAACTTCAGTAATTCAATAAATGCTATACCTCGTTATTTGGAAACACAATGCTTTGATAGCATTAGCATAGCACTTTAACATACTGTATACATCTGTATAGACGGGTTTATTGAGGATGCCGCGTCGATGAGGCGATTTCAGGGGGAGTCTAATTGACACGGTCTCTGCTGACACTTCAGGGATGTGTTGGTCATGTCTGGGCGCAGGTTTTTATATCAGCGATGAATTCTGTTAATCTTGTGAATTGGTAAGTTTCGTTAGGGCGTGAAGAAATATAGAGCTGAGTATCGTCAGCATAACAATGAAAACTAATGCCATGCTTCCTAATGATATCCCCCAGTGGTTGCATGTACAGGGTGAAGAGCAATGGTCCTAGCACTGAGCCTTGCGGTACTCCATACTGAAATTGTGATCGGTGTGACATCTCTTCATTTACTGCTAAAAACTGATAACGGTCAGATACTGCAAGTATGATTTAAACCATGCCAAAGCAATTCCACTAATGCCAACATAATTTAACTCTTGCACAAAAAAAGACAAACATAATATAACACTTCATTTTAGCATTTACTCTCCCTTTTGAGTGTTGCGGCAAAACATGCTGGGAAATAGAAATCCCAGCCCAGTTTCAGTTGAATTTGAGGGTGCTTTCACACTTGCCTCATTTAGTTTGGTTGAATCGTACTAGAGTTCGTTTTCCCCTTTGGTGCGGTTCGTTTGGTCGGGTGTGAAAGCAGCAATCGCACTCGGATGCGCACCAAAAGCGGACCAAACAAGCGTACCGAGTACCGAGTCTCGGTACACTTTCAAACAAACTCTGGAACGGTTTGTTTGTGATGAGAACGTGATCCGACCTCGAACAGAACGTTTCAACTGGTTCGGACCAAAGAAATCAGTGTGGTGTGAAAAGGAACCAAAAAAGCTGAAAAATGCTACAATGTATAAATGTTTGCCCTTGGTTCGGACCAAATGAACCGAACTAAAGATGTGAAAGCACCCTAAGTTTGTCTAAATGAAAAGAAACAAGTTCATAAAACTCAAAACAATGAAACAATTCAGATGACTTAAAATGTGCCAGTTTTGTGAACTCAAAAGTAATAGAAAGTTCAAAATACTCATGAAAGTTCATTTGATTTAACTAATTTGTTTAATTTGAGTTGGCTCTACTCAAATGAATTAGTTTGAGCGTTAGGGTTTACAGTGAAGTCAAAGCGGTGAACATGTAACGAAACCCCAGCACAAACATGCATAATGACCAATCGCAAAAGTTTTCTATAACATGTAATCTACTGAATGTAATTTACAAATAATTCAATTTGTATTTATTAGTGCTTGTTTTGTGTATTAATTGTTAGGCAGGGTTTGTCAAACTAGGCCAAATAAAACAATTATCTTGTTCTCCTTTTTGTGCAAGGGCCGGTTCACAATGGAACGAAAAAAGCGCAAGGCCGAGAGACACATTTTTTTTTTTAATTGAAAAATTATATTTGAGTTCAGCAGTGCGGTTTTTAGAACGTTGTGTCTTGTGCGAGACGCTGCAAAAGACGCTAGAGCCGAGCGCAACAGTCTGTCTAGCCCGTGTTTACATCGAAAACAAGTAGCGCAGTGGAATAAAAAAAATGTGTTCTGTGTGAACGGCCCCTTGTACATGCATAAATATTAAACAAAAAGATATTTAACAAATAGAGCGCAACCACACACCACGGACAGGAGCAAAACAGAGGTTATTTGAGTTTGGGTTTTCAGTCGCGTGAGCAGTGGTACGTGATGTGCTTCTGGTTGTATAGCTCATTTAACAAAACTAAAACGTGCTGTGTGACTCAATATCAAGCCATAGTAACTGCATAGCAAACATTCTATTTAGAACACCTTAGAAAGTGCATAGCAACACCCTGGCAACCACTCACAACACCCAAGGAACTGCATAACAGTGCAATATCTGCATCCTGACCTTTAGCTCCGTGTCATCCTGGTGTTTACTGTGAAAGGCACGGTGGCAGGTGTAACGTGTTTTACTCCTGTCCATTCACACACAGACACACAAATCCTCACTGCACGTCAGACTGGCTCAACACAACACATCTCTCACCCAGACGACTGTCCGACAAATCCCAGCAGGCAGCTGCCCAGAATATCAGAGCAGAGTTTTGTCATGCTTACAGGGTGACTGCACGGTCTGAGATTACACACAGACGAGACCGACGAGAAAATGACAGCGCTTATTAAACACACTCCCTCGTTGCTTGGCGCTTACGGATACATTGAATTTTCAGCACAGACAAAAGTTACCGCAGAAATGATGAATGTGTCTCCAGCACAGCTACTGGGTTTCTTTTACCATATAAAATCATGCAGCAAAATCTCATCGAGAATGTGGATGTGTCATAAAAAAGCTTTGATGGTCACTATACGAGCACATCCATAGATGACTGAGTGTTATAATCTGGATGAGATTTTATGGATTAATATATCAAACACTGTTATGTAAAATAAAACATGAAATTTAAAACCATGTTTTGCAGCCATGTTATTTGCTTTCGTATACATGGTAGGAAAAGATGAGTCTCACAAATTACACTCTTCAAAATGTCACTCGTACAGATGATCTCTATGGAAATATACTGTAGTCGTTTTCATTAAATATGCATGAACCCTGACAAAGGTCAAAAGGGGTCAAATCAGCAAGGAAACATCTACAGCTTGGCTGAATCCGAAATCGCCCCCTAAACCCTCGTTCACTATTCCCTTAGTCCACTAATACAGTTCACTTGAAGGAGTGAATGAAAATGAGTGAGTGAATTCAGACAGCCGTTGTGTGTACATCGTTATTGCGGGATTGAATGAGTGCACTCAATAAAGTCCACTATGGTTTCGGGCTCCACTACAAATGGCTGTCTCCTCAAATAATGCCCTATTTGAGGGTATAGGGGGCGATTTTGGATTCAGCCCATGTTTTAATTTTTTCCATGTTTTAAATCTTACTTTACTACGTAAAAAGGGACATGGTAAAGGAAAAAAATACGAGATGGAGGAAAATTATTTGTCAATGCTTGTTTCGCATTTGCGTTCCCTTGAAAAACATTTTCATACCACTGAGAAACGTTGCGTTTGCGAAAGAACACAAAAGCATTGACTTATTATTTTATTTTCAACCACCATGTCCCTTTAGGGGCTTCGTACTTTACAAAAAAACTTTTTTAAATGTCCCTTTACAAACATTTACTACTAGACACAACTAGACAAAGCTTCTTAGTGTAACAGAGGCCAGCTAGTAGTCGCTGTGCGAGTAAACCTCACTCCTCTGATCTCAAGAGACATTCTAGGGAATGACGCTAGAGGTTGCAGCCTTTAGCCTCATTGTTAGAGCGTCTGACACTCATGCCGGCGGACCGGGTTCGAGTCCCGCTTGGAGGGGGCGGTTCGAACAGGAGTGGTTATATTGGTGCCGTGACCCGGATGGGAGTGAAGTTTAATGGGGTGAGTGTAACAGAGGCCAGCTAGTAGTCGCTGTGCAAGTAAGCCTCACTCCTCTGATCTCAAGAGACATTCTAGGGAATGACGCTAGAGGTTGCAGCCTTTAGCCTCTTTGTTAGAGCGTCTGACGCTCATGCCGGCGGACCAGGTTCGAGTCCCGCTTGGAGTGGGCTGTTCGAACAGGAGGGGTTATATTGGTGCCGTGACCCGGATGGGAGTGAAGTTTAATGGGGTGAGTGTAACAGAGGCCAGCTAGTAGTCGCTGTGCGAGTAAACCTCACTCCTCTGATCTCAAGAGACATTCTAAGGAATGACGCTAGAGGTTGTAGCCTTTAGCCTCATTGTTAGAGCGTCTGACGCTCATGCAGGCGGACCGGGTTCGAGTCCCGCTTGGAGCGGGCTGTTCGAACAGGAGGGGTTACATTAGTTATACCCACTACATCATACAAAAGTCAAATTCAAAAGTAAAATTAATATTATGGAGCTCCTAAAGGGACATGGTGAAGAAGATAAAATTAATGAGATGGGAGGATGGCTTTTGCGTATTCTCACAAATGTTTTGCGTTCCCCCGAGAAACCCTGCTCACTCGAAAGAACACAAATGTTTTGCAAGTTTCTCGGGGGAACGCAAAATCATTGACTTATTATTTTTCCTCCCATCTCATATTTTTTCCATCACCATGTCCCTATAGGGGCTCCGTATAATATTAATTCAATGAGATTGATATTGTTTTCTTATTCTGTGACCTGAAAAGTTCACTATTTTGATCCAATATTTCTTCATTGCCTCAGTTTTTTTTTTTTATAGCTGCAGTTGCATGCTAAATAAATTACTTCTTATATATATATATATATTAGCACAGCCATTTCTCATTGACTGATACAACATGCATTAAAGCCTTCATCACAGCCACTCACAAACTAAACACCAGCTCTAATACAACACAAACCTTTCTAAATCTCCAACTTGACTGAACAGTCTTTTCCTTTGCTCAAACACACATAAAAGTATACTTAATTTCAGCATTTACCCTCCCAATCCAGTCCCATGACAAGCATGCTGGGAAATCCGCGCCCGTTTTCAGTCAATGCCAACAAAATTGATTAATGCAGTTCCAACAGAAAAAGACAGACCATTTTACAAATGTAGCTGGATTGAAAGTGTTGCTTCAGTACATTGAACAAGGAGCATCAATAAATCTTGAGTGCATGCTCATCCGTATACATTTCTCAAACCCATGACATCACGAGGTAAGTCGCAGAACCTGATTTCACCAAGTGCGACATGTTCCTGGATCGACATCTTTGTTGATCCTGGAACAACATCAAGTTTACAGTTTATGTCAAGTTTAGGCTTACAATCAGTGTTAGGTGCTTCCACATCAGTGTTATTCACATATCATTTCCATCTGATTTTAGGGATAACTTATGAGTAGGGTTAGGTTTAGGGGAAGGGATATAGTTTGAATTAATGCTGCCTTCACATTTACATTTATTCAGTTAGCAGACGCTTTTATCCAAAGCGACTTACAACTGAGGAATACAAGAAGCGATCCATCATGAAGAGGCGAAAAATCACAAAAAGGGCCTGAAATACTAAGTTTTGGACATTGCTTAGAGTAGCATAAGCTAAAATAGGGAAGTAATAGAGTTTTATTTATTTTTTTATGTCTTTACATGCTATCGGAATTATTGTAAATATGAGTTTCCTAGTTAAAATTGCACATGAACGCCCTCTGATGTCGTATTTACCACTGGGAAGTTCAGAAATCATTTGGATACCTGAATTCCAGAGATAGGCATAACCTTTAAACATGGTGGCGGGGAGAACTACTATACTGTGACAGGTATGATTTATTCGTTTTTTCCACCAAAACAGCTAGATCGTGTCATTAACCTCTTATGCTCTGGGACCATTTTGGGGGATTTCCGCCTGGATTTGGCCTACCCAAATTGAAAAGCTTCCCATACCCACATACAGTGGACTAAATATACAATTCTGGTGTCATTTTACAGGAAATCCTTTGAAGTTACATAAACCACTGCTAAAAAATGATAAACATGTAAGTATATGTTGTCTGAGCTGTAAAAAAAAAAAAAACTTTCATTAAAAAAAATAATCATTTTTTAAAATGTCTGTAACTCAGGCCCTGTGTGCTGGAATCTAAAATTTTCTGGAATGTAATGGAAACAGCCAAAACTGTCTGCAGGGTGCTAGAGCACACAGGGCCTGGGTTATACACTTTCAAAACTGAATATATAACCACAAACTCAAAAAGTCACTTGGACTAAGGATGCCAGTGTTTAGATAAAACACAATGAAAAAAAACGACTTTGTGTAAAACAAATGCCAAAGGGATGAATGTCTCCAGAAAGTAGACATTCTAGGCTTTCAAATGGGACCACATATGAGGTCCGAGCTCCTCCACAGACGTTTAAAATGCAAAGTATAAACTTGAGGATGCCTGATCAGGGTCTGCAGAGTTTAAGAGGTTAATGTAGTGCACATTTACATAAGAGTAATCATTTGAAGCGGATTGTATGTTTTATACACAGCAAAAATAGCCCGCATTTGACTGAAGTTATAGAATCGACCGAAAGTGGATAGCATCTGGATAGCATCGTAGATGTTTATATGTTTGTGAGTGCATGTGGTTTTAATAAGCTTTTCCCAATAAATAGGCGCGAATAAGTATGGCCTCCATGATTCCTGTTCCAACAACAAAGCACTTGAATGCAACAAGCTCTTAATCACAACTTCTGAAGTGGGAATTATGAAATTCCCAATAGCAGGTGGAGGCACCGTGTTCCAGGATCAACAAAATATTGTGACCCAGGAAGGCGTCTAACTCTGCAAAATCCGGGCGTGCAGATAAGCCACAAGTCCACTAGAAGTACTTTTGACCCTGACGTGGTAATTATGATCGCTCCGTACATCTTGCTTTACTAAAGAGAGCCGGTCACCGGGGAGAGTGACGCGTGATGGGACTGGCCTGCTTTCCTCTAAACCCTGTAAGTCCACAAGTGGCGTTTGGTGTGGTAAGTTGCCGACTCCAATGGGAACGGTGGCATTCCTCTTGGCTTAAACACACCAATACTGCAGGTCAGAGCTCCATTTGTCTTTTGTGTTTTTGCTCCAGAAATAAACGATGATGAGATTGAAGGGAAGAGAAACTGCCAGATCGCCCAGCGAGGCCGGCAGATGGCCTGTACCTGCCACGCTTCACGCCGATCTTCTGTGAGCCGTCCTTCAGTTTGCTCGTCCTTCAATGATTCTTTCTGAAATATCTCAGCATTCTGATGTTTTCTCTTCACAGAAAGTGGAGGACAAGTGAAGCTTGTTTGGAGGTGAAATGTTCAACACCTGCACAAAAAAGGTACTTCGTTTGAGTTTTATGCTGCCAAGTCATATCAGAAATGATCATTTTCTTTCCAATTTGAGGGCTTGCCTAGTAAAGAATCACATTGGAAGTTAATTGGTACTGATCATAATAAATTCCAATTGTACATTTGTATAATGTAGTTTGTATGCGTGAAGAAGAGGAATAGAGATAAAGCTTTTCTGCATTTGTGCTAAAAAAAAAGTTGTAAGTAAGAACTTCCCAGAAGAGGCAGAGGGAAATTGTGCTGCATGTGCATTTGGTAACATCTAAAATTTAATGCAAAGTGTCTTGGAAATGTTCTCATTTATCTTGATTATGGATTACGTGTCAAGTGCAGTTGCTTTGTTTTGTCTTAGTTTGCTTGGAATACAATCATTCCCTGTAAAAAATGGTTTGTCCATGTATAATAGGGACCTACAGATATTGCGTGCTCCAATGAAAAATTGTGATTCGTTTCAGTTTGGAGGAATACCAGAAACACTGATGCACAGCTATCCGTCACCATGAAATATTCTGGTTGCATTGTTTCAGATGATTAATTTGGCACGCATTCATGATAAATACGGGCTGAAGAAGTTTTGGGAAGAGAAGATTGAAAGCCACGATCAGAGGATGGGAAATGAGGACTCAAGAATGAAGAACAGCGCTTTATCCAAGTGTGTATGCCTATCACGGGAAGTCAAAACTCTTCTCAGATGATATACTTTATCCAATGCATTGCCTTTCTTTCCATTTGTCACTTTCACTGTTATTTTCTGGGGCGGTAATTGCAAAGAACGATTAGGTCGAATAAACTGAAATGAAAAGATCATTTTGATTAACAACCACAAGTCACAAAATCAAACTCGCAGGAATGGACCTTATGGAAGAAACCGAAGAAACTCATAATTGTTTTTCTGACCTCGTTTTTGGATCCATAAACAGTGTCTTGCTTCTGATAATGAAAAGCATCCCAATGAGAGGTTCATGGGTAATTCCAGACAGGCTTCTGGTGCTTGTTTTTGCTGCCCTCTAGTGTTTCCTCACAGTCACTTCAGGAAGGTCAGGGTGGATTAGCACGTAACATGGGTACAAATCTCCAGGCTTTGGACCTTGTTCAAATCAATGTGAAGAGACAGCTGTAGATGCGAGCTGGGCTTTCCGAGCGTGTAATGAATATATAGATTGTTCCTACAGATGAACCACAACAGGCTTCAAACTCAAAGCAAATCCAAGGGTTTATTAGCACAAAATACCTGGAGAAGCTTCTTTTGAACCTGTAGTTTGCTGTGCTACAAGTCATAATTTATAGCAGTGTGAAAATATTTATTCTTTTTTTTTTTTTTACGGAAAAATGAGTTCCACAACAACGGACCAGAAAAAAGACCAGAAAGGAAAATACTGATTAAAAGTAACAACGGATTGATCATATAGCTAAACAATCTCTAAAAATTCTATTAGTAACACTTTACAATAAGGTTTCATTAGTTAACTAAAAATGAACAATACTTCTACAGCATTTATTAATCTTAGTTAAAGTCATGGGCGTCGGAACCATTGTATGTGGGTGGGACAAGACCCACCCACTTTTTACGATCAGTGATATTGGACCCACTCACTTTTATCGTGTCCAGTGTTGCCAAGTCCGCGGTTTTCCCGCGGAATTGGGCTACTTCAACACAGTTGCCGCGGGCTGTTTTTCATGTCCGCGGGTTGAAGCGACCCCAATTATATGATATTTAGCCCCGGGAATGCGAATTTTAGTAGGCAACCAGGCCAAAAAAACACATATTTAACCCCCCAAATGCGATTTTTACTGGAGATGCCCCCCTGAAACAAGATTGGGCTTGTTTTGGGCTAGTTTTGAGCAGCAATTGGGCGGGTTTTGTTGTGAAAACCTGGCAACCCTGATCGTGTCTAACATTCAGCACGTGTGTTTACCTACCCCTAATCGATAAACACTTATTATTAAACACGTTAGAGGCTTTATTTCCACTTTTCTAATATTTTCTTCATTTTTATTGAAAATAAATGCCTTTCCGATCTGATATGTGATGGGAAAAGAGAGAAGACTGGAGTTCGGCGAAAGCCGCAGGTCGATTTGTGTCAAAACTAGATACCGTGCGTCTTACCCCTACACTACTGCCACTCTCAATTATTTGGCGATTTCCGTAATTTTGTCTTTCCAAACAATACATTTAGCAAGCAAAACAGTATATTTGTACTTTATGAGGACCAACCCACATTTTTTTTTGCTTCCGACGCCCATGGTTAAAGTATTAGTAAAGTTAGTATTAGTAAAGTATTAGCTCACCCTCAAGCCATAGGTGTATATGACTTTCTTCTTTATGATGAACACAATCAGAGTTATATCATATCCTGGTTCTTCCAAGCTTTTTTTTACGAGTTTGCAGCTCAAAAAGTGCATCCATCCATCATAAACATACTCCACATGGCTCCAGGGGGTTAATAAAGGGTTTCTGAAGTGAATCGATGGGTTTGTGTAAGAAAAATATCCATTGTGGCGAGCAGCGAGGCAGAGGGACCGTGAGGGCGGGACGAGGCGGCGCTCATCAGTGAGGATGAGCGCCAGCTGCGAGTCGCAGCGATCTCGTCCCTCACTGTCGTCGCTCCTCCTTTATAGTCCCTCACTCCTCCGCGAGGGCCGAGATCGCTGCGACTCGCAGCTGGCGCTCATCCTCACTGATGAGCGCCGCCTCGTCCCGCCCTCACGGTCCCTCGGCCTCGCTGCTCGCCACATCCATATTTAAAACGTTATAAAGTAAAATATCTAGCTTCCACCAGACCGCCATCCGTATTCAACTTACGAAGTGTAACGCCTCTCACAGTTCAAAACGCTACGTCCAACGTCATACATCGTCGCGCCAGTTACTTTTTCCGGAGGATTCAGAAGGCCTTTATTAACCCCCAGAGCCGTGTGGAGTACGGTTATGATGGCATTCACTGCCAGTATAAAGCTTGGAAACATCAGGATATTTACTAATATAACTTGTGTTCATCAGAAAGAAGAAAGTCATATACACCAAGGATATCTTGAGGGTGACAACATTTACTAATACATTAATAAAATAAAATTGTGCATTTCGAAACATTAATGCACTGTGAATATGAACAAACAAAGCACAGCTGGATTTTTATTAACTTACATTAACAAAGATATAAATACAAAAATATAAATACTTTAACAAATATATTTCTCAGTAATAGTTCATGTTAGTGAATACATAAACTAATGTTAACAAATGAGACCTTATTGTAAAGTTACCGTTCTATTCTACAATATTACTTGACAAAATTCAGTTTATTTCTATGAAACAGCACTGTAAAAAAAATTCAGGTCTCCAATTGAAAATTTTCAAGTGACCGATCACATTTTTTAGCTGGCCAAATTGAATTTCTGTAATACGGAGAATAATTGTAATAGATCTAACCTTACATTTAATGTAATTTTACATTAAAATACCGTTAAATGTGGTTTTAGGAAATTAAAAAGTAGTCGTTGTGTAATTTACAGTGAAAAAACGTAAATTGACTGAATTCCAGAATTCCCTGCGTGATTCTTCACATTTGATGTAGTTTCTTAGATTTACTTCTGATCAGTTTTGTACATTAGGGTTTTATTTTACATTTATTGTTGTTAAATTAATGTTTATTGCATTTTTTTAAATTTCATGTTACCATAATGGTGTTTAGTGTTTGTGTGAATGACACTGTGCACCTTCTATATATTAGTATAAAAGCTTTGATTCATCATGTGACTCTCATCACCACTGTGATTGGTGATTATCAAAGGTACATTACAGATATTAGTATTTCAATAGATTGGTAATTTAACATTATTTCAGTTAATGAAATACAGTAATTTATTGTAAATTTAACTTAAATCTGTCAAACCTAAAATGTTGCTACGGTATTTTTTACGGTAAAGTTCTGGCAACCACAGCTGCCGTTTTTTTACCGTAAATTTTACGGGGATTTTGTTTACAGTGATATAACTAAATGACATCTAATATACATCAGACTCGCCAATGTAAAGTAAAGTCTATGTGAGAATATGCCAGTAAAACGCTTTTATCATAAAAACTCAATGTTTTCCTTCAGGTTACGTGAAGAGTGGGTCCAGAGGCTTCAGTTCCGGGACCAACATGTGATCGAGACCATGAGAGAGCAACAAATAAGAAGAGCTGAGAGGGTTCAAGGGATTTTAAGATGTCAGCATGAAAACCAAAAGCACTTCTCTAATGCACTTCCTAGAAGAGCCTGACATTATACACTCTCAGAAAAAGGAAAAAATGGTACAAAAGCTGTCTGGAACGGTACGGAAGGTTCCATGTACACCTTTGAGGTACTAATATGCACTCTTTAGGTGTAACTTTTGAAAGGTATACCGCCTCTGTGACAGCTTTTACACCTTTTTTTCTGAGTGTATATCAGTATAAATGTCACAGTCTATTTCTTTAACTTAACTAGTTTTTTGTGCCTTTGAGACAGAGAGATGCTGTTGCAGACATGCACCATTAAACTAAATGTGATCTTGCCTTCCAGCATTCGTCTTTCATATAAGGCTCATTGGGTTACACAGAATACATTCTTACAAAGTTTTGTTTTTATTAAAAATATCATACTTTCACTGTGTAGCTTTATGCTTTTACTGAGAAAGAGCATGTGCATAATTTGTCATGGTCGCTGGCTTTCTGTTCAGTTCTGTTATAACATTTCCCTCTTTAAAAATAAGTTTGCTCTGTCTGACATGACAGTTTTTCATTATGTTAAGACACATTGGTCTTGTCAAGCTCGATATAATTACACTCAGACTATTTATATCGCAAAAAGGCACGTGCAGATGTAAAGACAATAAAGAGAACACTTTTCAATTCCACTTTCATTTAATTTGCAAACCTTAACATCTGTCATCTGTCTTTTCTATGTGATAAAAAAGAGGAACTTGTTTAAGTTGCAGGGGTCAGTTTACTTAGTAATTGTCAGCAAATTTGTGTCTAAATATGATTTTTTGCTTTTGCTCATCATGATCCTGATGCGAAATGATGATGCAGGCAGTATGTTGATCATTTTCTGTCAGTCTTTCTTAACATCATAAAGGGCGGATTAAGAATTAAAGGGGTCATGAATTGAGGACTCAACTTTCCCTTGAGCTTTTGATATATAAAAGGTCATGGTAATATAAGATGATCTTGTAAGTTTCAGAGCTGAAAACTTCCTTGTTAGTCAAAGAAAAGCTTTTATTGACACCAAGCCCAGCAAACACTCGATCTCAGGATGTGCCAAACTGTGACGTCAGAGTGTGGTGAAACACCGCCTCAACAGAATTCTGTAGCCCCGCCCACCGACTCGTGCCTGACATGTTATAGATAAATAACACAGGCCTACGTGAAGCTAAACTAGATCGAACTTCCAAGCAATAAACACGCCGCATAAGCTTCATTCGATTCCAATATTATGAATGCATGGATGAACTTTATTTTTAATGAATATCCAGCTCACGTGAGGAAGACTTGCGCATCTGTTCCTTCGTTTCACCGGGGATTCGTTTGTAAACAAGAGCCTGGATTTGAAGACAGGATGAGATTACATGAATGAATGAAGCAACACACTAATGTGAGTAAAACATGTTTTTTATATGTGATAGTATTGCATTGTTACAGATCGTTTGATAGCTATTGATTATGTCTACGTGTCTAACTGAACATTAGCACGCTGTCACAGGCTGGATAATCCTTTATTTGAGGTGTTGTTGCTTCATTGTGCTGCGATTCGTGATCAGACTCGGACATGTAGCCTATGGGCCAGGGCTCACAAAGCCCAACGTCCTGGGGCAATGTGTTTTCCAGACAGGCTACCAAGTGCGTTGTTCACTCTCTTGGCTTGATATTTGAAGGAAAAATACAATCGCGGAAGTTTTGATCATGCTGATTTGTCTGACTCTGCAGTGAGGCTTGTGCGTGCGTTGTGTGTGTGTGTTAGTAATGCACGGTTCGCTGTTATATCCACCGATCGGGTGGGCCAAGTAATAAAAAGTTACATTCCAATTAATCGCGGGTGGATGAGAGATTGTGTTTGTTTGATAGACATTTTGCGAGCCCTGTGAGCGAATCATTCCGGTTGCCATTTCCCACACACTTTCAAAACAATTCCCACATGTTCTGACGGGATAGCAGAAGCTCATTATAATATGCAAAGCTTATCCAATCATAGCAGTGGGCGTTTACTTCCAAGTCTTCAGTGCGGCACGCCCATAAAAACAGAGCATTCCAGGAGAGAGCCTCAAAACCAGGGCAGAAAATAGCCCATTACTTATTCATTATGATGTGTTTGAATGTAAAAACCTTGCGAACGTCATAAGTTGACCTCAGACAACCGTATCAATTTTTTAAATAGCCAGTTCATGACCCCTTTAAGGCCAGAACTCAGGCCACTACACAGTACGGGGGTTAAAAAGGCCTTCTGAAGTGAATCGATGGGTTTGTGTAAGAAAAATATCCATAACTCGTTATAAAGTAAAATATCTCGCTTCAGGCAGACCGTCTTTCCACATTCAACTAACACAGAAAGTGTAACACCTCTCGCAGTTCAAAACACTTACGCTACATCCGACGTCATCATCGTGCCAGTTACGCTTTTTCCGTAATTTGAATACATAAATATATATATTTTTCGTACACAAACCCATCGATTCGCTTCAGAAGGCCTTTATTAACCCCCCAGAGCCTTGTGGAGCAGTTTTATAATGGATGGAAACACAAGTTTCAAATTTTGGGCTGCCATTCACTGCCATTATAAAGTTTGGAAGAGTAAGGACATTTTTTAATATAACAGATTGGATTTGTTTGAAAGAAGGATGTCATATACACCTAGGATGGCTTGAGAGTGAGTAAATCATGGAGTAATTTTCATTTTTGGGTGAACTATCCGTTTAACAGGCTGTGATCATTTTTAGCCCAAAACAGTGAGATCACCGGGTAAATCGATCCATACTAATCAAGCTCAAGGTGAAAACACTTTCAAACATGATGATGAACATAACAAAGTGGAAAGTCTTGCACATGATGGATCCATACAGACAATGATCATGAAGAGAGCTTTGTGCCACATAGTAATGATGGGAAATGCAGCGCAGGAGGTCGGCATTCACTAGATCGAGAAACACTGCTGTATTAACGGTCGTCTTCATCTTTATTCCAGCTACACAACAAAGGCATTTCCAAGAATGCAGAGGATCAAGGGAGTAGATGACCAGAGAAATCACCCTGAAATATTTCCTCACCTTCTCATTAAAACAACACTGACAATCATCTCCACTTGTAGGGTTCATTCTATAGTAACCATAGTAACCGTCTGGTTCATTTTGCTGTTATTGAGCTAATGCTGTCCAAAGTGTCCAGTTTTTCCTGCCAGTATCACATATTGTTAATGTAATTTTATAAATCATATTTAAAGGGGTCATGAGTTGAGGAATCAAAATGTACTTGATCTTTTGACTGCAAAAACATCCAAGCTCAGAAAACGGCTCGTTTGGAATTTTGTTACATTATGATGCGACAAAAGACGCCTACTTCTACATCATCGCTTCTTTGGCCCCGCCCACTGGTGTGTTAGTGATATGATGAGGAGAGATTATCGATACAGGATCACTGGACAAAAAATAACATTACCTTCCAAAGGATCCTAATTCTAGAAAATTGCTTATATAAATTTCAACAATGTGAATGTCTCAGTAGAGTATTATTTGTTTGTTACATTTCACTGTGGATTCTTTGGTAAATCAGTTGCAATTTCGGCAGAGGCTTTGCAAACAGACTTTTACTGTAAGATATGGACTCGACAGTAATGCCACAACAACATGCAAGAAACCATGTTCATTCTAATGCCCGATCTGTGATCAGGGATTTCTGATATGATTCATGTGGAGACATTTTTGTCTCAAAATCGTTTATTGCTGTTTGTGTCAATTAATCAAGTCAGTGACTAAACGGTCATCACATAGTTTCTCTTAGTGCCATGAAAATAATCTGTTATTTAAACTGTGATTAAATCATATATAGAAAGTGATCAAAGAACGCTCCCTTTACAATAACTGGAGCTGTCAATCAAACAGCGCAAGTTTATCAGTTACTGAGTTCAGAGTACAGAGTCATTTGAACTATGCCCGTTGATCACACCTCTTGTGCAGTAGAAAATACAGAGCAGACTTTTTTTTTTTTTTCGCGAACGTCATCTAGTATTCCCAGCGCCAGAACTTCCGGCGAGTAAGGTCAAAATACTGGCGCGATCAAAGATATATAAACGTAGATGCCTTATTTGACCGATACGCACAGGCTCTAATGAGGAATCTATGTATATATGATCGCCGGTATTTTGCATGTATTTTGACCTTATTCGCCAGAAGTGATGGCGCAGGGACGGCTGATGCAGAGCCATAGAAAAAAATTAAATACATTTTTAAATATGGATATTTTTCTTACACAAACACATCGTTTCGCTTCAGAAGGCCTTTATTAACACACTGGAGCCGCGTGGAGCACATTATTTGACGGACAGATGCATTTTTTATGGACTTCAAAAACAGAGCAACTATTACTGCTATTATAATGCTTGGATTAGCCTGAACATTTTTAATATAACTCAAATTTTTATTAGTCTGAAAGAAGAATGTCATATACACCTCGGATGACTTGAGGGTGAGTAAATCATGGGCTAATTTTTGGGTGAACTATCCCTTTAAATTGAGCTTGGTCTGGTGATAGCCAGACAAGTTATCTAGTGCACAGTAGACTGTTCAAGTGTTGGATGTTCCCGGAGAAGATTGAGTTACCCCTACACTACTGCCACTCTCAATGATATGGCAATTTCCGTAATTTTGTGTTTCCGAACTATACGTTTAGCAAGTACAGCGGTAAATTTCTGAGGACCCACCCACATTTTTTTTGCTTCCGACGCCCATGATATATTACAATAAGGTTCATTAGCTTACATAAGTTAACATGAACTAATAATGAACTGCACTTATAAAGCATTTATCTTTGTTAATGTTAATTTCAACATTTACTAATGCATTATTCAAATCTTGTTAAGTTAATGCACTGTGAACTAACCAGAGGTGGACAGTAACTAAGTACGTTTACTTGAGTACTGTACTTAAGTACACTTTTTGAGTATCTGTACTTTCCTTGAGTAGTATTTTTTCTGGAAACTTACGACTTTTACTTCACTACATTTGAAAGACAAATATCGTAGGCTATTTTTTACTCCACTACATTTCTATCAAAGCCCTCGAAGTAGAAAGTCGTAGCCGCTTTGAAAGTCAGTGGATTATCTGTTGTTTTCTTCTTTAAAACGTGATTCGTTTTTTTTTGTGTGCAGACAGCCTATCAGTAATCACTCTTGTAGGATCACATGAAGTTCAATGATTTCCAAGTATTTTTTTAACACTAATCAATCGATGGCAAAATAGAAGGCGGCAGTTCCCAGACGCGCAACCATGGCCATACTTAAAAGTTAAAATTCAGAAGAGCAGACGTGAATAAGTCTGAAAGTGCGATGACACGAAAGTGCACACAGAAAGCTGCCTCTCAGACGCCAGATCACAAGTACTGAATTTTAGTCTATTGAAAACTAAAATCTTATTATAGTATAATTAAAACTAGACTAAAACAATTCAGATGCCTAAAATGTTATAGTCAAAAGACTGACTAAAACTAAATCAAAATTTGCTGTGAAAATTAACATTGGCATGAAATATGGTTGGTCAAATGATTTACCCGCCAAGTTGCCATAGCCTTGTGGATACAGCGCTAACGCATAACGTTCGACAATGGTGTTAGTTAGCATGCAAAAACGTAGTTGGGCTAATAATGTTAACTGAAGTCCTTTCAGAAATATGTTTTTACATAATCCTGTCAAATGAACACAATGTAGAAACCTTTCTTTTCTAGTATGATTTTGACTTTGATTTGAGCTTTGTAACTTTTAAACAAGTATTTAAATGAGTTCAAGATATGCTAGCATGTCAGATGGAGCATGACTGGCGTAAACCGCCATGATGGAATAGCGTGCATTCATTCAACAATGCAACAATAATAAAATAATGCGTTTACTTTTACTTTTGATACTTAAGTACTTTTAAAAGCAAGTACTTCTGTACTTTTACTTAAGTAAAAATCTATCTTTACAACTTTCACTTGTAATGGAGTAATATTTCACCAATAGTACTTTTACTTTTACTCAAGTAATGGAGTTGTGTACTTTCTCCACCTCTGGAACTAACATGAATAAACCATGAACAGCTGTATTTTAATGAACTAACATTAACAAAGATGAACTAATGCTGAACAGAGGTGTTGTTCATGGTTAGTTCATGTTAACTAATGCATTAACTAATGCAACCTTATTGTAAAGTGTTACCGAGAGGTGTGTGAAAGCTCTCCAAGTAGTCTGAAATTCAGGGTTTTCGCTTCTTATCAGTCAGATCGAAAGTAACTAGTAACTAACTACTTGAGTAGTTTTCTCATTGAATACTTTTTTACTCTTACTCAAGTAAATATTATGATTGTTACTTGTACTTTTACTTTTGTACAGATTTTGGCTACTCTACCCACCTCTGGTGATAATGTGTTACCTAACATTAAAAAAAGTCATAAATAAATAAAATCGTGAATAAAATACTGGGGACGTTGTAATGTCAAGTTACAGGATTGGGCAGCCCTGTTGTAAACCATAAACTAATTCACAACTTAGGGAGCTGATTGAGATGTACCCTATGTAACTGTCACAGGTGATGTAGTCTCTATAAAGTCAGCAGGTGAGAGATACTGACCTCTGGTGGCGAGTGGACGGTACAGCAGCATGTGTTATATTGAGAAGAAATTACAACGCATAATGAAGAGATTTGTCAGATTTTGGGCAATTATTTTTTTTATATGCTAGGCAACAAAATTGTTTTATGTTAGGCTACACCAACCGATTAGACACATTTGTCATAGTATAAAACAGCAATGACAATCAAGTCGCCAACTCTTAATTAGGTTTATTTTTAGATAGTTTTTCTTTTGGGAAATTGACATGTTAAACCCCATCTAAAAGTAGTTGAAACAACTAATTCCTTTATAAATATTATGCATTTATGAGATCATTTTAATTGCGAGACTTTGAAATATTAGTAGCCTGCTTATAGTACACTGAAGGAAGACTGTTAACTAGAGACAGCAAAATGTGATTAAAATGAAGAATTTATTACAAATGGTGACCAGTTGCAGGACTGGAGACATTCACTTTCCCTATAGGAGTTCATAAAAAATAACTGTAAAAACCTATAATCTTAATGTCGTTAAGATTTCACATTATGAATCAACTGGCCTTTTACAGTGACACCCTAATGCATTAAAAACGAGGAACATGTTTAAATAGGAAATTATCACTGAGATCGGGTTCTTCTTCTGAGAAATAGTTAGCAAAGCACGCTTATTTTTGCTTTTGTTTTTTGAACGTCAAGTCGAAAGACTGGAGTAAACTGTGTGGGTCCGTTCTAATCAGGGGATGTGTATCTTCTTAGAGTATTGTGTCAGAATACTAGATAACCCGCTGCCTATCTTCTTCATTCAATCACTACTCGTTCTATTGTTAAAGCTTTGACAGTTTATTTCTGTGTTTGGGATTCCTAGGGTGGTTCAAAGTGACCAGGGATCAAATGTATTATTTTATCTCATTTGTTTCAGGAGGTCTTGCAGCAGCTTGGTGTGAGGCAAAAGTGTTTGCTACGGGCTTATTGTGTGGAATTAAAACGTGACTGGGTTGCCCTGGTTATTGTTGGCAGCGGTGGTTCAGGACAGTCTAGGTTTTAGTCCCAATGAGTTGGTCTATGGAAATAAAATGTGTGTGCCACTGGCTGTTCTCCATGAGGGTCTAAAAGGGGGGCCAGATCCACCTCAGAGTTTGTTACAATGTGTAAATGGTTTTAGATGGTGTTTATTCTTGGTTGGTCAAATGGCTAAGAAAGATTTGTTGAACAAGCAAAAGATGAAGCGTTTGTTTGATCGAAACAGACTCTTGTGCGTTTTGTCCAGGTGTTGCCTCTTCATGCTTCTCCTTTTTGTGCCAAGTTTTCAGGTCCATATACGGTGGAAGGTCAAGTTTACATGATCTCAACTCCTGAGTGGAAAAGACGCACACAGTTGTGCCATGTTAACTTGTTAACCTTTTTATCCTCTGTCTTTTGTGTCGGAGAAGGCTCCTGTAGCAGCTGCTGTAGCTTCACCCGTGATGGAAGTTGCTGAGGATGTTAAAGTACCTGAGGATTGCATGTTGCAGCCCCGACTTAATTCCGAAATGCTCAAATCTGGAGGATTTTGTACAACATTTGCCTCTTGATCACGGAGCTGAATGGCTAGATTTGATTTCAGAGATAGAGCACGATATACCTGTTGGCGATGCAAAACCAATACACCAGCATTTTTATCGTGTTTCTAAATACACGATTAAATATTAAACCTTCCTTTTCAAACTGGGTATCACCTTGTTTACTAGTGGGAAAGCCAGATGGAACGTACCGCTTCTGTACTGACTATCGTAAGGTGAATACTGTAACCAAACCAGATTCTTTCCCATGGCCGCGAATGGAAGATTGTGTAGATTTTTTTCGGCTCTGCTATTTGTATGTCAGTAAATGAAATGTATTGCAAGGATATTGGCAAGTGCCTTTAACTGCTTGTGCAAAGGAGATTGCCTCATTCTGGGCTATACTCTTATTCTGTTATGAGTTACTCTATGCTACTTTTCAACGCTTGATGAACCATGTAACTTCTGGTTTAAATGGATGTGCTGTCTTTTTAGATGATGTGGTTGTATATAGTGATACGCGGGACCCGCATCTTTTACGTATTAGCTTTTGGCTGAGGCTAGGGTCATGGTCTACTTGGCAAAGAGTTTGACAGGGCTACTGTGACCTTCACTATATTGGCAAAAGTATTGGGACACCCCTCCAAAACATTGAATTCAGGTGTTCCAATCACTTCCATGGCCACAGGTGTATAAAATCAAGCACTAGGCATGCAGACGCTTCTACAAACATTTGTGAAAGAATGGGTCGCTCTCAGGAGCTCAGTGAACTCAGTGGTTGTTTTTCAGGGGTTGGGCTTGGCCCCTTAGTTCCAGTGAAAGGAACTCTTAAGCCGTTTCCACCGAAATTACCCGGAACAATTTGTACCAGGAACTTTTTTTCCCCCAGACCTGCTGCTGTCTGCGTTTCCACTGCGGTCTAAAGTACCGAGAAGATTAGGCAAATTAGTCCGGTGATGTAGGACTGCTTGCGACGCGACTGCTCCTCCCAGTCAGAGACGGACAGTAATCATTTTTGCGCGACACTGTCTGCAACAATAACAAGTGGAGGAGATGCAAGCAGCGCTGCTTTTGCTGGTTATGTATTGGTTTACTAAAGAGGTAATTAACAAAACGGCGGAAAAGAGACGAGCACTGATACTAAAGCGTATTCTGAAAGCTCGTAAAGCTAGATTTATAATAAGACAACGTATGTTATTATCATCAGCTATTATTACGGACATTGACCGTGAGATTGCTGAGACGAACGCGTGCCATCAGAAAGAAAAAGCAAGGCTGATATTTGCTGAACGCAGAACGATCCTCGCAAAATACTTTTAAAAATGCCGGTTGAAATAAAATGCTGCGTCAGCTCACCCAATCAGCATGTTCAGCGCCCAAGTCCCACACCCGAAAGTTCCCGAACTTTGAAAAAGTACCACCTCGGGGGCAGGGCCGTTTGGAGGGGGAAATATTTACCTGGAACTTCATTTAGACCCTGGTTCCTGCGGTCGAAACACAGCCCAAATTTCCTGGGGAAATTTCCTGCGGTGGAAACGCGGCTTTAATGCTCATACCAAGACATTTTGGACAATTTCATGCTCGAAACGGCTCCTTCGTGTTCCAACATGACTGCGCACCAGTGACCAAAGCAAGGTCCATAAAGACATGGATGAGCGAGTTTGGTGTGGCCTGACCTCAACCCGACAGAACACCTTTGGGATGAATTAGAGCGGAGACTGTGAGCCAGGCCTTCTCGTCCAACATCGGTGCCTGACCTGACAAATGCGATTAAGAATGGGATGTCATTAAAGTTCATGTACATGTAAAGGCAGGCGCCCCAAAACTTTTAGTAATATAGTGTATTTGGGGAAAGAAGCTGGGTAGGGTAATGTACGTCTGGTACGCACTAAGGTTTTGGCAATTGATAATTTTCCTCCACCTCACACAAAACAAGAGCTTATGCAGTTTCTGGGTATGGTTGGTGGGCTATTACAAGAATTTTTGCCCAAATTTTTCTTCAGTGGTAGCCTTTGACTGATTTATTGAAGAAGAACGTGAAATTTGAGTGGTCCTTGAAGTGTAAACAAACTTTTGACAATGTGAAGCTGTTGCTTAGCACTGCACCTGTGCGGGTTGCCCCACACATTGGACAGCCTTTTCAGATCCAGGTTGACGCCAGTCAAGTTGGGGCTGAAGCTGTGCTGTTACAAACTGATGCGCGTGGTATAGAGAGACCGGTGTCTTATTTTCCAAGAAAGTTTAAGTCTCACCAGTTGCAATACTCCACTATCAAAAAGGAGGCATTGGTGTTAATTTGGGCTTTGCAATTTTTTGAAGTTTATTTAACAAGTGGTATTTTTCCAACTGTGGAATTTTCGAACCACAATCCACATACTTTTTTGCACTCTTTGCAGAGCCCAAACCGGCGTCTTATTCGATGGTCTCTCTTTAACAACCCTATCCTCTGGAGGTTCGACACACAAGGGGGTGCAAAACGTACTGGTTCATGCCTTATCTCGTGCCCCATGTGAGAGTTTTTGCAGCTGATTCAGTTTAGGTTTTTTTTCTTTTCAGTTTTCTCCCCTTGTGACTGTGGCTTTTCCTAGGCGCCAGGAGTTGCTGTATTCAAGTTGCAGAGGGGGATCAGATTAAGAAGCCACCATACTGGGTTTGCAGCCTGTTATAATGGTTTTGGGTTAAATGGTGATTTTTTTTGTTTTGTTCGTTTTTTTTGTGAATTGATTAGGATTTAATTATATTTTTATAATTTTTGTTTTAGAGATCCTTTGCAAGGATCCTCTCCTCTTAAGAGCAGAGGTGTATGGCGTGTGGGCGTGGCTTGTTTTCCTTTTGTTTTTCTCTTGGTTGTCTTTTAGGTGGCAGGGGAGATGAGAAACACCTGATCCAAACCAGGAGGTGTATAAATGTGTTCCCGTTACATGCATGGAGGGGGGTTTGGTGTTGAGAAGTGACATCATCTCCGACTGGCCTCTTTGTTACCTCGCACAAACGGGATTTGTCGTAATTTTGGACTTTCCAAATTGCAAAAAAAATTGCTTACTATATTCTGTGAAACCCCCCAGAATTATGTTATAAACTCTATTCATTATATCAATATTTAGTTTTCTGGTTTCTGGTGCCTTGCATTGAGGAAACTATAGGCTACATCAGGCATTCAAGTAAAAGTAGGCCTATTATTTGTGAAAATTAGAACAATGTACAATCAATCTGTCATTTTCACAAAGTAAATTCCAACAGGATGATCTGGACCCCAAGACAAAGATATTTATAAATAAAATGACATGAAATATTGATTTGGGTTTAAATGGTTTTATTGGGCTGTGTGGGAAGAAAAGAGAGTGCAGAGTGAATCGAGAGACATGAAACTAGAAAGGCTAGGAAAACATTTGACCGGGACAAGGATAGCCTACAGTTTAGCCTCATTAGATATGGCCAATAATGACAACATTGACCAAATAAAATTATTCCATACAGCCCAAATATAACACTGTATAAAAATGTATTTGAACATTTAAAATGATCATTAAACAGTAATTTTATCTTAAAACATAAAACCATATACTTTTTTGGCTATAACATCTTTTAGAGATGATAATGCAATTGTGATATGTGGCATAACAATATTAGCAAAACTACAAAATGATTGAAGACATTGTGATAAACAGTAAAATATTAAAATCTTGACTGATGTTACATAAATGGTATAGCATTATTATTATTAGTAGTAGTAGTAGTAGTAGTAGGGGAGACCTAACACGGGGTTAGTTGTAACACACATAGTTTTAAACTTTCCACACATTCCAGGATGATGAAACTTAGTGTATTTACAAGTGGCCATATCAACATTATTTAGAGAGAAAAAATTGCGCCAAAATTAAAAAAATCTTTAGAAGATATCACTGAACATTTACTTAACCCTAGCAAATAGTACATTTCTTAACTTAAGGTTTTTCTTAAGTTTATTTAAAATGAGACAAATCTGATATTATTGTAATCTCATATCTGTTATTTAACAGTTGAGGTCGTTCTTTAATGCGGATCTAACAGCAGAAGACACGAGCCGCGGGTTAAATCCCAGTTGTGCAGGCGGGGCATGTTGTCACACTGCGTTACAATGTATATTCCATACTTTTATGAATTCTATTGAGAAAGGGGTGAATAAAGACTGAGAGTCTGAATGTTGTTCAGAAATTATGAATTATAATTTTGTTTTGAACTATGCTGTATAGCTGTATTTAGCGATGCGTTTGTTGTCAACTCAAAGATTAGTATATTTTTAATGATTAAAAAATGCCATTATTTTATTTTAAAAAGTATACACTGTATAAATGAAACAGAGTTGTACTAGACATGTGAAATGAATGTGGGAAAAAATGAATACTCTGAACCCCAAGTGGATCTACACAAACTGAGAAAGTCAAAAACCATATGCAGACACTAGAATTTTCCATTTATGGCAGAATATTCATGTATATTTTTAAAATCAAGACAAGTGTGCATCTGTAGACCACATCCAGTCAGTGGATACACCATTAACTTCCTCAAATCATACATCAGATGCCTTATAATAGCATTACAGATTGCAAGCTACTTTTGAACTTTCAGCATATAAGAAAGCACAGTGTCATTAATCTAAACAATGCAACAAAAACTGAGCATTGCTAAGAATAGCAAAAACAATATTCCTTCTGTTGTTTTAGATGCACTATAAGAGTTTCATAACTTCCTGACAAAAGAAGAGAAAAAAAGAAAGAAGAGTAGGCACAGTCCTACAGAAAAGAGCTAGAATAAGCTACTTGTGCTGTTTTGCACGGGCCATCTTAAGTTTCTATTTTTAAAAAGCGAGATAAAGGCAAACTATTTGTTGTCAAGATACTTCACAAGAGAATTTGGTCAAGAAAATGATTCTGGGAATAATAAAACAATATCTCATCAAAAAAGACAGATGTTAAGTTGCACTCCAAAATGTCTTTGCATTAGATAGAAAATGTCAAAGTCTTGTTTGAAAGTGCAGAGATTTGGCATGGAAAAATCTCTTCACTACACGGAGTGCATTTGTTGTGACTGGGTGGATCGGGACATTTGCGTTCCCTCCTCAGAGAAAGCCCTTTCAAAAACACGTCTTAGAGAAAGTTTCACTTTGTTCTTAAAATCCTGCCCCATGAAAACGTACAGAATGGGGTTTAGGCAGCTGTTGATATACGCCAAAGAGATGACCAATGGATCCACCGCCACCGCAACCGCCACGACACTCGATTCCCCTCCATACTCTCTAATCAAGTCCACCATGTGATACGGCAGCCAGCACAGAAAAAATGCCACGATAACAGCCAACATGATGCGAAACGCTCGGCCAGACTGAAACTGACTCCTGCCCAGCTTGCGCGCGATGATTCCATAGCATGACGTGATGCATACGAGCGGTATCAAAAAGCCAAACACAAATCTGATGATTCTAGATGATCTCAACATTCCAGATGCTGTAAAGTCCTCATCAGAATGAAAGGTGCAAAGTGTGATGTTAACATTTTTTTCAGTGTACGTTTGTCTTAATATCATAAAGGGCAAGCTGAGCACCAAAGCCAGACCCCAGGCCACTACACAGGACAGCCGAGCAAGAAACAAGTTGCGATGATTCTGAGCCCAAACCGGTGTGATCACCTGGGTGAACCTATCTAGACTAATCAAGTTCAAGGTGAAAACACTGGCAAACATGTTAATAACTATAACAGAGGGGAGAATCTTGCACATGGCCCATCCATACGGCCAGTGATGGTCAAGAAGGATCTCCGCCATACTGAACGGTATGGAAAGGCAGCACAGGAGGTCGGCAGTCGCTAGATTGAGAAACCATATTGTATTAACGGTCCTCTTCATCTTCATTCCAGCAAAGTACAAAACAAAGATGTTTCCGGGAACTCCTAGGAGAAACGTCAGGCTGTAGAAGAACAGAGAAATCCCCATCATAGAATTGCTCACCTCCAAAGACACTGGGCTTGTCTCACTCTCATTCATACACCACAGACAATCATATTCACTTAAGTAGTCGATGTAATCGTCAGCAGACGTCTGGTTCATTTTGCTTGAGTTGATGCTGTCCAAAGTGCTCCGTTTATCCTGTAAATATCACATATGTCAAACATTTAGTCCATTTAACAGATGCTATTATCCCAAATGACTTACAAATGAGGAACATAACAAGCAGTTTGACTTTGACTAAACAATAAAGTTTATATCAGATATTATCACCATTAAAAAACAACTGTACTCACCTCACCAGCTGCTCTGTTCTTGTTAGCGATACTTTACCACTACTTCACCACTTTAAGGCGGAACCACAGGAAATGGAAGGAAGTCCTAATAATTAGATGAAAGTACTGCAGAAGAACTCCTGTGGTAATTGCATGAATGCATTTCTTATTTAACAGACAATTTCAGTTTCATTATTCTATCTAGAATGTTGATCTAGCGGCACAAACTAAAACCTTTTGACGCCTAGTCACATTCTTGGTTTCCTCTTTTAAAGAGTGGTAAAACAGAACCACAATTAGAGAAGCACAGAGACGTTACAGCTGTGGGGCTCAACAACTTGTTAAAATGCAAAAGTCATTATTTGCTGTAATATGTAGAAAAGGCTGGAACCACCAGAAATCCCCCAAATGGACAGCAATTTCTAAACTAGTTCACAAGACAATATAATTAAACTCATACTATATATGGCAACAGCATCATAAAGTGGAATCCATTTACAAAATGATGGCTGATTATGGTCAGTATGACTGTTGGCGAGTACTACATTCCTAGGAGCTGACTACATGTGAATCAGGAAGGAATTTAGATATTTGTTTACCTTTCCAAATTGGATGAGTTGTCTTACATTAAATGAGCCATGAGTTTAAAATCATGTGACTACATTTAGATAAAGTACTTTTCTCTTTTCCCTTAAAAAAACGAAATAACAGCACACCAATAAATGTATATCACACAATTGAGATAACTTATTTAAACTGGGTAAAAAGTGTGGTTTTCCCCCTCATATTAACAGATCATTAAAACAAATAAACAATCAAACCAGTGTCACAAAAATGATACCGTTTATTGTGTAGATTTAATATTTTTTATTGGAAATATTTTGTAAACATTGATTTGCCCACTTTATTGCATGAGAAAAATAAAAATTAAAAACTCAAATAAAATGTGATTATTTACACCGTGGTTTTGGCAAAACAGTTGAACCTAATTATGTGCTTAATTACTAAATAAAAGGGAAAAGCAAATGAGCTTTTAAAAAAGGTACCAACACCAAAACCTACAGGAATAATTTAATTTTCAAACATTACTTCAGTCTTTCATTGAAAAGACACCCGCCTCATCTGGCAACAACTATACACAAACAGCAGAGCAATGAAACTATGTTTTTTCATATAATCTATGTCAACCGTCAACATCACCATTCGACAGTTTTGAGGGTTATTTCCAGCTGTCAAAAGCGCACACACAAAAGTGTAAAATGTTACACTACAGCTATCAGTACAGGTCATATGTCCACAGAAATGTTTATCTTTATAGGAAATACTATACCACTGAATCGGTTCATGCAAGGAGAAAATCCATTATGTGACATACAATATGCAACAGTAAGAATGAGTTTAACATTTGAATTAATACAGGTTTACAGTTGGTTTGTTTTTTAAAAATCAAATGCAATAGTATTGAATTCCACCAGAAGTTTAACAGCATCTCAAATATTCCACCATTAGCCGTAATTCTTGTCAGTTCAAGCTAAATACAGGATCCTGATGTGCGGTTAAATTAAATATATACATAATCAAATCTGTACAGTACAAATTGTCAAACATCTTTGCTCTCAGATGTCTCCCACCTGCTGTCTCTATGGATCTGAAACCAACTTTAGCTTAAACAGCAATCAACCAGCAAGAATAGGTTGTCTAACACAGGGCGCAACAACAAGAAGTTCTACGAAAGTGGCCTTTTGTCTCCACAAAATCACAAAGCAAATGATCCACAAGGCCAGAGTCTGTAATAAGTGTTTTATGGTTGTCGTCATAAAGGTCTATGAGTGTGTCCGAACTTACACAGAGGTGACAATGTAAGACCCGCTTTCAGTTGTGTCTCCTTTAGTGTCTCTTTTTTTTGCACTGCTTGTAATAGGTGTTGGGATCTGAGATGGTCTAGGAGTTGCGCTGTCAGCACTACTCTTTCTGGGGCTTGGTGTGTAGTTAAAAGGACTTACCCTAGCAGCCACAGCACCACTAGGGGAGCTGTGTTTGCTGGAGTTAGTTGAGCTAAATGGTGTGCGTTCAGCAACTTGGAATTCATGGACCTCTGTGCAAATGTTTGGATTACTTGGTGCAGGCTTGATGTCGGTGACTTTTTTATCAAGAGACTCACTGCTCCTGAGTAAATTCAGATTGGTTTCTGAACCCAGGTGGGCCACGGCTGCATTCTCGCTTGCTAGTGGCTGTTTTGAGTGTGATTCACTTAAGTCCCTGTCACAAGGAAGCCCTTTGCTTGACTGACTGTCAATAACAGGAGGTGTGTTTGCTGTGGGTGATTTACTAGACCTTGGATTGTTTATGGGACAGTCTTCAATTCTCACCCAGACATCTTCTGTCTTGGACATAGCAGCACCCATTGAATGAGCAGCATCACCAGTTGAATCTGGTAAGTCTAATGTCATAGAAGATGCATATGAGGATTCACTCTCTTTCATTTTCCTCCATGTTCCTTTGCGTTCCAGGCCCCCCTCTTTACCTGATTTTTGAGGTGGATTAGCAGGTTGCCGCTCATCCTCGCTTCTCCCCTTTTCACTGGACTCAGATGAAGCAGAGAGAATGGAAGAGCTGCTGCCGGTTCTTTTCCAAGTGCCTACTCTTGGGAGAGACGATGAATGTTTGCTGTGTTCCCTTTTCCATGTCCCCGTCCTGTTGATTGGGAGCCTGGAAGGGCTTTCTGAATGTGATCGGGAGATGTCATGCCTTCGGAGTGACTTGCTTTCACCATTCTCTGCAGAGTTCTGACCATGAGGGGACTTTCTCCAACCGCTTCCTTGGTAAGGTAGCGTAAGTGACATATCTGGTAAGGATGGACTAGATACTGGAGTCTGTGACTGGCTTGGAGACGAAGGAGACAAGGACTCAAAAGATGCAGACTCCTCTAGTTTCCTTTTTAGTGTTGGACTAGGGGCTTCTTTGATAAATGTTGACTGCCGAACAAGTCCAGGCTTTTCGGACCGGTCAGACTCACTCCCACTTGACTTTGTGGATGACATTCTGGACAACTCTGCCTTCTTTGAAGGGCCTGTTGTTCCACACTGGTTTAGACTTTTTGAGGCAGATTCACTTCTAGGAATTCCACTGGTACTTCGCTGCAAACCACTCTGCTTTGTTGGCGTTTGCAGGCCCAGTTGCCTCCCTGGAGAAGTGTAAGACATGCGTCCGGATCCCGAGGATTTTGTTGAAGCAGCACCGGGGGAAGCAGTGCGAGGAAGTTGAGATAATTTGTTAGATGGGCTCAAACCATTCCTACCAGGTGAAACTGAGGCACGACCAGGAGACTGCATGGGCCTGGTTAGAGATTGCTGAACTGGTCTAGAAGGTGTAGAGTCTCTAGACCCAGATCGAGAGGAACCTTTACTGGACCCTCCTTGAGAAGATGGTGGGTCCCTGGCAGGACTAGGCTCAGAATTAGCTGGGACTTTCATGGTTCTTGGAGAGTTTCCAGGACCTGGTGCTTGTGATGGTGGTTTTGACATTTGGCCACGCAGAGGAGGTTTTTTGGGCACAGGACTGGTGCTAGGAGAGCTGCTTCTCACACCAGGAACATGAATCATTGTCCTGCCTCGTGAGATCACAGGAGCTTGAGCTTGTCTGTGCTGAGAGGACACACTTTCTAAGCTGGGTCGGGGCTTTCCTGTGATTAGACTTTTATACACTTTCTTTCCTCCTTTCAGACTCTTAACAGATTCTTCCTCTGTCTTTTTGGCCTCTAAAGAGCTTTTCTCACCAGGTTTTAGTATTCTTGGCCCTTTATTTGTAGCAGGCTTATTGTCATCTTGATTTAAAGGTAGGTGGAAAGGTGATCCAATGGAGATGCCCGATTTGAGAGAGAGAATAGAGTCTGAATCAGAAGAACCTTGTCTGGAGAGACTCGCTGCAGCCTGATGTAGACTGCTCACTATTGAATTGGCACCCTCTTGAATAGCTTTCCAATCAAATGATTCAGAGTCTGGTGATAAGGCTTGCTCTGAAATAGGGCTATGTGTGTCTGTGAGATCTAATATAAGATCTGGTTCTTCTGCTAAAATACCATCTGCCAATATGCTCTTTTCTTCCTTACCCCCTTGTTCCTCAGCCTTACTTCTTGTCGGCTGTTTCTTTTTCTTTGGCATTGCAGAGCTGATGCATTCTTGGAGAAGGTCATCTTCAGAATCGATACTGAGAGAGCTAAGTGAACTATTTCTAGAAAAGCACACAGGGGTGTCCTCCACGTGAAAGGCCTTTGGAGCATAACCAGAGGCTTGTGGCCTAGGTACTTCTATCTGAGTTGCATCATCTTTGTGTGAACAGTCTTTGTTGTTGTTTTCTTGGTCAATGTCGCTTAATGAGCTAAGTGATGAGTTTCTTGAAAAACATACAGGTGTGTCTTCAATGGAAAACTTTTGCCTCTCGTCGCACACTGCAACTGTATTTTCTTTGGGTGCTTGTGGAAAACTTACTGGTTTTTGAATGGGTTTTGTTGGAGCCGTCTGAAATGCTGATACCCTGTTGGTGTTTACTGGCTGTTCTATGCTGCACTTCAAAGGGGGGAATTTTCTTTGCTCTTTATCTTTTCGTAGCTCAGCTTTTTCTTTAGACAAGTCAAGATCATCATCCTCAAAGTCAAGTGAACTCAATGAATCATTGCGAGAGAAGCAATAAGGTGTGCCCTCAATTGGTGTGTAATGATGAGGAGAATCAAAGGCAAACCCAGGACGTGTTCTTTCCTCAGCATTAGCAGGCTTATCAGCGAACTCTCTTGTGACTACTTTGGGCTCTTGCTTTTTGGTTTCTTTGTTTTTATCTGGATATGATGCTGCTTCTGACAAGGTATTAGGAGCCTCTGGCCGTTTGAGCATCCTTGCTCTGTACTCATTGCTTTGTGGCATAGGTTTTACAGGCGAAGTTGGCTTTTTCTTTTCCAGGTCCTGCTGAACTAGATTGCCAGTGGCGGTGGAAGGATGCTGAGCCTGATCAGACATCTTCTGCACTCTAAACGGCTTGTGAATTTTGCCTTTGGGCATTGCTGAATTGATACACTCCGCAAGAATATCGTCCCCTTCGTTCTCAGCCAAAGCAGACTGCATGGGAGGTGATAAACCTGTATCTTTAGCTTCTGCACTTTTTCCCTCTGGCAGAGTGTCTCGTCTTTGACTAGATGCTTCTGCATGGGGAGCTGAACTTTCAATACCAGCCAACTCATTTGGGGGTGAATCAATTGTGAGGTCACTGAGAGATGTTGCTGTGGAAAAGTTAATGGGTGTTCCCTCAACACAGTATATCCGGGGCATGTCCTCACTGTGTGTTAGGGCTACATGTTTCTGCTGTTGCCCTCTGTTTTGTGGTGGCAACAATTTATAAACTGGGAGCTGACTTGGTTTGCGAGCCACAGGTGGTGGTATTCTTGAGGTGCTTGAGGGCGATTGTTTTTTCGGTTTTCTTGATGATTTTGTTGGCATTGCTGAGTTAATACAAGCCTCTAGAATCTCTATATCATCATCATCATCGGAGTCATCCAAGATGTCTTTTCCGGCATCAGATGTTGATGGTGGTTTCTCTTGAACTTTAGGCTCTTGGATGTCTTCATTCTCAAGCTCTGCCTCATTACTTTGGTCATCCTCATGAACTGGGGGCATTATCTTCAGCTCAACATCTTTCTGAATAAAGGGTTCATCTAAACTTAGTGCACTAAGGCTCGAAGCACACGAGAAACCATCTGGAGTGCTTTCTGTTGCAAAATGTAAAAGAGTATCATTATCTGGTAAAACCTGCACTTTCTGTACAGCAGCACTTACAACCGCATGTCTTGGAACCAAATCACGTTTTTCTGAGTGGGGTGGCACAGTTACTTTTTGTTTTACTGATGTGGATCGTGGTGGTGGAGGTGGTGGTGTCTTGCTGCGACTTGGAGGCATTGTTTGTCCAGGGCTATCAGGTAGATCACTCGGACTGATAATCCCACTGACCATCCCACTGCATGGCTCACTTTGTACAGAACTAGCAATGGAATGACTCTCAAAACTGTCGAGGGAGCTGACAGACGTGCATCTGCTGAACATAAGCGGAGTCTCTTGCACATAATGTTCAGGGGGACTTTTAGGTGTCTGGGCACCACTTTTGGATGGCGATTTAGCACCTGATGAAAACTCCACAGTTTTGTGATGCCTGGAACCATCTCCATGTCCCAAGTGATTTCGTGGAGGCTTGTTGCGAGCATAATGGACTGATGATTGGCTCTCAGATGTGCGTTGGTCAGGTGCATTGTTACTAGAGGATTCTTTTTCTGATATAGGTAGAGTTGGGTAGTTGTTGCCAGAGTTGACATTACGCTTGCAGCTCTCCATTTCATCTTCCTCTGAAGACAATGACGACAAAGAGCTACCACGTGAGAAACAAATGGGTGTGTCCTCCACACAATACGTCTGTATTGTTTCTTGATTTATAGTGGGAGCCTTGCATGTTGCGTTCTTCTGAACTGCTCTCGTTGGTCCTGATCTGCTTTGAGCAGAGAAAGGGTGGAGTTGCTTTTGCCTACCCTGATTCTTTAAAGATGCCACAGAGGAGGAACTATCTTGGCTTAAATGGTCTTTGACAGAACTTTGGGTAGAAGATGGCTTTGATTGACCAAACATGGCCTTCTTGGAAGCAGCATCAGAGTACTTCAAACTGTAATCAATAGGCTGTTCTACATGATGATCCTCATTGTATTTCATGCTGTAGTTAGGAGTTTGCTCATCAAGCTGCTCTTCCTCTGAATAGCGCTCACTGTAGTTTGTGGGTTTGTCGTCGGCATAATCATCAACAGTGCAGATGGTTTGAGAGATTTTTTTGTTAAGTCCATGACTTGACCCACTGTTAATTTGTTCAGTTGAGCCCCTTGATCTAAATCCAGTCAGGTCCTGTTGAACAAACCTGGGCTGGTACTTTTTTAGTTTATCTTCTCCTTCACTGTTGCCTTCAGTGTACATGGGGTATCCTGGGCTTTGCGATATCGATGGTTTCTGATCTGGCCGTTTCATTTCATCATCAAGGAGCTTAGGCCTTGCCCACCTTTCATTCTGGCTTGGGCTTTGTCGACCAGAGTTCAGCTGCTCATCGGAATACTTCAAACTGTAGTTAATAGGTGTGTCAAGATCTCCATTGTCATCTTCCATGTGATTTGCATTGTGTATCTTATGGGCAAGGTCCGCAGGATATTTTCTGTAGACACAGCATTTGCCTTCATCATCTTCTGAATAAGAATCCACTGAGGGCTTCATTTGACCTCTCTTTCCATAGCCATCTGTGCTGTTGACACTATTCAGACTGTCATTAGAAGCTGTGGACTCCAGTTTGGGCAGTGGACACCGTCTGCCTGATGGGTCAGTTTTGCTGTAGCTGTACATGTTTTGGTGACCATGAATAGCAGTTTGGCGCCGGATAATGTCGTCTTGCACTACGTGAGGGTCTGGTGTGGATCCTGCGGTTCTATCATCCATACTTAAGTGAATGTTCTGCATTTCCTCCATACCCACTGAAATTTGAGCTTGAGTCGTGGGAATCTGCACCATTCTCTTGGAAGCCTCAGGATCTGGATGGAATCCCCTTCGCTCTCGATCTAGACTTCTGTCCCTTTCGGCTCGTACACTTTCTGCATTTCCTCTGTTGTCTCGAGAGGATGGGCTTGAGAGCACAGGGGTGTTCATATAAGGTGAGCGAACACCGACTCCATTGGGGCTATAGCCATCTGATCGACAGACACCATCGTAATCGCCATAGACATTATGCTTATGTCTTGGTTTGGCCCTATGGGAGGCTTTCGGGCTCAAGTTGTCAATGTTATCAAAGGTTTCAGATAGTTGCTGTGCATCTAGTTCTTCAATTAGTGCTTTCTGTTTTCTTACATGCAGGGATGGCAGACTGGATCCAGGGGACATTATGTTGGCATCCTTATACTTGGCAGGCCGATTTGCCATAAGGTTTCTCAAAGCAGCTGCACTTCCCATAGCTATCATCTTGTGCTTGGAGTGAATGAGGTTCTTAAGCATGCTAACTGCACCCATGTCCCATAATGCCTCCTGATCTTTTGCATTCCGAGCTGAGAGGTTCCACAGTGTTCCACAGGCATTGCTCACTATTGTCAGACTGTGTGATTTAAGGTGCTGAAGAAGAGTCTGAAGACAGCTGTTTTCCCTTAATATTTGCCTGAAATAAACAAAAAAGAAATGGTTTGCTCCCATGTGAACAAATTAAACTTCTGTGAGCGTATGCAGCTTCTATACAGCATACTTTACCTGTGCTCCTCATTTGTGGCGATGAGGCTTGACACATTTCTCAGGATGCCACCACCACTTTCGATGATGGCAAGGGTGTTGGTTTGGCTTCTGTATGTTAGAGTGCTCACTAAAAATGCCAAAGCTCCCGGAACGTTACAGATATCAGCTTTGTTTTCAGTGCAATGTGCTGACAAGTTCCAAAGGGCACTCAGGACACTTTTTAATGTGGATTCCTGTAGGAATAATAACAAAGACAATTTCCTTAATGATTTAATGGCTCGTATGCCTTCCAATTACAGAATTTATCAAAGAGAAACCTCACCTTCTGAACCTCTAAGGCACACTCCATCAGAGCCCTAACACTGCCGACCTCTCGCAAAATCTTCTTACTGTTCACATCAGCTCGCCATGAGAGGTTCCTCAAAACACTGGCAATTACCTAAAGCAGTACAAAGGGTCTTAGTACAATAACTGGGCATTATTGTCTTTCTTCTTGGTGGCATGCATTATGAAATGACACTGATATTTTCTGGCATTTTTGGAATAATGTAAATATGCAACACATACAAAATATGACAAGTATTTCCAAAGAGTTATACCTGCTGTAGGTCCTCACTCTCTGACTTTAGCTGAGCTACCATGGCCCTCATACAACCTTTCATTGAGCAAAGTGTAGCCTGTAGACAAAACAAGAAAGTAACAATTAATTGAACAAAAAAAAAAACAATACATAAAATTCCATACAGACAATGATGAGAGAAATAACGCACCTTATTAGCTACATCTCCAAAGGTTAGATTAGTTAGAGCCATGCCAGCATATCGTCTTAGTGTAACACTGTAGTGATCATTGGTAAGACCGTAAATCTCACAGTCTACCTGCAGGAGCTCCCCAATCGCCTGAAGTCCACCTGCATAAACAATATATTGAAATAGTCAGTGTCTACCCAAGAAAAAACTGGGTGGCCAGGTTTCATTTATATCAGTTTTTTAGATAAATGAATACGTTTGGAGAACCTACCAAGCTCATTCATTGCGTGCCTGTGCTCTTCATCAAAGGAAAGTTTCATGAGAACACAAACCGCTGGGCAAATCTGATGCTCGACTGGTGAAGGCACTGCAATGAGGGCAAAAGTACATTAATGAGATTGTACTGCTCCACATGTATTAAATATGCGTCAACCCACTTAGAAGAGAGTCATCCATCCATTCAACTCCTTCCCATCAGAGCATTTAATATGAATCACATTTATAAATTAATCAAATGTCTTTTGTATATGGGAATAAATCAAAAAGCCTGGCATTTACTACTGCAATATATTAAGGACATATAGGCACCTATTACAGTGGTTAAATTATGTTTTTTAAATGGCTAACGCAGATGCATCATATTCAATGCAATGGAATTTATTTCAATATAAATAACAGGGTTGTTATTGTTAACTAAAATTAAGACTAAAACTATTCAATCTGGTTCTCATTAATTGAAATAAAGTAGGGTAAAAATATATAAGTATAAACATGAAAAAATATATACTTTAAAAACTTGCACTTAATATTGCCATGGCAACTAACAAACAAAATAAAATCACTAAACTGAAATAAGAGTTAAAAATTGTTAATTATTTGTTGGTAGATTTTGAAACCAACACAAGGATGAGAAAACACTTCTATTAATCCACACAGTTACTGAAACTAAAAATTACACCACAAGGATGCCATGTCACATCCCTCTATGCTATTCCTGACACCTTGCATATATCAGCACAAGATATATTAGGTCTTACTTGGGTTCTTGTCCTGGTCCACGCCGCGCTCATGGCTTTCTTGCCACTCCCAGCAGGTCTCGCAGTAAGCTCGGATCTGCTCCAGTAGGTGGAGCACCCGGATCTCCCGCCGGCCGCGCTTGTCATCGGGCTGTGAATGGATAATGTTATGCAGGGCGGCGCTGGCCCTCGCCCGGGCCTCTTTGCTGCCGCGAGAATTTCCAAGCAACACCGAGTCCTTGTCGTTGCCATGGAGAAGTTGGATGAGCAGCGGCAGGCACCCAGATTGGCGCATGGCAATGCAGCTGTCCTGAGAGCTCGACATGGCCAGAAGGGTACGAGACATGTCATCTTTATCATGGGTCCCCAGCATGGACAGCAGAGAGTACACCATTTCCACCTAAGCATATGCAAACTTCGTTCACTGCAAGCTGTCATGTTTTTAATTGTCATTTAAAAAAAAAACATTTGCATTGAGAATGAAACATTGAAAATCTAGCATAAGTTAACCTTAGTGCCCAGATGGCTAGTCAGTCGGCGTGGAACGGAGTAACTTCCCACACTGCTCATCTCACTGGCGGTGTCATGGTCGACCCGAGAACTTGAGCCCTGTCAGGCAAAGTAAATACAAGGCAGATTCAAACAACTTGCAGGTCTTCAGCAAACCCAATCAAACACCTTTCTAAAAGTTTACATTTATTTATCAACTGTAGATATTACACCCCCTACAAAATGTCATTAGCCCCTTTCACACATACAGTCTTTACTGGTGAATTACCAGCAAATTACTGTTAAGAAATCATGTGTGAACAGGACCTTTACAAAAATACGGGGAAATTGAACCAATGAGAAGTTGTAAGATTACCAGTAAATTACCGTAATGATGCTGTGTGTGCACAAAGAATGAAGATTTGCAGTATGAGCACATACAAGGTCCGAACGCGGTGAAGTAAGAAGTCTGCTTTGGGCAGATTACTCCGCACTGTTTAGTTTTAGTAGTTTTTCTATGTAAATATGCGCCAGCTAGACAGACATCTTTGACCATTGCGCTGCGTCTCGCAGCTTTTTCAGCACGTCACGCGTCTTTTTCAGACATCAGCACTGCGGATGTGCAGAAGATACTTTATTGATCTTATTATCTGTTTTTAGGGATGCACCGAATCCAAATTTTTGGGGTTCGGCCGAATACCGAATCCACTGGTTAAGATTCTGCCGAATCCGAAACCAAATACCGAATCCTACTCCCATCCTCAGACCATTATCACAGTAAACACATTAAAGCTACACTGTGTAACTTTTTTAGTTTATTCTTAGCTAAAACACTTAGTTCTTTCAAAAATATATGTGCTCATTAATGTATATTTACTTCTTTCAAGTAATAAAGTATTCTCGTAAGTTTATAATATGCCATTGAAAATACATACGGGTAAGGGGTTCGAATGGGGGTCGCCATTTTTCCCCTCCATCTTGAAAGTACATTAGCCAAAGAGGGACATACCCGTAAATTCAAGCTTCGCCTTTCGCGTTTTAACACTCGATGGCACCGTGTCGAATGTGAAGAGGGGGATTGCTTGAGACTGCTATATGAAAACCTGAAAGCCTTTTTGAAAGTCTGTTGCTGATGGAGGATCACTCTTATTCTCGAGGATATGTAACAGAGTCGCCAAGGAAGCGAAAAAGAGAATTAAGACGGCAACACAACAGGCAAATCAACACTAATGGACGAGGTCGAACTGGAAGCCATGTTAATATTGGACTAAATCGGCCACCGTAGGAGTTAAAATGAAATCGGAATTGGGAGGAACAGAAACTAATATTTCCTGGATGGTCATATACCTTTTCACCAAACAACACTTTTCCCAAACATCTTCTCGTAATCAACGGCGGCGTCATTACGCGCATAGTGCAAGCCTAGGGTTCGGTTCGGTTCGGTGGAAAAAAATTCTAAGGTTCGGCTTAACCGAACCCCGCCAAAAAGCCAAATATTCGGACGAATCCGAATCCTGGATTCGGTGCATCCCAAACTGTTTTGTATGATTATTGTTTTGTGTTATGTGTGAAATTTTATGTGCTGCCGTCTTGACCAGGTCTCCCTGGAAGAAGAGATTTAATATCTCAATGGTATCTCCTGGTTAAATAAAGGATAAATAAATAAATACAATTAAGGGCATCTTATATTTTTAAGATCAAAACTGCGTTCTGTGCAATCATCCCCCTACGCCTGTACTCAGATGTCAAAAATGTTGTCAAATTGAACAGAAAGAAAACAATAGAAAGAGCTTCTCCTTACGTGGCCGAATGAAGACAACGGCACAGCATTTAAAGATAATTTCAGATGACTGTCATCACAGAATTTACCGGTATTTTGGTGCTGATGTGTCAATGGTCTATTAATGGTAAAAAGCCAGAACATCATTGATTGTGCAGCACATTTGTGTATTTACTGGTGAAGTCACTCTGGTAATTTTAGGGTAATTTACTGGGATTACTGTGTGAAAGGGGCTATTGTGTACATCAGACGTATCTTCAGCATGTCCACAAAGACTTTGCATAGATAAATGTGAATATTTACTATTAAATATAATTTAAATATATTTAAGTTTAAATTTAGAAATGTATGTTTATAAATTTAAATGTCAAAATTATATGAAATATAAATATTAAAATTACATTGATATTTAATTATATTTGACAGTATATTTATTACATTTATAAATGTATATTTACATTTATGAATTTGCGTTTAAATTTGTATTTATAATACAATATGATACATTTTTTTTATAATTTCCTCTTTTGCTCGGAATATTGTATGTTAAGGTAAGGGAAAGCATTGTGGTTCATTGTATCACTGAATTTGTATTATAAAGAAAAAGCTTTTTTTGATCATAAAAAATTATATTGAAACAAAAAACTAATTTAAGTTGCATAACAATAAAACTTAATAAAATGTTATTTGCAAACACAAAATACAGGCAAATTTCTGTGCTTAGTAAACAATGTATGGCTCTAGTGTTAAACTCGATCCCTTCACCTAATCCAGTGACATACCGCTCGCACCATCTGTCGAAAAAATACCATGCAAGCTTAATGCAAGTGAAACAGTATGAAGTACAAAAAACCCTCCTGTTTCTGCTTAGAATTTCAAAGTCTAACTAGGTCTCTATGATGAACAATAAAACCATTAGCATCTGCATTCAAATCATTATTATTCAAAGCACACCGAAGCTCTTGGCATAGACTGAAAAGGCTTTTCAAAAAGGTCCTGAAATCCTTGGCACCCAATGGCTGAAAAAAGGGCCACCGGAGAACACTTCTGTTCATGAGACCATCAACAAAATGAGTCTAATTTAGTGGGAGACTATTGCAAATAGATACAGCACTTACCTGTGAGCATACTGCACTACCAGCACCAGCATCTCCTGCTGCATGAGCCCCTTCGCTCTGGGTCACAGGGTCATGCTTGACCTGAGGATTCAAAGAGGAATATGAGGAAACGGCATGTTACATTGAGCAAATGACACCTAGAGAGGAAAAGACATCAGTCAAGGCAGGTGGAAAGAGGCTCGCTGGCTACAGGCGACAGATAACCTGTGTAATCAGCTCAGTGAATTAGGGATAAATCAGCGTATAGAGATACAGAGCGAGGCTGAGTGGTCTTGAGCTCCAGGACAGCAGCTGCAAGAGCACCAGGCTCTTTCTGACCTACATTGCCTTCTCATTCAGCCGACGGGATGGCGACAACAGAGGGGGAGGAAAAGCAGAAGTGCCCAGTAGGTTTTATCCACTTAATGGGAAAATCACGTGCAAACCGAGCATGTTAGCGAGCAAAAACTTCTACTTGTGCACTATTTTACTATATAAAACACAAGAAGAGCATTGCACTAGCAATGGCAAGGTAATGGTTTCGATTCCAAGGGAAAGCATGACATTATAAAATATATATCTTGACTGCAATGTAAGATGCTTACAATAAAAGCATCTGCCGAATGCATAGATGTAAATGCAATTCCTAAATGTGAACATTGCCGTGCACTTAGGTGACATGACTGTTTTTAATGCTCAGCCACACAGAGCACGGTACATTAGTAGAGCATGCAAATTCAATTAAACTTTCATGGCTTCAGTCGGTGTTTATGCACAGAAGCATTTCTGTGCACTATTTCCATTCGCTACAGAACAAGCTCAAAAAGCAGAACCGTACAGATTGGAACATGCACAGAAAACACTGATGCCGAAATGTCCAGCCTTTCTAAAGAAAATGAATTAAACGTGTGAAGGAGGAACAAATGCTTGCACAATCTGAGCACAAATTTCCATTCCAACAAAATATGATTAACCCTATAAAGCCTGCTGTTTCTTAATTAATATTTTGAAGGCCTCTAAATTATCAACTTTGTTGAAAACGTGTTGCAAATAATCTTCCACATGCCTTCTGCCGTCTGATTGATAGTTTATACTTTTTTAGCAACTAAAGGCCTTTTAGTACAACTGTAAGAAACAGTTCAAGGTGAACACTTATTAGACAGAAGCAACTTCGATTTACTTGATTATCCATACATCATTTTTTTGTGTGTCAAATATGATCTATCTATCTATGGAAGCCCGTTTCCGCCAATAAAATAAAAAAATAAAAAGAGTAATTGCGACTTTTTATCTCAGAATTCAGACTTTTTTTCTCACAATTGCGTGATATGATATAAAAGTCAGAATTCTGAGATATAAAGTCGCAATTGCGAGTTATAAAGTCAATGATCTGCCACGACACGACACTTGATGAGTTGTGAACACATTAATGAGCATTTTAGCTGTAGTTTTAGCTGCTAATGATGGAATGATTGTCTTGTTATCTGAATGGCATTAATATCTCTGAGCAAACACGCTCTTGAGATTTTAAGCGCAAGCTTTGGCGCAGAAACAACAGAACGGATGTGAGGTGGCAATGTTCATTTAACATATTCTGATGTGTTATTATGTAAATATGATCCCCAGAACTCCACCACCCTCAGAATGTGCAGAGTGTGTTCAGTAATGACACGTCCAGTAGGCTATGATCTGTGTCGCTACATACAGTCACCTGAGGGTGGCGCTGTTCTGGGATCATATTTCATTAATAACGTATCATTAATAACATATTTAATTTCATTAATAACGCATCAGAATATGCTGTAATGCAAGATTTCGTTTGAGAATGAATTATATTGACCTCCATGTGCTCGGTTTGATAATATTTAAAATAATAAATGAATTGATGTAGGTGAGTTCTGTACTGTGAGTTCTGCTGCCGAACAGTTGCAACAGAAATATGAGGTTGAGATGGAGCAGTTTTCATTAAACAGTAATAGCCTGTAAAAAATGATATGTTTTAATAAATGGCGCACGTGACAAATTCAACCAGAGTACCTCTTTGTATTTAAGCTCCATGCCTTACATTGCCTTATTAATTCTCAAAATCCTACATTACAGCATTATCTGATGTGTTATTAATGAAATATGATCCCAGAACAGCGCCACCCTCAGGTGACTGTATGTACCGACAGAGCTCTGGACGTGTTGTGATCGGGCAGCATTAAACGGTGAATATAGCTTATGCTCCTGTAAAATGATATTGTATGTTTCAATAAATGGCGCACGTGACAAATTGAACCAGAGTAGCTCTTCTGTATTTAGCCAGAATCAGAAAGAATCAAAAGGAGCTTTATAACCATTTTTGCACACACAAGGAATTTGTTTTGGTGACAGAAGTTTCCAGTACACAGGGACAACCACAGTACACAATAAAGAATAAATGAATGAGATACACATATGCATAATAAACAAAAATAGACAAATTTGTATGTAGGTGTGCTATGGAACAGAATACAATAGAATTAACAGGGAATGGAGTAAGAGGTTCTTGTCAAAAAAATATTGCACATATTTATCATTGGAGGCATTTAACATGTCTTACTCTATATCTATTTAAAAGCACAGAGAAAGATGACATTAGATAATGTTTGCAGCTGAGATTTAATTATATTACTTTATTAGAATTTGTAACATATTAGCTAAAGATCAATTCATTTATTATTTTAAATATTATCAAAACCGAGCACATGGAGGTCAATAAAATTAATTCTCAAACGAAATCTTGCATTACAGCATATTCTGATGCGTTATTAATGAAATATGATCCCAGAACAGCGCCACCCTCAGGTGACTGTATGTAGCGACAGATCATACTGGACGTGTCATTACTGAACACACTCGTTCTCTAAGGACATTGTGAATTACAGCACATTCTGAGGGTGGTGGAGTTCTGGGGATCATATTTCCATAATAACACATCAGAATATGTTAAATGAACATTGCCACCTCACATCCGTTCTGTTGTTTCTGCGCCAAAGCTTGCGCTTAAAATCTCAAGAGCGTGTTTGCTCAGAGATATTAATGCCGTTCAGATAACAAGACAATCATTCCATCATTAGCAGCTAAAACTACAGCTAAAATGCTCATTAATGTGTTCACAACTCATCAAGTGTCGTGTCGTGGCAGATCAATGACTTTATAACTCGCAATTGCGACTTTATATCTCAGAATTCTGACTTTATAACTCGCAACTGTGAGAAAAAAAGTCCGAATTCTGAGACAAAAAGTTGCAATTACTCTTTTAATTTTTTTATTTAGTGGCGGAAACGGGCTTCCATATCTATCAGGCTTTTGAGGAACATTTATTTTTCATGTCTCTCTCAATAATCATCTTATAGCATTGCATGATATGTTTTAAAACTACAGAGATTTGATCATTAAACTGCAATGATATTAATATGCATTTTATTAAAGTAGTCTGTTATAAAGATTGCATTACAAGCTATCAGAATTTAATTAGACTTTTCCGTCAAATAAATATCATCTGCACCAAATAATAAATAGATTATTATAAATAATAAATGACAAAGAATAAAACAGAGTGTGTATGAGCGCCATATTTTCACTATATGAAACCATATGAGCCATAAAAACATGATGTATCAAATATGATACTCAACATAAAACACACTTAAAATTTTTGGGGGATTTTGTGAAGTCATTTTTTTAAATGTGTTAGACTATTATCTCATATGTCAGGCTTTTCAAGGTTAAACAAGACTTCACACAATGACTTTCACTTTTCATGTGGACATAAATAGAGATCATAACACTGAGCCTCACTAATTACTACTAATCCTAAAGTGTAATGTTCAATTCTTCCCTCCAAGCACAAATCATGTACCTCTGTGTCGGCCGACTGGGCCTGCAAACGTGTCCGAATCCTCAGCATGTCTTTTTCTATCTGCTGTATCCGTGCGACGCGGCCCTGAAAACAAATGATGGAAACTTCATCACCAAACTGCTGGTTTCACACTGAATTTAGAAGCCCGTTTTCAGTTTCATGAACAATTTGTAAGTCTTTCAGTTTCTGCCCACCTGTGCCCGTTTCTCCATGTCCTGACATGAGCCCAGTTGCTCCTCCATGGCGGCTCTAATCTGCCGAGCCTCGTATTCCAGTTGCCTGCGAGTCATATCGGTCTGGAGAGAAAACTACAACAGCAGGAGAAGTGTGAAGCTACAGAGATCATATAAGGTAAAAATAAACTACTGCATTGAACACCATATTGCATACTGTCATTTTTATACGTTTTACTTACATTCTCAGTCAGTGGCAGACTGTCAATCCTTTTGGTGAGGTTTTGTAACTGGGCATAATACCAGTCTTTTTCCTTTTCTTCCTTCTCGAGTTCTGCCATCAACAAAGACCTAATAGAAAGAAAAGTCGCTCATGAAAACAATTAAATTTGCCTTGAATTTTAGACTCACTAAATTCAAATTGTTATAGATCAAAACGTAATGAGAGTAAGGTTCCAGAAGTCAAAATGCAACTTATTTCCTCTATAGCAGTGGTCTGGAACCTATGGCTCACGGCTCTTTGACAAAAAATCATGTGGCTCGCCAGGTCTCTGACCCTTTACCTACAAATGATCGATTAAAAAAATTAGACACATCAAAGCAGAAAAAGCAGCCAATTACAATTCCCTTGTTGTACAGCCCACATGAAGTTAATAAAAAGTTTTTGATAATTATAATATTCAAGTTGTACCGACCAAAGTGCGTGTTCGGTGCTGTTCGCGAGTGTCACGAGTCGCGACAGCAATCAACTAACCACTTGGGTTTTTGTGGTAAACCTACAGCCCCTGCACTGGGATTCAAGCAGCTGCAGCTTGTTTAAGGTAATGGCATTTTTAGAACAGCAGCAAAAATTTTAAAGTAGGCTATATAACTTTAATGTATCCATTTATTGAAACTGGTGCTTTCTGTGCAAAGAGACATTCACCCACAGGAACTTTCGCTTTTGCCACTTTATGTCATACGTGTCGTATTTATGATTTCAGCTGACAATACTGTTTAAAGTTGTTAATAACGAATAACATGAATGAATGAGAAAGAAAAGAGCGGGGTGTGCTTCATATAGAAAATAAACATTAAAATCGCTATAAGTCGCAAAAGAGAACTGAATTTCACTGACAGGAGGAGCTGCACACGCTCCGAGCGCAACACGGACAAGCACAGTAGACGTGGTCTTCGGTTGCGTGCCTAAACGGCCAAATAAACACAGATATATCAAAATGCCAAGTCGAGTATTCACTTAAACACAGTAGATGTAGCCTAAGCACTGTGTGCGTTCTCTCTCTCTCTCTCTCTCTCTCTCTCTCTCTCTCTCTCTCTCTCTCTCTCTCTCTCTCTCTCTCACACACACACACACACACACACACACACACACACACACACACAAGGATTTATGCTCATCGCTTGGTAACTCAACCTCACAGTGAAAGTCCTGGACCTAATTACTACTGTTTAAATTTGATTGAAAAAAGCTAATTTTTATTATATTTTATTATTTTTTAACTGTGGCTCTTTCGGAAAAATTAACCTGATTGGCAATTTGCTTGACATTTCAAAAGCTATTCATTTAAATGTAAACTTTTTAAAAAGTCTCTTCAGCTCACTAAAACTGCATTTATTAAAAATATTATAATTCTAAATAACCATTTTCTATTTGATCATATTTTAAAATGTAATTTATTCCTGTGATGCAAAGCTGAATTTTCAGCATCATTACTCCAGTCTTCAGTGTCACATGACCCTTCAGAAATCATTCTAATATGATGATTTGCTGCTTAAGAAACATTTATGATTATCATCAATGTTGGAAACAGTTGCGCATGATATATTTTCTTTTTCAGGATTCTTTGATGAATAGAAAATTCGGTAACACTTTACAATAAGGTTCATTAGTTAACTACATTAGTTAACATGAACTAATAATGAACTGCACTTATAAAGCATTTACAATGTTAATTTCAACATTTACTAATGCATTATTCAAATCTTGTTAATATTAGTTAATGCACTGTGAACTAACATGAACAACCCATGAACAGCTGTATTTTTATTAACTAACGTTAACAACAATTAACTCATGCTGAACAGAGGTGTTGTTCATGGTTAGTTCATGTCAACTAATGCATTGACTAATGTTAACTAATACAACCTTATTGTAAAGTGTTAACGAAAATTCTTTGTAATAAATTTCTTTACTGTCAGTTTTGATCAATTTGATGCGGCATTGCTGAATAAGAGATTCAAAGAAATACAAATAAAAACGCACTGCCCACAATTGTTTGAACAGTACTGTATATGTGAGATTATTTTGCACTGAACATGAAAATAAACTTCTAATATTCAAACACTTTCGCTTGAAATCAAAGCTGGCTATCTGGAATGTACAATCATTACCACGTTTACCATGTAAATCTCATCCAGTAGCAAAACCCTAGAAGAGCTTTAGAAGAAACCTTTAGTTAACATTCTTAAATAAGGATCTAACCGGCCATATGAGCAGTCCATCTAATGCACAGAATGATCCCTTCATGCGAGCGCTCACCGTTCCTTTTCCAGCTCCTCCAGGTAACCGGCGCTGTCTCGTCCCCCGCCAGTCACCCCTCTCCTGGGGAAGGAGCTCATGGGACTGGGACTGGGACTGCTATCGGTGGAGTGGGCCGAACCGGAGCCCTGCAGAGAGGTCTTGGACCTCAACTTCATGCCAGGGAAACTGCTGGGGTCAAGACTAATTTCTGCAGGACAGAATGGGAGATGATAATGATGATGCCACATGTACTGTATTTTCCAGAAAAAGTCTCACCTAACAGTAGATGCGTTTAATTTTGAATCAAAAACTGCAGTGTGGGAAATGCACTATACAATTAAACTTCTCATTCGGCACAAATCCAAATGTGTGCAATATTTTGCATTATAATTGCATTATATAAGTTGCTTTGGAATCGAAGTCACAGCATGTTTCAGATTATAACAAAAAAGTATATTCTGGAAACATGAATAGATTAAGAGACGTTTTTGCATCTTCACAAAACACTTGTTTCCTCTTCTACATAGACCTTCTAAGGCAGCATTCGAACTGAAATGAAACACCATAAGTGACCGTTTTGGAACGGCCGATATATACAGCAACCACACAAATAGCATTTGATTCTGATAGGGTTTGACATTACCTAGTTGCTAAGCTAATAACAATATTTGACCAAGCATAAAAATATACAGCACACAGAACAACTGGGTAAATAGTTTGTCCAAAATGTGTTATTATTTGGAAGTTTGCTTCGGAAACGCACCTATGATGTCGCCTATGACAGGCAAAACCATTGTTTTTCATGCACTTGGGCTACTTTGTTTCCATCACGTCTTCTTTCAGACGAGTGGAAAGAAAACACAAGTGTTTATTTTATTACACTTTCAATTAAAGTGGATATCTTTAAAGGCCAGAAATCAGCACTTACATAACACCAAACATTAACAGGGTTTTACACGGGGGTTTGTTCATATATTATTTGCCTGTTTTATAAAACAATTTATTCCTGAGTGTATTTTTTTCAAAAATCCCCTCTTTAAAACTCTAATATGTAAACAAAATAAACTGGCTTTATCCAATGTTCAGACTTAATTTCTGGAAATGTATGTCAATTAATGCATGTAAACATAACATTTCAGAAATCTTTGCCTTAATTTTCTTAATGTACTGCGTTTAATCAACTGGGCAATTATGGTGCTATCTATTAGTTAACATTTTTAGCATATTTACAGTGATGCCTTGCCTCAAAATGCAATCTAGGTATACAGTTCACAAACTTGTGGAACAGAGCAATTTTATGATGTCAAAATGTGCATTTTTCACATGTCCTCACCTTTAAATCGTTCGAAAAATTCAATCTGCCCTTGCGAGTCTTTAGGGTCCTCTACAATAGTTCCTTGTAGCTGCTTCAAAACCTCCTGAAAGAGAAACAGACAATATCTGTGTGTGGTAGAGTGTTAGAAGCCATCTTCAGATAACACAACATGATGCACGGAAGGCACCAGAAAAACAAACATGAGATATTTCCACCTCCCACCACATGTGAGAAGACTTCTTCAGCCTGTGGGTAAAACAGAGCTGATAAAGAGAAGAAAACTTCCATCAAAGAGCTTTGAAGTGCTTTGAAGACGCGCGTGTCAGAGACATAAACAGCTTTGAAGCTCTAAAGATGCACCTGCTGCTACTTTAGTGCCGTGTTCATGCGTGATCTGTCCGTGATAGTGCCTGAAAGGCCCTGATTTCTGCTAAAGGTTTTTGATGTAGGCAAGAAAATCAGTGCTCAAGATCAGCTAGCGTTCACTGCTCAACCAAACTTCAGTGGGTCAGGGCTTTACACATCACAAACCACTGCATTTTGCCGTACTACAAATCCAACGTGGCAGAGGTTGCTGATTATATGACTTGCAAAACTCATCACTATGATGCTAGCATGTTTTAAGACGAATAAATTGATTAATCAATTGTGTTTGGAGCACAAACACAGCAGTTATATTGATGATCAACCACTAGAATTCACTGATCAACAGCACATAATTCATCTCAAAGTCTGTTGACACACTATCAGTAAAGTATCAGAAAAACATTCAGGATATTTGCAGAACTTACCGCTGCACATACGCTGAGGTTTTGGTCAATGTTCCTGTACGGTTACATCGGTATTGATGATGCCAATTCGGCCCCAAACCATATCAAACACGAGACTTTTGCACCGCTCGTTTCATTACTTCAAGTTCTCCAGCGTGTTTGGAAGCCGAAAAAGCCCAAACAATGCGACTGCCTTACAGGAAGCGGCTACCTCCCCCTTCATCCCATCCCGGAGACCCAAAGCCTCATGAAGAGCACAGATGCTTCCCCATTCAGCTCACAGGACCACCCTTCCCAAACGGCCCGGGGTCACCATATCCACAGCCCACTGGAGACGCGTGGAGAAGGCCGGAGGTGTCCAGAAGGGAAAGGTCACACATGAGCATGCCGTTTATCTTCCCTTATCCAGTCGAAAAGAACAACACGGGGTTATTCCGTGTCTAAGGAGAGTCACTCGGGTGCTTTCTCCCAAGGGAGAATGACGTCACACTGAGCCATCTCAGGAAACAACAGCTTCATTATAGGGGAGGTCATATGATTACAGACCTCTTAACTGCACTGTGAATCAGAGATGAGACGACAGCATGACAGCATCATTACTCTCTCTGCTTGAAGACAACATGGCCTCCATGTTCTTAAAAAACATCTCCCGTCTTATTGTGTGAGATTGTTCACCATATCGTTCAAAAATAATCTTCATTAAAATATAACAATTTCAATATATAAAATATAATGAAATGTAACATAATATAATATAAATATAATTATATACAATTAAAATTTAATGAAAGTATATAAAATTAAATATAATAAATACAATTATATCAAATTAAAAATATATAATAACATAATATAAAAATAAAATATAATTATATACATTAAAAAATTAAATATATCATTAATAAACAATACTATCAAATAAAATATTACAAAATAAAGCTTAATATTAATGATCAACTATGTTCAAATCATTAACACTGACTATAAACAATAGTGAGAGAGTGCTAGATGCTTGACTAATATTATAAAACATGATGCTAGCTAAACAAATTAAGAGTTTCTATTTTAGGTCTAACTGCTAGTATTACAAAAGTGATTTGCCGAAATCCTAAAATAACCATTATGAGAGTAGATTACAGCTTTAATAACATTTTCAACAGCCAAATCCACATTCGAATGGACTTCAATATCCTAATGCGTCTCTGAGGCTATAATGGAAGTCCTCGTTTTTCTCTTCCCAGAGTCAACGTCCGAAGGAATCAGGTTACAGCGATGCAGATGCCCTTGGTACAATATTAGAGTCAAACACCCACTCATGTGCGAAGCTGCGAGCACGCAACACTTTTAAAAATGTCATCCTATCCTCCCAGTAAAATGGAAATCAATGCTCCTAGGCAGCCATCTGCAGGGAGCCTGAAATACTCGCATATCTGATTCCTATCTAGCATGCTTTTCATCTGACCTGGAGTCAGACGAGACCCGTGGGCCAGCGGTGGGAGTTATTGTTTGAGTGTGAGAGGAGGGGACTGGGTTCGTGTGGGCGGATGGCAGGCCTCTTTACTTTCCCAGTGATAAAGGTAGAACGTCGTTGAAATGTGGAAAGAAAACATCACGACACACATGGCATGCACTAAGGAAAAAACAAGCATGGCGACTGACGACAAACAAGATTTAAACCATGAACGAGGCTACTCTTCTAAAAAAGACTACGCCAAGAACATGACGTCAATAAAAGAAATGATCTGAATTCAGTAAACTTCTCATCAACATAGCCTGATATTTGAGATGTATGAAGAAACCAATATGAAGAACTAGTAGTGATGCACAATTTTTTTTTTTGGCCAAAACATTGAAACCAAAAGTAAAGTTTTGGTTTAATCAATTAATTAATCAACTATTTGATAATCAACACGCGTGTTGTATATACAAATTTAAAGGTGCACTATGTAACATTTTCAGTAAAATATCCAAAAACCACTAGGCCAGTGTTATACATTTTGTTCAGTTGAGTACTTACAATATCCCAAATGTTTCCAACTATTTGTAAATCGTGAGAAAATTGCTATTTTCACCAAGGAACCGGGACGTGTGAGGAAGTCGCCTGTCGATGGCGTCATATCTGCGTTCCCCTTGGTTTCCGGTTTTATTTTGCAGAAACGCTTTACTCTCACTGCAGTGTGAACAAGTGTCATAGCAGCCGCTGAGCGAACGCACAGAGTAACGTCACATCATAATTTTCAACACACTCAGATGTGTCTAATATGATAAACAGAGCTGCGTTACCTCATACTCATGACCCGAATAGTGGAAGTGGCGCCGGCGACTGTGGCATAATAAAAGTCCCGCTGCTCGCGAGGCGTGTGTTGCGTTCATCTTATCAACAATCGCTCCTGCAGCCTTGCTCAGCTCCACAACACTCTGTCCTGCTCTACTTCATACTACAGTAAAGTTAATAATCGCATCCATGAACATGATTTTTGAGTCCTATCCCGAGTCTTTTCCACCGGCTGTGAGGTGAAGACCACATGTCCCACATGTCATCAAACTACGCCTTTGCTTTGAATAGGCGACCTCTAGCAGATGGAAAAGTTACATAGTGCACCTGTAAATTGCTATTTGCTTTCATGAACACTTTTTTATTAAATAAAGACAACATGTTAAAGCTGTAGTCCATAAGTTTTACCTCTTTATCGCCATCTCTGCTTCAACCCTGAAATTGCAGTTATTTCCAGAGTTATCTTCTTTACGTGTGCATCGGCACGGCTCCTCAGCGCGAAAGAATCTAATGTTTTGAGGAGTGCAAGTTGTCTATCAACGCACCAGTTGTCAACTATGATTGTCATTTTGAACTTTCTAGATTACAAGCCGCCATCAAAATGACAAGTTTAATTACATTCCAGCTGCTGTAAGAGGAGCCCACAAACAATCCGCCACTTGCAGCATCCACACACGCGATATTGCCTACTATCTAGGACTCATTTATGTATACAGATGTGACGTAATGGCGCGAAGACGAACGGCGGAAGCTCGAATTTCCTGCGGAAAGCTACCAGTATACCACTCAAATTATAACACATTATTACAAGCTTACGTTGTGAATTGGCTGAGGTAAGGAGATTGGCTGGTTATGTACTTGCTCAAATTGATTTTGAATCATTTTTAACCAAAAAAAAGTTACGGATTGCAGCTTTAAGTAAAAATATTTAAAAAAAACACAAAATCAGAGAAGCGCTAATTAAAATTCACCATTTCGATCAATGATTTCGGCCCTTTAAAACTAAATATTTCCAGTTGACGAAATGTTGGTGTATCACTACTAAGAACATTATACAAACACAAACACAACATCTAGACCTAAATAGATCTAACGCTTTAGATTAAGATGAAAACAAGTTCTGGACAGAAGAGGCAATGCCTAAACAGATTTTCCTTTTGCAACGCTTATGCAGCACTTTTTCTGGGCAAGGTGCAAACTACGTCCAGTAAATCCACCAGAGATGTTTCATTAGAAGATTACAGCATTCTGAGTCATTAATGTAGGAAGAGAGAAGCATTATTTGCTGAGCTCATCCCATAGAGAAAGTGAATTTATTTATACGCCACACCGCCTAGAAAACCTCAAACATCAATGTGACAAAACCAAATGGAAGATTTGGGTCATAATTCAGGACCATTATGAAGAGAAATGACTATGAAACAGAACGACACACATTCAGTGAATCATGTGAACCACTGGCACCATCATGCTGTAATATTACATTTAATAAAGATTAATTAAAGATCTTAAATGCGATAATCATTATTATTGCTAAATAAAAATATAAAATATAGAAATTGTATCACTGTAATATTTTAATGTAAAATAAAAAAATATATATTTTATTTTAACTTTACAACTGTAAAATTACAATAGTAATATTTTCATATTAAAATATCACTATACTAAACTTCATTTTCAAACGTAAAACCATCAAACTTTTATTTTGACAGAAAACAGCAGGGCTTATTAATTACACTCTATCTTGATCATTATTTGATTAACACAAAATTGAAATCTGAAAATATGTGATTTCTTTTTACATCTAACCAGGTATGGCAAGTTAATCAACCACAAAATCAGAAACATGTATTCCCCCCTCTGAAATGCCACTAAATCTTGTATCGCTCCCAGATGTTGATTAATGAAAACAGCTAAACGCAATTAAAATGCTGCTCTGGTAGTTGGATTTGGGAGCACGGAGGGGAAGCCCAGACGCGGATACATGCATGCTGTTTATTTTCTGCCTGCAGATGTTTGTTTCCGCTGGCTGGAGGGGAAGGGAAATGACTGCAGGATGAAGCGGAGCTGCATTCATCCGATGAACAAAGACAGGAAGGGAGATTCTCTAAATTAAGCTGCAAGAATCTCACAGGCTGGGAAACGGAAGGGGCCTCTGAACACTTCCATGCAAAATAGGAAAATGGTTATGATGCTGGAAAAAAAGAGGAGTGCATAGCACTTGTGAATAAAAACGAAAGTGTTTTTCCTTCTGTGACACCGCCAGGGTCTGATGAATGAGAAAACCTCATTTTCTGTGCCACTGCAACACTTAAGCAGTTACCTTGGACGGAGGAAGATGGAGAGGCAGCGGTTTAGTGTTGAAGGTTTAAACGTCATGATAAGAGGGGCGCTTAACACAAATCCTATCAAAAATACTGCGTTTCTCATAGCATTTGACAAAAATGAGGGGGGGGGGGGGGGACAGTCTGAAGTTTCATCGGCAGAGGGCAGCAATAAATGATGAAAAATGAAGAAATCATAAATGAGATTTTTTTATATTTTATATATATATATATACACACACATACACACTCCAATATTTTCCTTCACATTCAACATTTTCTCACATTATCATAGTTTAGAGAATGGTAATAAAATTAATCTTGATAATGTCAGATAACTTTGATAAAAGGTTTGTAAAGGATTACAATCAACCAATCAGCTGTTCAATTTAAGTACACAATTAGTGAATACCATTTTAAGTCAACCAATTACCAAGCAATGCTTCATTTTGTTCAGTCTGTGGTGTCAAAGGTCGCATTAGCAATTAAAGAAAAAACACAAGCAAAACATGGTGAGGTCAAAGTGTCTGAATAATTCTGGTCCCACATTTTGATCAATTTTACTGGTAGTCACTGTATGAAGAATATTTGGGTATAATATGTCACAGTTTACTTTATTTTGCCATCCTCACTTACATAAATGAACTATAGTGTCCTGCACACAATAGTAAAACATTATATCTGGTGTCTGAATAATTTTTGGTTTGACTGTGTATGTATGCATGTATGTACACTCACCTAAAGGATTATTAGGAACACCATACTAATACTGTGTTTGACCCCCTTTCACCTTCAGAACTGCCTTAATTCTACGTGGCATTGATTCAACAAGGTGCTGAAAGCATTCTTTAGAAATGTTGGCCCATATTGATAGGATAGCATCTTGCAGTTGATGGAGATTTGTGGGATGCACATCCAGGGCACAAAGCTCCCGTTCCACCACATCCCAAAGATGCTCTATTGGGTTGAGATCTGGTGACTGTGGGGGCCATTTTAGTACAGTGAACTCATTGTCATGTTCAAGAAACCAATTTGAAATTATTCAAGCTTTGTGACATGGTGCATTATCCTGCTGGAAGTAGCCATCAGAGGATGGGTACATGGTGGTCATAAAGGGATGGACATGGTCAGAAACAATGCTCAGGTAGGCCGTGGCATTTAAACGATGCTAATTTGGCACTAAGGGGCCTAAAGTGTGCCAAGAAAACATCCCCCACACCATTACACCACCAGCCTGCACAGTGGTAACAAGGCATGATGGATCCATGTTCTCATTCCGTTTACGCCAAATTCTGACTCTACCATCTAAATGTCTCAACAGAAATCAAGACTCATCAGACCAGGCAACATTTTTCCAGTCTTCAACTGTTCAATTTTGGTGAGCTCGTGCAAATTGTAGCCTCAAAGTTGCTCTTCTATCAGCTTGAATCAGTCGGCCCATTCTCCTCTGACCTCTAGCATCAACAAGGCATTTTCGCCCACAGGACTGCCGCATACTGGATGTTTTTCCCTTTTCACACCATTCTTTGTAAACCCTAGAAATGGTTGTGCGTGAAAATCCCAGTAACTGAGCAGATTGTGAAATACTCAGACCGGCCCGTCTGGCACCAACAACCATGCCACGCTCAAAATTGCTTAAAATCACCTTTCTTTCCCATTCTGACATTCAGTTTGGAGTTCAGGAGATTGTCTTGACCAGGACCACACCCCTAAATGCCTTGAAGCAACTGCCATGTGTTTGGTTGATAAGATAATTGCATTAATAAGAAATTGAACAGGTGTTCCTAATAATCCTTTAGGTGAGTGATATATGTGAGGTAAGTCAGTATTTGACAGTGAGGAAAGTAAGTATTTGAACACCCTGCTATTTTGCAAGTTCTCCCACTTGGAAATCATGGAGGGGTCTGAAATTGTCATCGTAGGTGCATGTCCACTGTGAGAGACATAATCTTAAAAAAAAAATCCAGAAATCACAATATATGATTTTTAAACTATTTAATTTTTATAATACAGCTGCAAATAAGTATTTGAACACCTGTCTATCAGCTAGAATTCTGACCCTCAAAGACCTGTTAGTCTGCCTTTAAAATGTCCACCTCCACTCCATTTATTATCCTAAATTAGATGCACCTGTTTGAGGTCGTTAGCTGCATAAAGACACCTGTCCAACCCATACAATCAGTAAGAATACAACTACTAACATGGCCAAGACCAAAGAGCTGTCCAAAGACACTAGAGACAAAATTGTACACCTCCACAAGGCTGGAAAGGGCTACGGGGAAATTGCCAAGCAGCTTGGTGAAAAAAGGTCCACTGTTGGAGCAATCATTAGAAAATGGAAGAAGCTAAACATGACTGTCAATCTCCCTCGGACTGGGGCTCCATGCAAGATCTCACCTCATGGGGTCTCAATGATCCTAAGAAAGGTGAGAAATCAGCCCAGAACTACACGGGAGGAGCTGGTCAATGACCTGAAAAGAGCTGGGACCACTGTTTCCAAGGTTACTGTTGGTAATACACTAAGACGTCATGGTTTGAAATCATGCATGGCACGGAAGGTTCCCCTGCTTAAACCAGCACATGTCAAGGCCCGTCTTAAGTTTGCCAATGACCATTTGGATGATCCAGAGGAGTCCTGGGAGAAAGTCATGTGGTCAGATGAGACCAAAATAGAACTTTTTGGTCATAATTCCACTAAACGTGTTTGGAGGAAGAAGAATGATGAGTACCATCCCAAGAACACCATCCCTACTGTGAAGCATGGGGGTGGTAGCATCATGCTTTGGGGGTGTTTTTCTGCACATGGGACAGGGCGACTGCACTGTATTAAGGAGAGGATGACCGGGGCCATGTATTGCGAGATTTTGGGGAAAAACCTCCTTCCCTCAGTTAGAGCATTGAAGATGGGTCGAGGCTGGGTCTTCCAACATGACAATGACCCGAAGCACTCAGCCAGGATAACCAAGGAGTGGCTCTGTAAGAAGCATATCAAGGTTCTGGAGTGGGCTAGCCAGTCTCCAGACCTAAACCGAATATTGAATCTTTGGAGGGAGCTCAAACTCCGTGTTTCTCAGCGACAGGCCAGAAACCTGACCTCCTACAATGACAATTTCAGACCCCTCCATGATTTCTAAGTGGGAGAACTTGCAAAAAACTTGTTCAAATACTTATTTTCCTCACTGTACATACATACATACATACATGCATACCATTATATATGTATATAATAAGCGTTAGAAGCATTGCTTATGCACATGTAAAATAACGCGATCATCAACATTAAACATTATCTAACATTACTGAATGAAATGTCGACCCAGGATGAGCTTCAGGGTTGTGAAGCTTTGGGGTGTTGAGCTTTTTATTCAAAATGTTGCTTTTTTTTTAAATGGAAGTTTTGATTAAAAAAAAAAAGAATACATGATAAAAAAAATTTTATTGTTTTGTTTTTTAAAAGTCTAGTTGTCTGTTCTTTCTTTTGCTATATTGCATGTTCAGATATTCATACAACAAAATATACCGGGGGCCATGAGAATTCCGTAAAAAAAAAAAAAATTGCTAGCGATTTCTGGCAACTTAAAAAAAAACGATTGCAGTCAATAATAAGCTATACATTTTTTTTCAATTCATGCATTCCCTGGGAATCGATACGCTCTACTGTTTGAGCAATTATGCAAACTATTAGTGCAGTGATGTCTATAAAGCTTTAGCCACAGGGTGGTTTTAGAGCTGGCCAATATGGCAATATATAACAATGGTATAAATGATCTCTTGAATTTAGATCTATATTGTGTTTATTGTATTGTTTTTATCATAAATAACCAAAATCACTAAAAACAGTGTGAAAATGCTAAGTGGTTCTTTAAAATAACATCACTCATGGAGGATCTCCATGCACAGTGCAAAGAGCCGACAAATCGATAATGATATCGGCTTTTGATTATTATCATTAGAGATTTGATCAATTAGCTGTTGCAGTCCTAGAAAAAGCCGCAACTCAAAGCTGGAAGGCAGCATGAGGGACTCGGGATAGATGCACTTCTGGCCTCCGCAGAATCTGTCACAGTTAAAAACACACTAGACAAACCAAGTTTCTCATTAAATGCTTTAAACACTATGATTACATTTAGGGATGACATAACCGCTGGCATCAGGGCGGCCAGAATGTGCCTAAAATCAGATCATCCTAATGAAAGAGGTTAAGTCCAAAAACTCTTACATAAGCCAAACATCAACAGGGACTTCACTTCCTGAGTCTCGACACTGGCAAATATGATTTCGCTCTTTTTTTTGATGCAAATGGATGACAACTTCCTTGAGAAATATGGACAGCGAGAGTTTAGACAATCCCTCTGGCATTTGGAGTGGTGATGACAAGGACATCTGGAGAGCATGTAAATGCATGAAAAAAAGCAACATTTGAAGTCGACATGAAACCAAAATGGATCCTATGTACTTAACTCACATTCCAGGTTTTACTGTGTACAATTAAAAAAAAAACATGTTAAGTTTTCATGATGAACTGAAAATATATAAAATCCCTGCTAGTTACTACATGGGGATAAAAGATTATGAAAATAATTTTATTCTCCGGAATAATATGCACAATATTAGTACATTTTGCACAATAGAGAGTTGCGAGTATGATGTATTTTTGTAGGCCGAAACACAGTAACAAATCCATATCACTTCCAGTTTCATTGTCCTGAATTCAAAGGGTTTTTTTTTTAATGGGTTTTTGGTCAAATGCCTGAAATGGTCTGTGGTTGATTTTTTCATGTTTTATTCAACAACATAAACATTAGCAATACTTTATTGTGATTTAAGCTTTTACTTGTTGTGAAAAAAATAAAAATGTATCCTATTTACTTCTGAATAATGTGCACTGAAGGATTGTACACAGTGAGACCAGGAATTTGATGTATTTTCACAATATTTCTTGTGAACTAACTTGTCTAACTTGAAATATAACTTGTGAAATAACTTGAATTTTCAGCTGATTTCAACATGGGCCGAAAATACATTCTTCTCATAAAAACGTAAAAGATCTCTAATGTTGTGTTTTGTGCCATTGCTTCGGAAAAGCATCTGTCAATCAAACAAATTGAAAACATGAAAGGCTGTGAATGAATTAAATAAGCTAATGTCACCGAGTCTATAGGCAAATAGCCTTGATTTTAGGCTGCTGTTACTATTACAGCCAGTTAACACAATTTAATTGTTAAAGAAATGATTAGCTTTAAATAAAAGTTTGGGCAAAATATGATTTTTTTTTTAATGGTAACAATATACAGTCTTGCTCCACATATTTTTGTAGGAAATACAGCACATTAAAGGATTAGTTCACTTTAAAATGAAAAATTCCTGATAATTTACACACGCACACACACACACACACACGCTTGATGCTCGCGGTGTTTTCAGCCTCTGCCGTCTCACAATATGAGGATCTCCAGAGCCACTCTGAGAGTCACTTTATCAGCATTTTACCGTTTCATTTGAGAAAAATTATCACCATATCATAAACACAGAATACTAACACTAACAATAATAATAATAAATTATTATTAAAAGTAAATTTTTTAAGGAATAAATCACAAATTTTCTTCCATGTTTTAATTTTAACTGTAATGCTCTGTTGTGCTGCACTTTATTTGACAAAAAAAGTTTGTTTAATTTCATATGATTAAAAGATAAAATTAATGTTTTATGCCTTCATTTGATTGCCAGAAAAATGTAAATACATTTTTACACAGAATTTCTGGAAGAAAAACGGAATTTGGAAAATAAAAATAAAATGGAATTTGGGGAAACATTTTAATTTTCATATGGCCCTAATCAAGGACGTAAAATGCACTTTTTAATGCTGGATATGAGTGTCTTGAATAATAATGAGAGAAGTTCACCAAAGCATAATGGCTAATATATGGCAAACCTTTACTGCTGCTTTTCCCAATGATTTTCCCTGAACCAACCAAAAAAAGACCTCTCTTCCCCCTTGAAGACTCTGCAACGTATGAACATGCGGAGAGACAATCAGCTTCCGCTTCAAAGATTCTCCCTTATCAACACCAATCTCGTGTCTTCAGAGGAACATAAATTCCCTTCAAGAGACTTTCACACGTGTAAAACAGTACAAGGCATGCCAGCGACCCGTTTCCAAGCTGATCTACAATTCAGCACGGTGTATCCACACATATCTTTATCATGAACTCGTTTGAACCTTGCCTTTAAATTTTACAGACAATCCGGGTTGACAGGCTTGCTCTAAAACTTGCACATTAGCCAACTTTTAATGTCTCACCACATTCATTTAAGGCCTAAAGTTCTTTCAAAAACCCTCTCTCCTTTTTCTTTTCCTTCCCGAGAGACTGCCAGGTCACATCCAATTTCTTAATGCCCACCTAGCAGGCTGCTGCTTCCACTTCAAAAGCTCGACTCAAAAAAGTGCCTGAGAATACTGCCTTTGGTGTCAGAAGCTGCTAGAAGAAAGGGTACTTAGTGGGAAATCAGTGGCGGAGGATGACATTTTAAGTCTTGAAAGTCTGCGACATTAAAAGCAAGCCCAACCATACAGCATTTGGATGACAAAATGAGTCACTGAGGCGTTTAAGTACAAACCCTTTGAGGTTGAACTGAAATTGACAAAAAGGTAGGAGAGAAAAATGTCCAGAAGTCTAGTTGTTCCTTTTCTAGTTTACTAGCACTCTTTCTTCAGAATCTTGTAGGTTTTAACAAACTGTTAAATGTTGAAGAATACAATTTTTCACTGCCAGCTACTGCATCACAATAGCCTGACAAGCCAGACCCACATCAAGATGTTTGGTCTGGGAACACACCATTGGGCAGGGCTCAATCCGAGGGGCGGGATAAACTGTTGTCTTTCAAATTCCCTCTGCACGCAATAGGATAGCGCTACAACCAACCAGAGTGCAACAATCCCAAGCGGGTTGTGGCTGAGTTCCATGCGTTTTCCCACCAGCGGAGCTAGTATCCGGTCGGCAAAACTCTGAACACATCTTCCTTTTTTAAGAATGACTTCAGTGCCGTTCTTTGTTAGCAGGGAAGTTGCAGGAAATTCATGCAGAACCGCTGCAAGTCTGCCGTCGTTATGTTAAGCCCGCCCACCGACTCTATACACGATGTGATTGGCCTGACTAGAGTTTGTTTTTTCAAGCTCGCAAGCCAACGGAGAGTTGCTAGATGACCCTGGCTGCAAATTACATCTCCTGCCGCTAGGGTGCGTCTAGATTTCTAGGCTAGCATCACAATGAAACGTGCACCAATATATATCACGCAATAGATGACGTATATTTGTAGGCCAAAACCCAGACTGCAAATTAGCATTTAGCACTTCCGGTTTCAACATCCTTTAGTCAATGGGTTTTTGGTTAAATGCCTGAAATAAGGTCTGTGGTTGGCACAAGCTCAAGATATTCTATCATTTTAATCCACAATGTAAAAACCTCAGTAATACCCATTGTATTTTTTAAAGGTTTTACTAGTCTTGAAAAAGGCTAACAAGTGGCAAACTACAGAGGGACTACAGAGGTTATCGAGGACATTAAACGTCATCACACAGAACAGGTAAACTAAATCTACTCACTAGTCTTCTTTTACAGTTTATAATCGCAAACTTTCAGGGAAAATGTTTTTTAAATAAAGACTGAAAGACGGGTGTAACGATACACTCGTGTCACGATTCGATACAAATCGCAATACTGAACTCACAATACGATACTTATCGCGATATTTTAAGCCAAACTAAAGAGAGGTTTTTTTATTTGTACTTTTTTATTATTATTGTATTATTATTGTATTCTAGTCAATTTACTCGAGGAAAAGTTCATTAAAGTTCATTTGCATGCGTTTTAAAGACTTGCCGGCTCATTTGCGTGCGCGGCATTAACCCTCAGAGCCCGACGGCATCGCCCACGACGTCACACGGCACCTCCGATAAATATCTATATTATTTCATGAAACTTTTATCGATTTTCTTACCGTTTTTTCCAGCAGAAAGCTAACGAGCTAGCCATCACAGGGGTGTCTTTGGTGTCTTTGTAGCCTTTACAGAAGGTTTTCTATCCAGCCTGGAACATGTGCATCTTTTTGGAGTTGTTCCGCAATAAATCAAAACGCTTACATCCAAGATATATCCACTTGATGTCCATAATTTATACATTTTCCGTCATTTTTGCCGCTAGCGCGATGCTAGCTGCCATTTTGGATGAGGGTTTGACCAATGACAGGCTGATCCGTCATCCACGTTGGTGTGCGTCATTACGCATGAACCACAGCTCTGTTATTGTGAAGAGAGAGAGACGCACGGCTAGTTTTGAGGAGAGAGAGAGAGAGAGACGCGCTGCAGTTTTGAGTAGTTTTGTGGAAAAAGTTTGAGGAGAAAGTTTGAGGAGAAGTTCCTGATAGGAACTGTTTTGAGGCTTGGCACCAGTAAATATCCAAAATCCAAAGAGGCCAAAAGCGCCTGGACTTTTTTTGGAAAAATGTAAATAGTTTTGGTTCTGTATAAGTTATCATGTTTATTCCTGAGTTCCAGGACTCCAAAGACTTGAACAAACAGTTTTCCAGAGGAAATATGCTTAGCTTTTATTTATTTGTGTGTGTTTTCAATAAATATTTGAGGGATTCAATTTCCGTTTTATGTTTTCATTTGTCTTTATGGTCCCATAACTTATTTTACATTCAGGTGACATCAATGCAACACAAATATACTGAGTGCAACTTGTCTTGAAAAAAAAGAGGTGTGTCAATTGTCTGTGCACAACAGGGTTGATGTTTTACAAGCTTTTTTAGTAAATAACACCAGGCGGAAAATTAATTGTAAAAATACCCTTAGGTCTTAAAGGGTTAACATGTGCTTTTCCGAGCGCGCGCACTAAACGCCTGTCAAACACGTGATTATTGAACTAAGTAGTCGTCTTACTGCGCTAATACTGTCCAATACACACAAGGTTAACATAAAAACAGTCGGTTATGTCTAAAGTGAAAGTAAAATCGCGTGTGTCTGTATATTAGATGTGTAGAGCAACGCAGCCAGTGAACAGGCTGTCCTTAAAGGGACAGTTCACCTCTAAAATTGTCATTTTTTACTCTAATATTGTTCCAAACCTGTATTCATTTCTCGATGACAGAATTTATATTTGAGCGAAATATCTCTTTAATGTTAATACAACAACAAAAGACAAAGAGAAAATCACTCACTGCTCTTGACTGATAAACTTTAATACAGTAGCTTTAATAAGAATCAATGTATATTTTATAGTGAAGTCTATGTAGCGTTTTATTTTTACATTTATTAATTCAATTTCATACTTAAATGCTGCTGTACAGCTCTGAGCTGCCAGTATAAATCTATCTATCTATCTATCTATCTATCTATCTATCTATCTATCTATCTATCTATCTATCTATCTATCTATCTATCTATCTATCTATCTATCTATCTATCTATCTATCTATCTATCTATCTATCTATCTATCTATCTATCTATCTATCTATCTATCTATCTATCTATCTATCTATCTATCTATCTATCTATCTATCTTTATTTATTTTATATTATACATAGGAATACATTAGGAATGTGTACAAGGTTTTTTTTTTAAGTAAAGTTTTAAGTTTAAGTAAGGTTTTTCAAGTCTTAAGTAAAATAAAGAAAGAGTATTGCAATAAAAAAATAGTCTTTTTTCTCTTAACCTCTTGCTGTTCCTGTCGCCTAAGACTTGAATAGCAAAAAAACTGATGTGACAAGCCATCAGTACCGAACCGAACCGAACCGAAAACCGTGGTTAAAAACCGAGGTATGTATTGAACCGTGGACTAACTGTATTGTTGCATCCCTACAATACACATATAAGAATAAATCATCTACGGTAAAACACTTTGAATAATCATACTACTAAAACTAAATGTGATATGGTGATTTAAATTATGTTTGCGCTTTCACTTTGAGGAGTGCCGTTCCAGTGCTTATGTGCTTCAGATGATCAATGCACTTGTAAATGACACTTTTTCCGGCTCTGTTTTATAAATCACTACTTGTTTTAACAGCACACTTGATTTGGTAAACTTAATCAATGCAAAAATACA